>CM026218.1:13519930-13564930 GCA_014839995.1 Xenentodon cancila
TGTATGACGTCCCCCCCATTTCACATGGCAGATGAGTGGACCACCTTGGGATAATAACATCTTTAGGGTTAGTCCATCTGTGAAGGTGGCTCAGTAATAGTTTTCTATTAGATTTCCTGGCCAACAGTCATTTACTTATTATGGACTGACCAGGAGCTGTAAAAGCAAATAGCTTCTGTAACAGGATAAGATCCGTCTCTCCTTGCTTGCCTTAATGGTGCGAGGCTGAGAGGGCAGACCTGGATGAGATGAGCCAGCCTTCATATTTGAGGTTCAAGAACGTAAAATAAGCATTTAAATGGGAATTAAGATGGTAAAAAGCTGTCATCTTTCTGTGACATCATCGTTTGTCCGTGTGATTGTATTTAAAGGGTTCGCTCATACAATGACGGTCTACTTGTAATGTAAGAACGCTGTCACACGATGCCATTGATTGGCTGAGATGGATGAATTGAAATGAAATGAACCCGCGGTGCTTTGCTTTGAGTTCACATTGTGAAAAACAGGTTCAGAAGCACAAAATAGAACTAAACGGTTCATTAAAAAGCAAGCAAAGCATCTACTTTTAAGTCATGTCAACCATGTCAGCGAGCATGTTCTTTCAGATCACTTATTCTTATTTTTTAATTAACGATCTTTCCTAAAAGTCAAAGCTGGCAGAAGTTTGGGAGCATAATTGAGCCATCGTTGAAATACATTGGTACAGTCTCATGCAAAACATGATTGCTCTCCTTTCTTTATTACTAATAAAAGCCATAATTTAGTTGGCTTAGCTTTTGAGTAGCTGATTATTAAGGAAAACAATTACATTTATATTTGCTAGTAAACGCTTACAATATTTATCAGTGCCACGATATTTATTTATTTGTTTTCCCCGACTCATCTGGTTTACCCACTTTTAAATTCAGCATTAACAGAAACAAATATGATGCAAATAATCAACCTGTAAAAGCACAATTTGTGCCGTATTACACAACCTTACATGTTGAGAACCGGAGTCTCGATGGCGCTGCAGAGGACATTGTGTTTGCCTCTCGAAATGCTTTCAGAGCAAAATGGCTTCAAAGCCAATATAGTAGATAAGGACTTGTCACTGTGATGTGGCCTATCATGTAAGATTTAGCTGCCGGGCCTGTGTGTAATGTCATTTTTTTTTAATGAAGATGAAACATATTCTGACCTATTAGTTACTGGTCATGTTGCATCAGGGTTGGGTGACTCATGCCCTTTATTTTTGCATTTTGCTGAGATCTTAATGAGATTTCTGTAATGTTCGTTTGGGCCAAAATACCAAAGAGATACAAAAAGGAACAGTGCAACAGCTCGCTTTTCAACTGTTCATAGCAGCTGGTTTAAGGGGGTGGAGTCAGACGTTCATCTTGACTCAGCCCCTCTATGTGAGGAATGCAACTGTTGAAGTTGGGGGTGCACCTTTGCATGACCCAACTCAGAGGAGCAGTGATCCTTATATGAAGTTTGGTGGAGATAACGATGCCTCACTGAGTGACATATTATCAGACCGAATTGACCTGAAACAAAGTGACAAGATTGTTTTATATCATTTCTTGTCTTGTTTCTCAGCATTCAGACACCTTTTTCCCCCCACAGCCAGTTTTGGTAGCAGGACGTCCAATGTGCCACTGACCTTCCTGCTTGGTTGTTAATGCTGATTTGGTGACCCATGCATGCCAAATCTTCTTAACCCCTTTACAGTGTCACCTATTTATTGAGTGTTTTTGAAATGGAAATATTGGTGTATTGTGACTTACAGCCATGTTCATATGATTATTATATGACAGAAGAAGTTTCGCTCAAATTTACGCGTTTACATTTAGGTGTTTACATTCAGGACGTTTTTCTGAGGGTTTGTAAATTGTAAAAAGCCTTTCTCCAACACAGATTGCCTTCTCCCAACACAACAGCATCATGGACCTCGTCCAGTTCTTTGTGACATTTTTCAGGTATGTTTTTCTCATCCTTAATGCACACACTCAGTCCCCTCTTTTAACATTTTAAGTCTTCGTCTGTTAAGAAACATTACCCTCCACCTCATTTTCTACCCTCGTCTCTCGGGGGCTTATTGAGTTACCTGAGTCTGTTTGTTAGCCAAGTACATTTAAAAGGCTTTTCTTCTTTTAAAGGCAGTGATTTGCCTTTTTTTCAAGTGGCAAATTAAGAGCCAGTAGCAATTTAAATAGGTGCATATTTCCTTGCAAGTGCCATGTAAAGAGAAGGCGTGGGCGATCGAGATATGAGGGCTCTTAATGATTTGTTTTTCTTTCCATCCAATTCCATGAGCAATGTAGCAGAAGTCTTTCATCACTCAAATGCTTCAAATGAGTCAATTGGCTTGTTTCAGAAGTACATTAAAGTCTCTATGTAAAAGGATGCGTGTATGATTGCAAAATGTATGTTTGAAGTTAGATAACAGGGGAAAAACTGCAAACCACTATAGTTGCCGCTGCAGAAACCTCTTCACTGCAGTCACACCGGTCAGTGATGTGCGGGTAGGTTTAGAAACGACCGGCGATCGCGCGACGATTTCAGCCGACCCGACCCGACCCGACCCGACCGCAAATGGTTGCGTGACCCACATTCTTTTCTTTCAAAAAATAAAATAAATAAAGGTAAGCTCTCGGTTAATCATTGCCTTAAGGTCATATGAAAAACAAACACAAGTGTTGATATATTAATGTGCTATTGCGCATATAATAGAGGATATGCAGTAATACAGATGTCCGTCCCACATTTGACCTCATAAGTATGACATTGCGTCATGCACCAGATTTATCACAGAGCTAAAGCCTATTGTCAAGACTTAAAAAGGGCTTTCCCATCTTTGACCAATTCTTGGATGTATGTAACATGAATTATAGCTGAATTAATAAAAATAACATCAATTATAATAAATAAGAAGACAAAAGACCATCCAGTGGATTTGGCTAAATTAAAGCTGCAAGAGGCTTTTAAAAGAAAAGAAAAGAGGAAAAAAAAAAAAAGATCTTGTTTCCCTGTGTTGGGAATAATCATGGCCCGACTTGACCTAAACGTTCAAACGCTGGTAATTGATCAGACCAATAAATGACACATACCACCTGTATCATCTTGATTTACTATTTCCTCATTTTTCCCAGACTTTACTTTTTGTTTCTGTATCTTTTCGAATCCCCCGTCTTCTAAGACGGCTAACTAAGACATCAGTTCGTCTTGATATCTATAACTTATAGAGCTTTTGCATTTTTATATGCTATAAAATTGTGTTTAAATATTAATTTAATTAAAGGTGCATTAATTATTCTAATGAGCCTGACTGAACCTGACCTGAATATCATTATGCATATTTTTGTCTGACTTGTCACCTGCGTTGACCGCAGGTGACCGCGGTCGACCGCTCAGTTCGGATCAGCCCACACATCCCTGATATCGATGTCATCCTGCCTAACGGATCAGACAGTCGGTTCACCCTCAACTCTGGTAGTGCAGTTTCTGTACAAGAGTTTATTTTAATGGTGCTTTAGCTCAGAGTAGATTATGTTCTATCGTTGTCTGTGTAGGCGTCACAAAAGGAAGAGAAGACGGGTTTGGCCCGGGGCACCTGCCCATCATCGCCCATTTTACAATAAGTATCCTGGAAAGCCGTCACACAATCAGCCATGCTCTGCTCCCAACTGATCATGTTACAGTCAAACAGCCAAAATCACGGGTCCTTAGGAAAGGAGAGAAGGAGTTGGCTGCTGCTTCTTTTTTTTTTTTTTTTTTTTTTTCTCTGTTTTGGTACACAGCTTTTCCTTTTGGCCTGCTTAATTTTAGGCATCACGTCTTATTAGTATGCCCCTTTTTTCTGTCCCCATTGCTAAGCAGGTTATATTAATTGTTTTTAGCCATTGTCTGCATCATGTTTTCCAATTCTCACTGACCCATAAACTCAGGAACAACTGAAATGCCCTGATGCACTAACGAGCAGTCGTGTTTGCATGTGTGTGTACGTGTGTGGGAAGATTTAAGGCAGGATGAACCTGCAGGAAACATAATCAGCCTGATGACAAAATGTCAAATCACCCCACAGGGTTTCTGAACCTCCTTCAATGAGAGATAAAGGGTGAACAAATGACATCATGACTTTCTCCTGCTGCTCATTTCTCTTCTAAATAAGCAGCGGTTCACCTTGTGTGTGTGGTTTTTTTTCTTTTTTTTGTTTTTTTTGTCTCCTGTAAGCCAGTATTTTTCTTTTACTTTCCGTTGCTTTTGCATCCTAAGAAAATCTTCAAATATGAAGTTGAGTCATTTTTTAATTTAAATGTTATAAGAAACACTTTTTCAGATTTCACATTTCAGATCTGGACACCACACTAAACCCCTAATTAAAAATAAATGTCTTGGGTAATGTTTTTATCTTTTTGGCTGCTAAAACAAAACCCTGCAGACAGCAGTTATAGTTAGATATTTATTTATTTATTTTTTCTGGTGTAACTGTAGCCCTGCTGTTACAGAAATGATGGTGTAACAGAAGCTAAGTTGAAATTAATTCCTGTCAATGTTCATATATATATATATAAGTATTAACACAAAATGTTCTTTTCACAAGTGTTGCCAAACACAATAATTATAGATATAAGAGTATCAGTTGACAAGGCCCAAAACAACCAACGGAAAGATTCACTATAAATAAAATAGTAAATGTGGCTGTGGACCCCTAAAATAAATTACAAAGATATAGTAATAACGACACAAGTTTAATTAATAATATGATTAGGACATGAACCTAATGTTGTGATTCACTCTCTAAATATCATCGGATATCCAAACATACACAGTAGAAAAGGATTTCATGTTTGCCCTTCACTACATTACGTACCCCAAATCTGAATCACAGCCTCAATGCTTTTATATAAGCAGAAGTAAGAGATAAGGGGATTTAAGCATCTTTACTGTCTAGAAATTTCTAGTTATGTCTGCCACAACCTCCCTCCCCACTCACTCATCCTCCCTGCTATCTCCTTCTTCAAACGTCCCATGAATGTGACGATATAAAGTTTACATATCAAAGAAATCAGATGGCACTTATGAGATCAGAGTGTGTCCTCTGTGAAACATGTTCATTAAACAGGCCATCACAGAAATGTTGCACATTTTCAAAGACAAGCACCTGGTGCAACACATGTGGCTATTCCTTATATGATTGTGCCGTCTATTTTGGATATCCTCCACGACCTAAAGATATAACTTCTTGTTCTCTTGTAATTTAGTGGCATGCACATCAAACATAAATCAAAGCACCTGTAAAGGGATGCGAGAAACGACTGTTGGTTAAAAACTCAGTCCACCCTCTGACCAGCCCTTTGAAAGTGCCAACTGCCTCTTTAGCACCTAATCATCTTCAGGTTCTCATCTGTCTCAGGGATAATGGAGTGGAAGCTCTCAATCAGTCATATTTTTCTCTCTCAGTCATGCTTGGACCTCACTGAAATTCTCTCGACTAATGATCGCGCTGCTGGGTTATTAATCGAAGTAATCGGGCAAAATATTCAGTCTGCTGAGATATTAATGTGCCACTTTTTAAATCATCTTCTCAGGTCTCCGTGTGTGTGTGTGTGTGTGTGTGTGTGTGTGTGTGTGTGTGTGTGTGTGTGTGTGTGTGTGTGTGTGTGTGTGTGTGTGTGTGTGTGTGTGTGTGTTTTAAAGTTAGAAGGAAACTTTTAGAGATTTAAGTTCTTCACGTTTCATCCTATCATCTTAGACATGGTTCAGTGATGTTTGGAAAACACATTTATTCATGTTTCTGATAATCAACACTGATTTGACTCTGTCCAACAGAAAATTTGCAAATGTATGTTGTGTGTACAAAAATATTGATGGTTACAATTCCTCTCTTTCGTCACAGTTGCTTTCTGTCACTACTCCTGGTGGCAGCGGTGGTGTGGAAGATCAAACAGACCTGCTGGGCATCACGCCGCAGAGAAGTAAGTCCGCGAAACACATTTATAATTGCTTGTATAGAAACAATTTCAGCTAAACTGTTTTTCAAATGTAAAGGGGCCTTTAGGCTGTTTGACATCGGTCTTGAAGTATATCGGACCAGCCTTGGATGTATTCAGACTAAAAAAGTCATCAAACAGAGGCCAAACAGTTTGAAGTTGTCAGATATTTGTTCAAACCAGGCGATGTCATGGGCCTAACCTGTAATGTTCCCAGCAGGATGGCAGGACTGTTGTTTAGTCAAAACCCTTTTGAGCACTTTCAAAAGCAGGTTTGTTTCTTTAAATGTCAAGTGTTATTTGGTCAGTTACATTGTGAGATACAGGATATTCTGAGTTAAAAGTACAGATAATAATTAAGGTAAAGTGTAGGTATGAATTTGGTGGAAAGGAGTTTGAAGACAGCATGGAGGGATACTGTGAATGAATAAGGAGAAGGGATATTTGTCATTAATATTCAGTGCTGAAATGGAAGATTCAGTTGGAAAAGATGGGGATGAAAAGGGTTGAGAGATGAGCTTGGCAGAGGAAATTATAAAAGTGGGTGAGAAACCGTATCCGTACAGGATAAAGAGGGTACAAATGAGAAACTGCATACAAATGAATCTCACTACTCGTAATCTGAGCTACACCAAATGGTGTGGGTTTTTTTTTTACGTAACAGCAACCAATATTCCCATCTCTTTAGACTGAATCCTTCATATTCATGATTATTAAACAACAGGACGTCTAATTCAGCCATCACTAATAAAGTTCCCGCAGTTCATTTCCTCTTTGTCGATTATATTGATCAGAATTTCTTATCCTCTAATTGCTGAATGAAATTTAACAAAAAAATGCTTACTGCCATGCTGCGGAATCATCTCTATCAAATAGATTAAAATGAATTGAAGTTAATATAAACAGATGCGCTCGTGTCATTGAAATTCTGCTCATGTTTTGTGTCTTCTCTCATTTTTTATAACATCTGTTTGCTGTTCTTCCTCAAATCGTGGCATAGTTCAATCAAACCCTCCATCTGTGAATTTGAGTTTTATCTTGTCTGGAGTAATACGATGTTATGTCTGGTAGAAAGGATGAGATAATGTGTTTGCTGATGACAGATCAGTTTATATCCATAAATGAACTGAAGAACATATAAACTTGATTCATTTCAGTCTCAAGCTGTCATCATGAGTTTTGGACTCCTTTTAAAAAAAAAATGGCATATCTCTCTCTCTCTCTCTTTAAAAGGAAAAAATACATATTTTTACTAAATTTAAATCTCTTCTGTGGCTCAAAATCCACCTGCATTCTGTTGATACTTGCAAAGAGGTTTTCTTGGCTGCACAGGTGAATCAAACACTTCGTTATCCTGTTAAGCCCCATTGACACATCTGGTTTTCTTCAACCAATTTATAATTCATGTAAAATTACATTAATGCAATGCATTCTCGAAGGCAGTGTTCAGGAATGCAGCTTTATCAATGTGGAAAAAAAAAAACAATATCCAAAGCTTCCTGTCCTGGCATTTTCTTGTGCCCTATTTCTCAAGATAAGGAGAAACTGCATGTTGGTAACCTTTTTCCTGAAAGCTCTCGCAGCCCGAAGACATCTGGTGCATCACTTACATAAACTATCCAGTAGGTCAAACAGCTAGTTTAATTCCACACACTTCATAAAACAATGAGTACATATTATGGTCCCAGGCCTATTTTCTCTCATTAAAACTATAATACAGAAATTACCCATCGAGAATTACTTTGGAATGAGCATTTCAGTTTATTATTTGTCATTTCTCTAACTGCCAAAAGGATCCGGCAGCCTTAAACGTACATGCTCATTTTTAGATTTGTTTAATATGCTCTTATCAGTGTGTGGAAGATGCAGACATAAACCCAGATATCTTGTTTTTGAAGAATTGGCTCTCCAAATGAATCATCAAATGACACAAAAATCCCAGGTCTTAAAATTACTTTTTTGTTTTGTTTTAATTGGGTGAATCATCCAACAGATGCAAGGAAACTCTGTTTATCATACAAATAAATAAATCATGTTATAAAGGATCAGTTATAAAGTTTAAAGCTAACAATTAAAGCAACTGTATTGATGATAGACAACATATGGAAAGTTCATCTGCATTGCAATATCTAGACGCACGATATCGGTATCACAAAAACAGCAGAAATAAATCACAGTGAGTGTTAGTCTCAAGTTTCAAGTGACTTGTATTCACACTTAATATGTCAGTAAGATATTTAGCCACCAAACTGGACTGTTACCGCTCAAGATAACAATTTAGCTGCTAATTTACATGAAATGTAGCATCACGTAAGTGTTATTGTTGTGGTTGCAGTTTTCTATTTATTTATTATAAAACCATGTTGCTGGAATAGAAGTGATATTTCTTTTTTTTTCCCAACCTTTTTTTTTTTTTTAAAGGCTTTTTAAGCTTTTTACTGTTAGAGAAACACATCAAACACCATACAGTGAAGTATTAGTTTATATATCGCAGGTTTCCAACTTTATCGCATATCTTATGTTATTCTAATATCATGCATCCATACAATTTTTGATTATTCCAAACCTGTATGTACAACGCCACACTCTGGCTTCCACATATATTGTCAAATACAATCAACATTTATTACTACTACTTTTCTTTTTCACCTGACAATAAAAAGGAAAGTTATTTAATAGCGATTATGTTTTTCAGAGTTTCTGTTTTCTTCTGCTTGAATCCATTTAGTGCTTTTAATTGAGTAAAAGTTATTCAATAGATTTTAGAAGCATTATTGATTCTCTTTCAGACATACATCTCATGAGCTCATTTACATCATGATGACATTTACAGTGAACTATTTACATATCGATTATAATACTAGTAGTAATACACAAATCTTTTCTGCCACTTTCTGCTGGTAACAAATATGAAGAAGTTATTATAAGTGACTCCGCTGAGAGAGCGCCAAGACTCGCACAGTCTTCAATAAACAGCACCAGTTCTGCCAGTCTTGTCTCGTTAATGAAGCGATTGACTCTCCACTGAACATTGTGTCCAGTTAATTTGAAAACGTTTGTGAGCAGCCCCTGCACTTAGGAGATTGTCCAAGTACTGGATGGAAAGGTTTGTGCTGGGGGCCTTTTAAGCATCCATTTGACATAAGGACAGGGAAAAATGAGTTTTAATGAGCCTTTTGAAAGTGGCAGGGTTAATAATGAGACTCCGACCCAGCCAAGTGGCATATGGACAGCTAATTGAATCTTTTTTTATTGGCTTTCTGGTGTGAAATCTGTATCATTCTGGGTTTCTGTTCGATTTAAAAAGAAATATATAATTTCAGTCAGATTTCCAACACAATTTTGATATTTTTCCTAGGAAGATTTCGTGATAATTAAGCATTAATTGTATATTAATAATGCTGAAATTTACAGGTGACTAGAGAACAAAAACTATTAAAAGCATTTCGGAACCTGTTAACTAATTGCTTGTATTGTATAAGTGTGTGTTTTTTTTTTTTTTTTCCGCTAGTGTCTTACCTGCAGAAGGCAGCGGTCACAACACTCTGTCTGGCAAATCAAGGAGTTTTAAAGGTGCAAAAGTCATCTTTTTCTCCTTACAAAGTGGAATATTTACCACACTGCAACATTAATTAGATGTGGGGTTTTTTTCTCGCTCTGGACTTGGAAGGATGTTTTTCCAAAGATGCAGGGCTCATATTTGAATAATCTTTGTTGAGGTTAGATGACAAGACTCGGATCCTGACTGGGGACCAAGGGAGGAAAACAAAACAGATTTAAATGCCAAGGAGGAGGAGAAGGGCTGACCTCTCTGAAACTACCTGTGAGGGAGAAATGGAAGGGAAGGCGTGCTGACATTTCACAAGACGCCAGCCTCAAAGATGTCACACGCTCAAATATGTGGATTTATCTAATACAGCTCCCCTCTCGTTATTGCTCTTGCGCTGATGCAAACCCCAATTTCTCCAACCACAGGTATGCAAAACGTTTTCTAAGAATTCTAAAGCTTTGTCTCAGTTTTACTTCAGAAATGGTCAATAACGTTGGAAGAGTAAGAGGGCAGCTCCAAACTGTTTCCACAAAGTTGGGAGCATGGAATTGTCCAAAATGTCTTGGTATGCTGAAGCATTCAGAGTTCCTTTCACTCGAACTAAGGGGCCAAGTCCAGTTACTGAAAAACAACCCCACACCGTAATCCCCCCTCCACCAAACTTTACACATGGCACAATACAATCAGACAAGTACCGTTGTCCTGGCAACCGCCAAACCCAGACTTGTCCATCAGATTACCAGATGGAGAAGTGCCATTCGTCACTCCAGAGAACACGTCTCCACTGCTCTAGTAATTTTACACCACCGCATCCAACGCTTTCCATTGCACTTGGTGATGTCTGGCTTGGATGCAGGTGCTTGGCCATAGAAACCCATCCATGAAACTCTCTGAGCACTGTTCTTGAGTTAATCTGAAGGGCACATGAAGTTTGGAGGTCTGTAGCAACTCTGCAGAAAGTTGTCGACCTCTTCGCACTATGAGCCTCAGCACCCGCTGACCCCGCTCCATCAGTTTACGTGGCCTACCACTTCGTGGCTGAGTTGATGTTCCATCCACATCATGAAAATATGGATAATACATATTCCGCACCCCCACACATCTTACCTCATGTTACGCCCATAACGGTGTGGATAACGACTCCCGACTCGCCTTCAGGCGCAGGGTGGCAAATACCGCGCCTTGCGTTGATATTACCAAACACCAAACAGAAGAAATACACCAGAGACACACAAACACACTCACACATTCCGCCAGGGTTGAACATATTTGAGTGGCTTTGGTTTGACACCAGCTGATGCCGTGGTTTTCATTTGTTGCGCTGACACCATTTACTTTTGTTCTTTCTACTTTCAGACTTTGGCACCAAAAGCCATCTTGGGGAAAAAAGGCTAGTGTCAGTTGAAATGGATACCGGCTTGGTTGCTTTCGTTTAGTTTTGTGCCGGACAAAAGTAAAAAGAGCTCATTAGAGGTGACTGTATCTTCACACGCCCCCCTATGCAGACGTGATGGTTGCTCGTTCTGTTCTTGAAGAGGCAATCGGCAGTCATCGATTTTTGCAATAAGATTATCTGACTCTTAAGCCCCTTGTCACCCTGACTGTCCTTTGTTCAGATTACTCTAAAAAAAAAAAAAAATCTCCTGAAGATATACAGTGTAATGTCACTATGATCAGCTCTTTCTTAGATAAGAAGCTTTGTCACTGCTGAGTTTTACTTTTATTATTGTATTTCTTTATTTAACACTGCAACGGGGTCTGTTTTGTTTTTTTTTTAAATATTCTTGTAGTTTTACCAATCTCATGAAACTTCTTGTATCCTTTATTCTATACTACAGTGGTTCATTGAGTTGAATGTCCTCATTTCGTGATCATCAATTAATCACAACGCATGCATAGAGTCGGATAAACGTATACATGTGTAACAAGATAGAATTTACTACTGAAAATGTAACGGTGTTGATTTTCTCATTCGAATGATTATGTATGTATATTTTTGATTCTCCAGGCCAGATTCTTTGCTTACCAGCAGTTATCTTTGAATCAGAGGGTCTGACCTGTTTAGGTCACTCTGTCAAAACAATCAGAAGGAGGATGACACCCACCCCTTTATAGGACCCTGTGAAGGGAATGAAATGTTGCATTTGCTAGATTGATAATTCATACACTCACTTGCCAAATTAATCAAGTGGCGTGGCATAGCAATGTGCTCCATGCCCACCCTTATCAAAACCATGAATGGCTCCAGCTTGTATTCTAGACAAAATCAGTCTGTCATTGCACAAACGTTAATTGGTTTTACAGAGTTCACTCTTGCCTTTTGTCATTAACTTGGCTTTCATTTCTAGGATCTCTCTGGTATTGTGTTGGCCCTCTAGGTGATTGTATTCGAATCACATTTTTAATGATTCACAGCGCCAGCATTCCCTGCTCTTCTGTTGTGTTTTGTTGCTTTAAAATGAATTCTGCAACATGATAAATAACATTACTACTATCTGACATTTAGGATGAATGTTGTTGGATTTAAGCTTTTGTGTTGCCGTGTAGCGTAGTAAGCCCTGAGACGTTTGCTTGTTTTGCAACAACCTCGGCGGGCCCTCCATCGCGGTTTTATCTTTTTCGAAAAGGGCAACATTTCTCATTTTAACCTGTTGTGACCCGGCAGCTCAAATCTATAGCTTTCGCGACGCCCGTTTGATGTTTAATAGTAGAGATGTACGACAATTTAACACCGGACCTCGGAAATAAAGTGTATAAAAAAAATCTATCAGGTGATCAATGTCAATTTCATGAGGCTGCTGGGTTTTCGTTTGTTTTGTTTTGGGGTTTTTTTTATGCCACCATCAGTTTTGCTTCTTCTAGAAAATGGTTTCGGCGTGAGTGAACAAAACGGTGCAACTTTTCTCTCATTCTCTTTATGAGTGGCCTGTGTAACAGTGATGTAATGGCTGACTCCTTAAAGATCTTCAGCATAGGTTATATCTGCTTTCCTGTTACAGTAAATTATACAGACCACCTTCGCTGTACTTTTGATTTTTATTTGATAGGCACATTAGACAGGGAAAAAGTGACGTTTCACAGATGTTATTGTATTCAGTTGCATCACAACTGATGAGGAACTCTTCAAAACTGTTTGTCTGTTCATCTCAAATAGGACCACGGGAGTATGTGAGGTAGCCTGGTCAGTTGCACACCTGAACTTTGACTTTTTCCAGAAGTAACACACCTTCTGGGTATGTTTTAAGATGCTACGTCCCACATACTATATATTATATTTGGGTAAAATAAGCACACACTAGTAGCGTACCATGTGGTTTTGAAAATGGCCAGTGTTTTCCAGCTTCATGGAGACGGTGACTAGTCCATGTTAAATAGAGAGAAATGGTGCATCCAGTCACCTGACAAGAATTTATTTCTGCATGGTTCTAATGTAAACCAAAAAGCTTCAAATAATTTGAAGCTCTAGGAAAAGGAGTGTTATAGTAATGGGTCAACATGTCCTGTGTGTTTGTTCAGCAGAAATACAGCAATGCAATAGGAAGAAAATACTTTTTTTTTTTTTTTTTTTTTTTTTAGTTTTTTTTTTTTTAACTAGGTCATCTTCTCTTGTTCATTTCTACAATGGAACCCTCTCCGACCATCTCATGAGTTTTGATTAACAGTTAATAGCCAGAATAATAAATACCTGGCCATGTTCAAAGTGAGGGAGGTTGGAGGTTCTGCACACAGTAACTTAAGCGTTTGTCACTACAATGACACATTTCTGTGCAGTGATCCTAATGCTACAAGAAAACGCAATCCTCTCATGCATGTGGTCCAAACAGGCACAGGGTGATTTACTGCTGAAATTGTTATTGGAATATTATTGGAAACTTTACTAGCAGCTCTTTCAAACGAGTCCAGTTAATAGAAATCCTTTAATAAAAGAAACAACAAAAAACTAAACATTGCATAGCTATAGTGACAAGCAGATTGCACCAATGCTTTTCTTCGATGGCATCCCCCATTAACATCTACTGTTGGTCTCAAACGTCCAAAAAGACCCATGAAGTTAAAAATATCATCATTGGATTTGTCATGAACAGTTGGCACTGCTATTTTTCATAAGTTTATTGTAGTATAATCAAGTACTGGTGTGAGGTAAAAAGGGAACCAAAAACGGTTCCATTTCTCCCATTCGTCCCGACTGTGGCAGCATACTCGGCACAGAGTGGATGTTTTTATGGTCTACTAAGCCCCAAATTCTTTTACTGAATCCTTAAAAAAGAGAGTTTTCCATAATATGTCCTCTTTAATGTATAAAAATGTCACTCTAGGTCTGGGAGTGCGATGCACACTTCTCAATGGACAATGGTCATTTACATCTGGGATTTTTAAGTACATTTAATCACAAATAAATTAGGATGAATTTTGGAAGGAAAAAAAAACCAGAAACCAACATAATAGAATCATATTCATTTTCATTGCTTTTTTTTTTTTTTTTTTTTTTTTGGACAATTTTTTTTCTTTTCTCATTGTCGCTTGTCCAAATTCTGCCATATTTAGAAAGTAGAAAAGAAGGACAGGTTATGGAGCTGACCATCACAATCACTTGAAGTGCGTTGTAATCTTAAATACAATTAGATCTTAATGCGGAACACTTAAGCTCATCAGAAATCCAATAACAATCAGTGATGTCCTTGGCAGTGAAATGGCGGCCTGTTTAGATATTGATCAGACAGTGTGTTGTTGATGAGAGTGTGGCACCACTTGTTTTACAATATTGATTAGAGGGGAACAAGAGAAACTATTTACTGCTCAGTCAAAGCAACAAAATTTCTGTCACTTTGTGGTAGAAACCAAACTACAATGTGTGCAGAAGCTGCGAGAGAAACTCAAATTCATCAAAACATTGGTTACTTCTTCCTGGATTGGTTAGTTCTTAATATTAAATGTTAGTTTATTTTACACTATGTTCACATTTCAACAATTTCCATTCAGTTTTGTTGCATTAAAACAAAAAAAAAGGCTTTTTGGAGTTGGTTTGCTCAGTCTTTGCATCTACAGCGGCGTGCAAAAATCCAGACATCTCTGCCTAAAATATTTAGGAATGTGAATACATGTCAGTCCTAGGACTTGTCTCTCTAGTACATCAGGCTTCTTTACGCAGCATCATATGGTGCGAGTGAGGGAAATCCTTTTTTGTGATGATATTTCTGCTGATTAAGGTCTTTGAATTTGACAAGTCATTTCAAAGCTCAAATCACTTGATTTTTCTAAATTATTCCACGGTGTGCTTTAACCTCCAAATGGTGCGAAACATAAAGGAAACTAACCTTGCTTACAATGTTTAAAGGAATGTTTCATCCCCTCTTCAGTTGATCTTCTTCTTTAGTAACATCTGGCTAAAACATAATTTGTGACACAATTTCTGTACCATTGGAGCACATTTTCTAAAGGGTCTGTTGTATTGGTAGTGTTTTTCCTGTTTTGTTCATGTTTTTTTTTTTTTTTTCATTTTGGTTTTGCAGCAGCTGATGAGAGAGCGTCAGCAGATGGCCAGTCGTCCGTTTGCTTCAGTCGCTGTTTCGTTGGATGCCAGAGGAGAGCAGACAGAAGTGTTGCAGCCTCTGGTTGATGTGAGTCTGACAAACACACTCCATTTACACACACAACACTCCAGAGTATTTATTTATATGTGCTTTAAGTTAGATAGTTGAATGAGTGGTAGCTGAACTGGCTAAAACAGCCTTGAAATCCATCAAGAAGCCAGTTTCTTTCATTGTTTTCCACATTTTGTCACATTTGCACAGCATTTAATGCATGCACACTTGTACGAGTGAATATCTTTAAAGACATAAACACGAAATGCATCTTTTTTTTTGTGCTACATGCTCAAATGTCCCTGTGATGTGCTGAGCAAACAAAAGCATTTTGTTCAAAGGTTCATTTAGTTGTCATGTCTGTGTGAAGTCTGTCATGTTTTTAGCAATTTCCAACATCTCCCTGGGCCCCAATACAGACCTCGCTGTAAAGATTTCTATAGACTTTCATGTTTTTGGTTTTTTGGAGAGAAAAACGTAATGTCACTGAAAAGGAAAGTGAAAATTAATATATTCATGGAATGATTGATGATTATTCTCCATCCCAAACTGCCCTTTATACTGTTTTTAAATTGTTGCAAACTTGTCCTCTTTTTTTTTATTGTTTAATGGGAACATGCTGCAGAGTGTTTTGCACTCAAAATGTGATTTCATTCATTCATTATCTGGATGCACATATGCATCTGCTTGGAATTATTCTGTACTCTCTATTATTATGTATTCCAACTTTCATTTATTCCTCTGGTACAAATGGGAATGCCTGGAAGTAAATGCAACATGGGGTTTGATGCTATATGGTATAATTAATAGGTAAAAGGAATAAGAAAAGTTACATTCTCAAAATGCTATGAAAGGGCCAACAGTGTTTCCTCAGCCAGGCCAAGCTCTTTGTCATCTGCTGCTGCGATGGGGGGAAAATAATCACTGTGGCAACCCACGGAGAGGCACCATATTAGTGATGAGTGTACTGCTGAGTGGTGCTCACTGTGCATTACGGTGTTGTGAAGGGCAATGGAAAGTGCAGAAGTGGAGAATAAACAATGCTTCTCGGCTCTTTGAGTGCACTATACCGCTACATTTTAAAGCAATCTAAATCAGAGCATTCCTTTGCCGTGATTAAAGTAAAACGTTAATTACATACTTGTCATACAAACGTCAGTCCTTATGGTGTTTCAGATAATCGAGCAGCAGTCCTCGTTTCCCTGCGAAACAGCCCAAGACAAAGATCATTTGAGGCACCGTGTTCAGGCACAAAACTCACAGCAGAGACTTTGCAGCCACCGGAGACGCTTTCATGAAGTGTTTAATGCTGTTCTTGAATATTTTCCTCTGGTATCGTCATAAAAAATGATTAGCCGATTTTTTTTCTTTTTTGTTGTTGTCGTCCTAATACTTTGATTGATCCACTGTTAAATTCAACGTGAATACTGAAAACTACAAAAAATGTAATAGAAATAAAAATCTCTGCATGTCTGAGAACCCTCACACTCAGCAAATCCACACTTTGTGGATTTTAAAATCATGTATGTGAAGATTGTAAAGTTCGACTGTCTGGTGAGATGTTCCTACCTGAAGTGGAGTGGCCAGATCCAAAATGATAATGTACTACACCTCCTAAAAGGTCATCAAGCCTGTGGGGAAACGAAATAAAACTATGCTAATAACATGCAGTGCATATTTGTGTGGATGCTGACTTTTAAGAATGCTAATACTTTCTAGAGCTCTTGTGGCAAATGATGTTTCAGCTTTCGAGGTTGTCATAGTTTGCGTCTTCTGCACCATGTTCAGACGCAAAACTCCAACATTTGTTCACCGTCTTTCCCCAACACGAAATGTGTTTGTTACATAAGCAATTTAATAATGAACATTGTTTAAAAATGATTTGAATCAAGAAGTTAAGTCTAAGAGTGACATATTTGCCAGTCTTGCAGCAGTTGAGACGATTGTCTTTTGGACACGTTTATTTTTAGAGAAGTGAAATCAACACGGTTTCAAACGGACTAATGCACATTTTGGATGAGAAGCAGTTTCAAATTCCAAGCCTTGGCACCAGCTGAAGGTGAATCATATTAAACGAGACTAATTCTGTTTTGTAAGAGTTAATTTATCAGCATCTGCCACCACTTAGATATTGCAAATGTTTGTTGATGTCAACGAGGACACTAATCCTGTGGTGTTGTTGTTTTTCACCAGTCCTGTTTGTGCTTTTTTACGCAGCTCTGACAGCTAGAAAGCAGAAAAGTGTACTTTTTTGAATATCAAAACTACAACTAATAATTGGTGCAGTCGTACAGGGAGCGACACAGCACTAACAGAACCCTACGTGCCGTTTAATACACGTTGAAGACCTCCGTCTCCGAGTGGACCGTCAGCCCTGATCTCTCTGCATTAGTTAGTAGCCTCTCTCTGTTGCGGCTTCACAGACCCTCAGGTCTCAGAGAGAAAATCCTAAAAGCCTTTGTGCACATTTCTTCCATACGGTTGGTTTAAACCTACAACATGGACAGTGCTTTTAGTGACCACGTTGTCAGCAGCTGCTGGACAGAGAGCCGTTTGGGCCCACACAGACCAAGATATCTGGCATTCAGCATATGGAGCCACTAACGAACAGCTAGTGTGATTGATGAGAGCTGTCAGTGGGGACAGGAAAGCAGATACAGAGAGTGTGTGTGTGTGTGTGTGTGTGTGTGTGTGTGTGTGTGTGTGTGTGTGTGTGTGTGTGTGTGTGTGTGTGTGTGTGTGTGTGTGTGTGTGTGTGTGTGTGTGTGTGTGTGTGTGTGTGTGTGTGTGTGTGTGTGTGTGTGTGTGTGTGTGTGTGTGTGTGTGTGTGTGTGTGTGTGTGTGTGTGTACTTGCTTAGGGAGCGGGTATGAATGACCACACTGCAGCCTTCATGCTTGATAGAAGCATGTTACAAAGGCAATGCTCTGCATCCAGAAAAGTCTTGAGAATTGTGTGCATTGTTTAAAAAGGTGCTGATTTAAAAAAAAAAAAGAAAAAAAAAGCAGCTGTATGACTGAAGTGGAATTGCAGGATTAATTGCTTGTATTTAAGCGATGTCGTGTTTTATGAGATACTTCTGTTATATAGGGTGCTTAGGTTAACTGAACCAAGTGTACCAGCCTGTGTATGACGTTATGTACTTGGATGCGGCAGATTGTTTAGTTTTATGGGTATGTGTTCTTATATCACACTTAGGGACACATTTATATCTTCAAGAGGCTTGTTAAAAAGTCAAGATCATTTTAAGGTTATGTGCAACTTTGCCATCAGTGTCTGCAGTGAAGTTGTTGTTAAAACTTGCACGCTTTAAACCCTTACACAGGTGAGACGTGCATGAAACTGGATGCACCTGACCTGGTAACTATATTTATAAAAGATAATTAAGTTAATAGTCTAGACTGTAGTTTGACGGTTTGTCTCTAGGTGAATTGAAGGCCATCCTTTTATGGGTTGAGCGTTGAACAATGCACATAAGTATTATGTAAGATTGCGTTTTTGTGACGGTTGTTTCTGTTTGACTCGGCCAGCAGTCGGTTTAGTTTGCTTGGGTTTAGCAGCGAGGCTTCAAGTGTCCTTCTAGACAAACTCGAGGCTTCCTGGACTGATCCCAGACTCCTAAAGGGCAGCTGTGCTCCACGGGATTACTCTTGACGTGTTTGAGGAGACACATGATTGAAAGAAAGATGTTCAATTCTGGGTTGTGTGCTGTACATTTCTAGAACAGCTTTAACAGACTTTTCAATAATTCCAGTTTGTGTCTTTTACTTTCAGTGTGACTTCTGTTTTCTAATATGCCAGAATTTTACTCTTTTTTTTTTTTTTTTTTTTCCATTTCTTTTTTCTTCATGATGTTACATTCGACTAGCTTTTATCCGAAGCAGCTTACAAATGAGGAGCACATTGACAAATGGAAAGAAGCGTTCAAAATCAGTGTTCAAAACCTCCATAAAAAACATCTGAATTCTGCACAGAGGGCTGTCTTTTGAGGACAGATGAGTTTAGCTCACCTTTGAAACATAATTCAGACTTTCTGGGCTCAGACATGGGTTCAACAGGATGTAAAAATTCAAAACTCAACCTTAATGATCTTGCCTTTTTTTACACTTAGATGTACAACCCCCGTACCTGCCAAACCTTCAAAATTGTGCCTGAGCATATTACACATAAACGGCAGTGCATAAGTGCAAAGGCTTTAGAAACTAAAGAAACATACCGTAGTTGCAGACCCCCAGTATTTCAAATGGCAATTTTAATTGGCAGTTGCATGGGAAATTACACTGCATGCTTCAATGGAAATGAGACTTAATTTACTTCGAAGCCCTTGAGTGGATAGAACTGAGTTTCATAACATCAGTTTTATTATTTCACTGCTTATATGGATCTTTATTAAGTTTCCTGTATATATTTGTCAAATTAAGGCTTCTGAAGTAAATTTTTGTTTTTGCGCATTAGTACATGCTGCTCCAAAGGTCAAACGTATTCAAATCCAGTGCTTTTTAAGACTATTTCACATTTCTGCTGCGTGTTGTGCGTCTGTTGTAAATTCAACCGCACAAAAGGTGAAAAACGGTCGGTCCTATTCAAACATGTCGTTATTCCACACTTTCATTCAAAGCGCACAGTCAAACCCTTGACACTTGTTATTAGGATGACATGTTTTTCACGCCTGTGACGAGCAGCTTTGGCCATTAAGTCTGAGGGTCAGTCGTTGCCTCAGCACTTGAACCGTCTGACGGGGACTCGAGTGTTTTTGTTGTGACCAGTCAAAGCATTTGTCTCTAGAGACGGGCGTCTCAGGTCCAGCAGCTGATACAAGTGGCTTTTTATTTGAGAAGGCATGGTTAAAACTTTTTTTTTTTGTAAGCGCAGTAAAGCAATCAACTGAGAATGTGTCCATGTGCCTTATGACTCAGTTATTTAATTTTTCAGGCCGTTATTAACATATTATTGTGGTTTTCGATGATGTCTGTGCAGGACACAGGGTGCAGAGTTTTTTTCTTCTGTAAATTCTCGGTCTGTGTTAGTAATATTGTGGTGGTCATGTTTTTTTTTTTTGCTCCTCCTTGTTTCCCAAGGGCGTTCCCAAGCCCGCTGCGATGGAGCCGTGTTCTGGAGGTAAAGCCGCCGTGTTGACTGTCCTCATGCGTCTGCCCTGCGGCTCCTCCAGCTTTCCTCCACCAGGACAGTCAGGTAACACACCACACACCGTGTGGATCACTTATAACTTGCTGTGGTAACCTATTTCATTGGCCGTTTAGGAAATCTAATTGGTTACATTCCTGTTAACGCCACATTTTGTTATCCAAGGTCATTTTAGCGACCAAAAAATATCTCAATCATGGCTTTTGTCTTAAAGCTGACATCTGTAACTGTTGGTTTTTGTCTACCATTCTTCCTACGGTCATGCGAGTTTTAATAGCTGCTCTTTTTCTATGTTCAGTACAAACAAATGTCAATTAATGTCACACCTAACATCTCACATCCTTATTCCAATACGACACAAACACTTGTTCATCCCAGTGATGTCATTTGTCTGGGATTCAGTTGTTATGCACGTGTTGAAGCAGCTCGTGCAGTAACGAGGGACCAACAGTATTTACAGTCAGGCAAAGAATAAAAAACATCCTCTTTAAGTACCGAAGGGAATGTAAAGAAAATCCTCTCTGAGACGTACTGAGACTCAAACAGTGACAGTTACGGTAAAAATCTCTTCTTTTTTTTTTTTTTTTTTTTTTTTTATTCTTTAGCCACCCTCATTGCTTGTCTCTTTTTCCTCCTCTGTAGGACTCATTGTTGCCAGCGCCCTGATAGACATTTCCCAACAGAAAGTATCCGATTTCAAGGACAAGTCCCAGGCCTTAAAGAGCCGAAAAGCTCTCCCTCCATCACACCAGGGGACCTGCGTCTGAGTCTTAACCTCTCGATCCAGTTGTCAGTTTTTTTTTTTTGTTTTTTTTTGTTTTTTTTTTTTAAATCATCCAAGGTCATGTTGTTCCAAGTTGTCTCAGGTCCGAGTTGGAAGCCTTTCCAGAGACGTGTCACATGGCAACATGTAAAAGATTTCATTTGGCTGCTACCGCTGAAGTTCTCATCCTCCAAGAGCTCGACCCATGTCACGTCCTTGGTTTTGTTTTCCATTCTGCATACCTCATCTTCAGGAATCCTTCACCAGATTCTGCTGGGACCCACCGGGCTCTTCCACTTTAGCTTGAGCAGCCAACATCGGGCGTCTGCATCAAGTTGAATCCCACTAATTTAAAGACCGATTAATACGGAGGATCTGAACCATCGGAAGTCATGAATGCTTCGTGACGTCATCTGTCTGCTTGGCATGAAGAAAAAGCAAAGGGGACTGTACTTAAAGTGATGTCACAGTTAACTGATTTCACCTCACCATCCTTGAAATGTAACAGAGATGACTGATGGGTGTCCAGTACATGCTGCCTAAACTGTTTTTGACCTTCTTTTTGCTTGCCAACAAGTGTTATTATCTGGTGCTAAAGCTTTCAGTTTTTATGAGTTATCATGCCTTTTCTTGGGGCAGGACGTGCACCAGACCAGGACTCGCATTTAACACCTCATAACCACACGGCAGTTTGTGAACATCCGTGTCACCGCTCTGGAAATTACCGTTAACGGTTTGTCTCCGAACCTCCCGTACATATGAATCATTCACCCAGCTGAAGCTAAAGTCTGTATTTTTCTGTGGGATGCATTCAGTGAAGCTGCGGAGACTGAGGTCACTACCAGCACCGCGCCGAGCAAGACGGCAAACTCCGAGGAGACGCGAACAAGTCGTGACTCATCAAACCCCAAGCATGAATTTCCCAAACGTAGACGTTAGATGCATTTTATTGAGAAACTGGAAACAAAACATGTTTTCCCCCTCCACTTGTTGTCAGCGTTTAAAAACACAGAAGTCCTGGTTGGGTCTCTTCTGTAATTTGTAATCGGAGCTTGGCCGACGCTGGGCTTGGATCACGGCGGGCAGACGCCCTTCAGGAGTCCGCTTCACAAAATTAGACCAGAGACTCCTGTCTCCGGCTCTTTTCTAGTATGATTTGTTTTGTTTTTGTTTTTTAACAGTGTCTGAAGCTACGACTTTATTTCCGTCTTTGGGTACAAGGACCGGAGTTCCCTTGTGACAATGCCTTGACTTTTCATGAACTCTCGATGAAAAGCAGCGAGGATCTGAGGACGTTTCAAAGCTGTACAGTGTCTAGTTTGAACAAATGTGTCTCTGTCACTCTTATTTCTTGAGACTTCATGTGTTTTTGTCAAGTTTTTATGACGGACTGATGAAAACGTTGGTTGTTTTAGGCCTTGTCAACTGATACTCTTATATCTATAAAAAATTGTCTTTTGCGACACTTGTGAAAAGAACATTCTGTGTTAATACTTTATAAATATATATATATATATATATATATATATATATATATATATATATATATATATATATATATATATATATGAGAAAGATTCCTGTGTAATAGCGTATTTACCATAATGGTTTTTTGTTGACTTAAAACTCTTTGAACTGTGCATCTGTACAGACTGTTGGGCATTCTCTGGCTTTTTCCTGCAAACGTTGTCACTCCGATGCATTTCATCTTTAGATAGTATTCCAGCTGATGTGCTTTTACTTTGTGTTTGAAGAGTAATCCTTTTAATAGTGTTATTACGCAGGAATCGGGGCCCTACTGTACTATGGGGGGGGGGGAAGGAAAGACAAAAAAGAAATGACAAGCTGCATTATCAGTAACGTCAGTGTATTTTAAGATGCTGGAAAATTAAAAAGAAAAAAAAGCAAACAAATCTTATCTGAAAATGGTTTGTGTGTCGAAGTCCTTCTTCTTTACGTTGGCCCGCCGGCCTCGGGCTGAAACCCTTAATTTGTGAATGCCATGCCAGCTAAGATAACTGTTCCCTTTGAAGGTTATCAGGTCTAAAACCAAATCTTAGGTTTGATGTCATTTGTACCAGAAACATAATCTGAAGTGTAATTTCTATTAGTGATGGAAGTCAGTGGGGTGCAGTTTGCTCTGAAATCATAGATGTGATTTCAGAAGTCGAATTGAAGTCGCAGGTGTGATTTCAGACATGAATGAAACCACATCATTAATCCGTTTACTACTTTATTATATTGATATTTATTGTACTGGATATCTTCGTAGTCAAATAATGTGTGTCTAAAATGTTGTCCTTTTTATTGCTGGAAAATTTAAAGAGTTTTGGCAAGAAATTTTACAAAAACTATTTTCAAAATGACTTTCCCTTTTGCTTTCGCTGCTTGGCCGATAGAAACACAGTCCTGAAATCTGATCAGCTGCTTTGGTTTTTAACTTGTGATCGACTAAAACAGGGATTTGAGCTCAAAATAGTGCACTTTCAGAGTTAATCACACTGCTGTGGGTCGGTCGAGTTGCACAGATTGATACGTGTAATTTCTAATATGTTCAAAAGCATGCATCCCTACCTGCTTCCTCCCTTTCAGGGTTAGATGAATGCATGGCGTAAAACCTTTGCACTGTCATTAATATAAATGACTTAAAGGCAAAAATTGTACATCATCATTCTGCCAGTTAAGATTGAAAAGATTTCCCAATTGGAATTAAAGGGCCACGTTAACCATTGCAGTGCAACTTTTAATTCCACATACGCAGTACATATTTGACAATATTTAATTTCAGGTGTTTACTGAACCCTCTTGCTATGCAGTTAATAATTCACTCTGCATTGTAACAAGACTGATAAGAAGCAGAAACTAAATGCAGACGCCGCTTGTTTTACATTTCCATATTTATCATGTGTGCTACTACACTCGAACAGGAAAATGTAGAGTAATGAGACGCATGATAAAAACCAAATTTGTCACAGAACTGTTAGTAGGCTTGATGAGACATCAAACCTGCGAGTGTTTTTTCCTTCACCTGCATCAGGAAGCGTTGGTTTGACACACGGCAAAGACCATGTCTTTCCCAAGCTAAGCTCGATATTAACACGTTTGTCCTTCAGTGTGCCGACACCTTTTTAGAAATTGTTTGCTGTCCCCGTTCAATGTCAGCGATGTGTATTTGAATAAGGATGTGAGGAAGAGAGGCGGCTTGCCAAAGTGCTCCTCCGGATCATCCTCACTTGTTCTCAACAGTGTACCTATTAGCTGCAGATGCTCTTGGAAAAAAGCCCGACAGGAGCGCTCGGCGTCTGCAAGAGCTGGATTACCCTATTTAACGCGAGTCCACGGTGCACATGAAGGGCACAATAAAAGAAGTTTCTTAATATCTGTATTCCATCCTGCTTTTTTTTTTTTTCGGTAAACCCGTTACTTTTGACTCTCACACGTCAGTTTTTAGCCGAGGGCTTTTTGGCCTCAATTTGACCGTTCAGTTATGCTGCTGAAAGTGAATCTACATGAAGTGACGGCTCCAGAGGGGATGTGTGTCAGTTGTGCACATAAAGTGCCGAAAACTGCCATCAGTCCCTTATTGCTTTTTTTTTTTTTTTTTTTTTTTTTTAAAAAAAGGATGTTAACTGTAGAGAAGCTTAAATGTTTTTGCACAGCAGCCAAGTGAAAGGTGTAGAAGAAGTAACTTTAGAGGACGGATTAAAAACAATCCAAAACAAGTTTTTTTTTTTTTTTTTGTTTTTAGAAATTATTGTCTACATTTTATTTAAAGTTTGCATGTGACTTTTGAATTATGTCAACAAAAAAGCAAAAGATGATGAAATAAATCAAACTTTTATTGGAGCCGTGTTATAGTTGTGATAGAAGACGGAGTCCAAAGTATGAAAGTGCAAAAATAGAGCATGTGAGAGGTGAGTGTTGCTCCATGAAGACTGGTCGGGCTGCAGAAAAGACAAAACGGGCTGTTTCTGGTCCTCGTCAGTTATTGATGGCAGTAAATGCCTGATTGTGTGACAGGGAAATAGGCGATGTTTCGTTGAACTCTGCAGAGTGAGCAAAGGTTTCAATGAAACGTCCGTTCCAGCACTGAAGAGTTAAAACAACCAAACGTCTATGATTAGATGGTAAGGAGATGTAATGGCAAGTGCTAAACTAATAATCATGCAAATTCTGTATTATTTTTTTCTTATTTTGTCAAGTTTCAGTCCAAGTTATTTTCATTTATCTTGACGTGCTGCTTATAAATGCTTCAACTTGCTGGGCAGGTCCATGTACTCGTCTTTTTTAAAATTGCCAAACAGGTTATTTGGAGATTTTGAAAACTGCATGTGATCTCCAGTGGCAGCTAATTGGTTCGCTGTCTGATAAAGGCACTAAAATCAGATGGCGTTTGACCAAACAGGCTGGCAGCTGTTCTTGTATGCGGCTGGCTGCTATTTTTCAAAATGACAGTTAAATGAGCAGAGGTCATTGCTAAGCTCTGCAGAGGGATGTGCTGCAAATAGTCTGAGTGGCCCTTGTGCTGAACCGGAGCCACTGCTGGCAAACTGATGTTGTGTTTCATTTACAAACGTTTGGCAGATTTTTCTTTCTAATGAATCTGCTTGGTGATAATGTTCATTTGATTTTCAAATGGAGACATATTTATTACATATGTGTGCATGTTTGGTGCAATATCGTAGCCTCACTTAACCTCCAAACACCCAAAAAACAAATTACTGCTCTAATACTCGTTGCTCTGCCATCATCAATAAATCTGCTTTGTCATTAATAGAAAGTAAAATATGCAAAATATTTGCCTTTTTCAATAACAGACAAACATACGCTTAAGTTCATAACATACAAACAATTATAACTTCAATTAAATTCATATATTTGCATGTCGTTTGACTTTAATGAGCACACACATTCACTAACTGGAGGAAGAATATATGAAATCATCAGTCAGCAATGCCAGAGTTGGTAAATAACTTCCAGCAGGTAATTTCAGTGGCTCTTGATCAGATCTACACAAGGTTCAAGAGGAAGATCCTCTTTACAGAACCGCTTCAGCTCGGACGTATTAGTAGGATGTCTGGTGTTAACAGCTCTCTTTATCTCAGCAGGGTTACGGTCTGGGTTCTGGGTTGAGTCACTCCAGAAGGTGATTTCGTTTCCAAAAGCCGGTTTGTGGTTGCTTTACATCGATGCTGGGAGTCATCGTCCTGCTGTCCTAACCCTTCTACTAAGCTTCAGCTGGCCGACAGCCACAATGACATTCTCCTTTAGGAAATATTGATAAACTTAGGAATTACAAAGGGGTTCATTAACTTTTTCTTGGAAATGCTGTTTCACAATCAGAATGTTAAACATAGCAATAGTGAGTTTTTGAAGCAAATTTCAGCCCGTTTCACATCTTTTAATGAGTCATACAGATGCCAGTGGACATGACCCAGCTAACTTTCTCTTCTTTCCAGCTCTTCTGCTCTCTACTGACTTTAGTACTTTAATTTGGACTTTGAGACTTGTAAATGTATAACTCTAAATTTAAAATCTGATAACGTATGGAGCAAGATGGCATACATAGATTGACGCCTAAGTTTATGTGTCTATCCTAAGTTACTATCAAGTTATCTAATCCTTTCCGTTGGGAAGTACCATTGCTGATAGCAATATTGTAATGTAGCTTTAGGGAAGTTCCCTAATGTCTTGCTTTGCTGAGTTTAGTGTTTGTGTTGGGAAAAAAACAAGTGCCCAGATATGTAACAAAAACTATCTACACATGTAATCATACGTTTGCTTTCTAAACTGGACTGCTGATATCAAGAATCATAGCAACACAGCTACACATCTGGAGTTATTTAAAGTATCATGTTTCATCAGGGATCAGTCACCAGCTTGCTGGAGTGTACACTCCCTATCATGAAGGACGGTTTGTCAAGGTCTCACAACATCTGCTGTATACAATACTGTGTTTGAAGTAAAAAACATGTTAACATGTCTTTTTTTGAAACACAAACAATAACTACTGCAAAAACTACACTTTTAGAGACTGTAAAGAATTAAAGCACCTGCAGGAACAGCTAGAATGCAAACTCACAGTAAGGAGGCAGATGGGTACTTTATTGTTGTAGTACATGCGCAAAATCAGGCAATTTGTTAGTAGCCCATGAAGACACCAAATAACATGCAGAGACAGAAAGTTGGCCTCAGTGGGCAAAGTGACAGCCTTCAACGTCTGAGGTTTTGATGGAAAATGGATCAACATTCCTTTTTTTTTTTTTTTAAATAATAAACAAATGAATAAGTATAGAAACAAGGAAGAAGTAAATCCTCCTGTGGGAGTCATTAACTTGATTGAGAACAGATGGCATCAAGCTGCAGTTTCACTCCAGGTCGCCCTTTGTGAAAATGGCGCTCTCCATGGTGCTGAAATAATAGTGACATGATGTTCTAACGCTTTGTGGTTGACTCAGTGACGATAGTTACTTAGTCAAAGGAATTATTTTAAAACTTGCTGTAAATCTCCTCAAAACATAACCATATATTATTCTGAAGAGTAGAGGGCAAACATTTAGACTAGATGACTAATTATATTTTAATAGAATATATTTCTGAAGAGAATACCCATTTTACTGGAATACTGTAATCCTAAAATCATACTTTATTAACCACATCCTAATCTCCTATAGATATAATGTGCAACTGGTAATAATAGGTCAGTAAGCTCACTAATCATTGCTGCATATCATTTAATTAGCTGCTAAATATATCGGGTTGGAATTGTCATCTTAAAATAAAAAAAAAACGATTGAAATTAAACCAAAATCTTTAAATGACCAACAGTAGATAACCGGGATTATGCTTTTTCTTTTCTGGAATGTGACTGAGGAGACAGCTATTACTTAAACTTGTGATATTTTTCCAATTGTTGTACATTTCTTAAAGGAACCTTTCTCAAAAACAGTGTGTTGGGACTGTTCTGAGCCTGTAACCTAAAAGAGTGGGATCTGCTATGTTATGCGTCTTTTGTCTAACCAACTAGGAATCTTAAAAACTTTGCCAGTGTCTTAAAGTTAAATCTAAACTCTAAGTGGGACTTGGCTGAAGTGTGCAATCAAGAACCGGGTTTATTATCTCTTAGCCTTGCCCCCGTGCTGCTCTTGAAAATGTGTGATGGGAAGGCATCTTGAAATAACTCCCATAATGTGCTGAATGTAAAAAGTCAGGCACACACTGACATTTGGGCACAACAAAAAACAAAAGTAATAAAGTGAAATTGCCTCTGCTCACCTGGTTAATGGAAAAGGTGAAATCCACCGAGTCGATTTTGAGGAGCTGAAACAGTGGTGCTGGGGAGGTCAAAGTTGCAGTAATTAGATACCGGGCAGCGCCGCTGTGATTGAACTGTTTTATCAGCACCCAATTTAATCCATGCCAAGGATGAACTTTCTGGATTGAGTAGACCTGCGAAGGTTTTATAGTAGCCAGAGTGGAGGTCTCAAAACAGTATCTCCTGGTCCTCGGGGCTTTATAGCAACAGAACAGTAAACCTGCAGTGCAATAATATTTATGTAGGTTTGATGACAGCTATTTGTCTTATAGCTGTGTTTGGATTGCATCCTTAAAACTTCCACAATTAAAACTGCAATGTCATTCATCTCCCTTCCTGTATTAATGCTAAGGTGTACGTTCTCCGAGGTTCAAGGCACTTAGAAATCTTATTTACTGCAGTGTGGTTATTACTACTACTACTACTACTGTCATTTAGCAGATGCTTTTTTCCAAATCGACTTACAACTGAGAGAACAACACAAGCAAGAAATCAAGGGGGAGGGTACAGCCTGGATAAGTGCTGGTCAGGCTGATTGGGTCCAGTAAGACATAGGTGCTGAGGATTTTTTTTTTGTCTGTTCCCTTCACCCTACAACAGTCCCTTTAAATCACTAAAAACTAGGTCTTAGATTCAGCATCATAATATCAAAAAGTTGATTGGTTTGTAAAGAAGCTTAAAAAAAAGAGCATTGCCTTAAGAACAAAATTGCTTTTTGAAACGTATTTTATCAACTTAGAGATTGTAAATTCACTTTCCATCGCACTCATCCCTTTTGTTTTCTATGAAAAGCAATGAGGCATTGTGAACACCTATGCAAAGGTTCTCGGGAAGGCAGGGCGTCAAAAGGCTGTATGCAAATGAAAGGGTCCAAAGGGAGGACGTTATCCAGTCAAAGTAAACATGATCTGGTAAGGCATTAATTCAAGGACGTCTCTCCTTAGTTTTGCTCCTCTAGTGGTGGTTAGTTAAAAATAAACCCTGCAGCATGAAATTCTAAACTACATGCCTCCACCCTAACACTACAAAATAGCGCCCAATTCAGTTTACTTACTAATGTGTAGACATTTCTTGTTTGTCATCTTTGGATCTTTAAATGCACCAGATGTAAATAAACAAAAAAACAATACTAAAAGAGACTCGAATCAGTAGTCTGAAGAATCACCTTCAGCAGCAATCATTTGAAGTAGCGGTTTCCTTCCAGTTCCAGAAATTAATCAAAGTGAGATATTTATCCATTCATTTTTGAAATGCTGATCAGCTGATTACTGTTTCACAGAACTGGGTTATCCTCTGTCTCTTCTGCATCAGCTCGAACATACAGTTTTTTCTTTTACATTTCGTGCATAACGCGTGGCAGACATTTTAGCCCTTCTGGTTCTCTGACACGTCTAATAAATCTTCAGCTCTCTCTCTCTCTCTCTCTCGGTCATATATTCCATCACCCTGCCAAAAGAAGAGGGAGGGCTGTATACTTGAAGACTCACGTCCTCCTCCTGTCCAGTAAGGAGTCTGTCCTCTGTAGGCTACGTCCTTGTCCGCCTGTGTCACTCCACACGAGGACTGATATGATCTGACTGGCAGCGCAGTCTGTCTGCCAGGTGCCATCTCATAATCCTGCTTTACAGGAGTTCATTCTATAACGAAAAGCAGGATAAACTAGCAAAGAAAAAAGACCAAAAAAAGAAAGGATGAAATAAGCCAGGAGGGGTTATGTTTGTTTATCCTTCAAACCAACATGTCACTGTTCACCAAAGTTTTCATGTTTACTTTCAGATAGATTGACTCTTGTCTTCTTTTTTTTTTTTTTTTTTAAATGAAAAGCATGACTTAAAGAACAAAAACTAATGTTTTAAACACTGTCTGTCAACGAGTGCATCATTATGGGCTTTTGATTAGATATCAACAGAGATCTGACATGCAAGTGTTTACCTTAAACACACATTACGCCGTTTTAGAAACGAGAAGGATTTTAACAAACAACCTTTCATTATGTTGTCTATTTTTTTGAATGCCTTTGATAATTAAAACCGTTAACACATGCTTAATATATATTTTCATCCATTTCTTCCTCTTCAGATCAGATATAATTGCTACACTCAACGTCTGTTGGCGTTTTTGCTCTCACTCGGCTTTCGGGGTGTGTTCATATTCTTCATTCATCGAATCTGTGTTCTGTTGCTTGTTACCCAGACGTCATGGAAAAAAAAAGTTAAAAAATAGTGATGGGCCTCAAAAATGTGGATCAAACTATCAAAACAGATTGAACTTTATAGCTACGAAAGACCTTTTTGTAAAATCTTCGCGTTGTCATTACAAATACTTTGATATTTAACAGAAAACACTTTTCCCATCCAGACAGAATCATTAAATAATGCCACATCTATAAACACAAGCAAAAAGAACCACACCTCACGTTTGTTTAATCACAGGAAGGCTGGATAAAGCGGAGGGACCTCAGTCGCCTGTACTCACATAGACTCTCCAAATATTACAGACAATATGTTACAAGCCAACAGCAGCATACTGTCACAGGGTGTACACGTGTGTATTATATGTACAAAATGTTCTTTTTCAGAAGTGATGTGATAAAGCCACAAACCACCATGACAACCAAATCTACAAAACTGATCTATACCTAATACCAAACATATAGAAGAGATAAAAGAGAAAACTGTCCATCTGCTGCATGTCTTTTCCCTTTGAGGATTCTCCAACAATGTTTTAATGAACTCAAATGTATCTTTTTTGGATCATATTCCACACAATTCATCCTTGCGGATCCATATTGTAACCTTTCCATTTGTCTCTTGTCCAAGTTTATTACCCAGACTGATCCAACGACAGTTCGGCATGTCGGCAGTGCGTTCGGCCATTTCTGAAGTGGTTGCACGTGCTCCAGAAAAAGTAGTTGAATCACGTTTATCCCCTTAAGAGGTTGGTGCTGTTGCTGATAGCAACAGTTAACAAATATAATCCACATATATAGTCCACTTTTGCCGATGATATCACTGCTGTTATTCAGATAACGTTGCACTTTGGCGAGAGTCTAAATTTGAAGTGGTTAAACTGCAACTTGAGAAGTGTAAATGTGCATGACTGTTCGTCTGGTTTGTCCCTGTGTGGTCCTGTGATGGACTGGTGATCTGTCCGGGGGCGTACATCGCCCCTCGCTCCCCATCAGCTGGGATGGGCACCAGCCTACACGACCCCGAACAGGATGCGGCGTGTTTCGAGAATGAATGGGTTCTTCTTGAGACATGTAGGATGAGCTTATTTTTGGTTCCTACAAAAGCTGGAGGTCTGTGAGCGGTGGTACTGTTGACGTAAAAGCAAAGACCAAGGCGAGGAACATGGTTGTCGACCGTAAGCAGGCAGGTTCTGCTGGAGAGCTTCTCGCGATGGCATTGAGAGCATTGGACTCGTCCAGTTGTTGGTTCTAAAAGAAAAGATAACAGAGTGGTTTGTTAGTTTTGCATTGGATAGAAGGTTCGTTTCCTTTTCTTTTTTGTAGATTTAACCACAAATACTGCAGAAATAGTAGGTGTTACCCATTTTGTGCTTAGTTTGACTTGAAGTCAGAACTTCAGGGGGGCGAAGAATACCAGCAGGATCTTAATGAACCCTCAAGACTTATTGTGTAAAACTATCTTGCAAATGTATTCATATAAACATCTTTCTTGTCTGTCAACATGTTTGTCATATTGCACTTTCTTAGACCTTAGTCTTAGTGATATTTTGGAGCCGAGCACTCCGTCTTGAGTCCCCAACCAGCCCTGGGACTCTGGAAGGTCCACCAAGAAGTCTTTCTTTGGATTTGCAGAGGTTGATAAACCAGCTGTTGCAAATCCAAAGAAGTTCCACCATCCAGTTTCCAAGCCTTCCTCGAGGAGAACTGGTGCCCTTCTTCCCGTTCACTGTCTTCTGGGTCGGCCCACCTACTGCCTGTGTCTCCAGTCCTCGTGTTAGAGCCTGCTGGCAACGTTCACAAACAAGCCTCTAATGACATTTTGCCAACAGTATGAGCTGCCATCTGGCTGCGTCCTGCCCTGAACTCAGGACTTTGCTTTTCCATGACCAAAGTCCCACTTTCGCCAGCTTCCAGCCCAACCCTGCATGACTGGCCAATGATGTCTGGGTCACCGGCTTTGAGGTGTCTGACTTTTGCATACCCTTGTTCTTTCCCTGCAGTGCCTCGTGTTTTTTTTTTTTAGATTAAACTTCACTTTTTGTTTCAACACTACCTACCTCCTTTACATCCTGTATTTGAGGTCTTTCCCTAAACTCTATCCTATGAAACATAGATCTTTAAAGATAATTAATTCCTGTAGATTGCATTAAATAACATTCATTAATGCAATATACATGAAAATGTGTGCAACTGATCTGTCTTTACCATTGTCTTGAATCTGCCTGTGAGTCGAAGTCTAAATTCACTAAAATTAGTTTGACCTCATGTTGATGCAGAAATGAAGAACATGTACGATGTACGATGCCATCATTTTGTAACGATTAACAAAACAAAGTCTTACCACACAAAGAGCAGTGTCCACTGTTTGATTTGACACCAGGCTTTTGGCCTGGAGGGACAAGAAGAAAAAAGAAAGCACAGAGATATTAACTTTGATTCTTTATTGATTGAATTTGCCAATAGCCAGACCGAGGGAGGTGAAAAAGAAGATGAAAGACTGCGTTTTGCTGCAATTCTCACGGTTCGAACGTTCAAATCTATGTAACTGTTTTTTTTGCGCAACATTGTTAAATTTGAATGTCTAAAATATTTTCTGTTTACTGTTTACTTGTTGCATTAGCCCAAGGTACTGACAGTTTAACATACGAAGCCTTTTCTCAGTCAACTCCAAATGTCTTCCACCACACATAAACATACCATCCTGCATTTGCACGCATCAACAAATGCAAACACAGATACAGCGACGCAGCACAGAAAATGATAAAGTGACTGTATGGTGGTTTTGGGAACAGAATAAACACTCCATGTGCTGGTTCTTAAGTAGAAGGAATCCTGAACCAGGATTGTGGAAAAGAATGATTAATTGCTCTATCAGAGGTCTTTTCTCCTAAAGATGTTTTACTGGCGATAAATCATATTATCGCCATTAAAAGCCAATATGATAGATTGTTTCAGTTAGAGTGTTATGTGATATTATCTCATTTAAAAAACATAGCCCCAAAGAATTTATCAGAACAGTACAGCAGATATCTGGAGTGTGCTGGTGAAGCCAAATTTTTCCCAAGGACCTGGGCTGGCTACCAGGACAATTCAACAAAATAATAATAAAAAAAAGTGACATGGTGCAAGTTTAAGCAAAATTTGGACTCACATGTGGCTGCTAAATGAAATGAAAAGGCTTAGCAGTTGTTTGTTTTCAGAGACAGAATGACGTCGAATATAAAAACAACTCTTCAAACTTACTCTATGTCATGTGAGCATCAGTTGTAAACATTAAACAATCATACTCTAATCTGAGGATGACCAGGACCACTACCACTGACACGGTACACCTGGCGGGCCTGGAACAGCACCGTCACTTTGTGACCCGGCCCAGATCTCTCTACGCGAGAACACCTATTGCGATGCAGCAATGCATCGCACACCGATATCAAGGCCTCAGCTCGCTGGCTTTGGCAGCCAGAAGATAACCAGCTCACTAATGTTGGTCGGCTCATCGTGCCAGAGGTGCAGTAGAAACTAAAGAGGACCAAGTCAGAGGTAGAGGAACAGAGGATCTTGGACTAATTCTTACTCTTTGGTGGGACGTAGAGTGACTAAACAATCATAACCTAGCTGTGTCCTAATTTTTTCCTTCAGTCTTAAATGTTTTATGAGGCTGTTCTGATTTGAGTGTGGTCCTTATAATATCATTTTTTTGCAAAGGTTGGGCTTCTTGGCGTTGCTTTCATTGCTGATTATACAGGGGGGTTAACACCCCAGATCCACAGGTACCCCTATTTGTGGGTAGGGCTCAAGTCATAGCCCTCAAGCAAAAAAAAACAACAAAACAAAACAAAAAAAAAAAACACCACACAAAGCAAAAACACAATGTTTTCATGTTGCTGCTTATTAGATGATAAAATTTCCATCTTTCATTTGGAAATGGCAGGTAAATTAGTCATATCTGAAAATAGACACATTCAGGTGTTTTGCTTTTATCCTAAATAGTGCAGTTGTGGGTGTAACAAGGCTGATTGTGTGTAAAAGAGCAGCGCTCCCTGTCCTCCCTCCATTCACCATGCACTCTCGGGAGAAAACATCTAGTTGATCCTTGCAATAATACTTTGTCCCCACCTCATGCACACAGACAAACACAGACACAGAGCATCCCTGTAGGCGATTTCTGATGTTACAGAGGCAACCAATTAGCTTTGACAGGTAAGCTCAGGAACATCTGACTCCCAAGAGATGTATCATCTTTCTACCCAGGAGGGGGATTATGTTCATGGCATCATAAAACCATCTTTGATCTATTGTGATGACAGAGACAGATGTCCGACACTCAGACAGAAACTCTGAGTAGATCTCTTCCTGATGTTCAGTGAGTGATGGTCTCCTGCTGTATTTAAACATTTTCTGTCACAAGTTTGAGATTTTCAATTCAATTTTATTTTTCGATTAATTTTTATTCATGTAGCATCTATTACAATACAAGTTGTCTCTAGACGCTTTCCAGGGACCAAGAACATGACCCAAGCAAATATAACACAAACAACGGCAGGAGAAAAACCTTAATCCAAACAGTGGCAAGAAAAAAACTCCCCTTTAAGAAGGAAGAAACGTTTCCAAAGACTCCAAAAATGCACCCAGAGGACGAAAGGCCTGAACATTTATCATAGCATTTGTTATCAAGAGGAATGTTTTTAAGGTCTGTTCTCATTTAAAAAACCAAGCAAAAAACAAACATTGGTAGAAATGGGTTTACAATGTGTTTGTGTTTTAACGTTGACAAGAGTCACAGCTATTAATTGCAAATAAACTATTGGATTTAGATGCATAGTGATGGTGCATGGTGATAATTAAAAAAGATGCCCTTTTTTGTTTTAGCAGTGAAGCCCTTAGAAGGCCACTAAACCTTTTAGTTGATGAAATAAAAGCAGACAAAAACTGGCAGACATTCATTCGTCTGAGTCTGGTTGGATGTACTGGGACAGCTCCATTACTGGGAGATTTATTACAAACACATTTCTTTGTAAAGCTTTAAAGTGAATCTGCAGTGGAATAAAATGCACTGGATGGAATTAGAATATTTGCTTTTTCTTCAATGAATGAATAAATAAAACAAAAGAAACTTCACCTGTAAGGTCCCGCAGATGTGGTAAGAGTCGCTGTTCAGATCCATTTTGGTCACATCTGTCAGCGTGTCCACGGCGCTGTTTGTTTGCGCTTTGCGCCTCCGTGTGATGCCCGGCTCTGGAGTAAGCTGAATAGGGGGTTGGGGTTGCCAAACGCCAACATCAGTACCGTTTCCGAATGCCTGGATGGCATTACCTACAACAGATGAGAATATTGATTCTATTGATTTTCTTCATGAATGGAGTGTGTCAAGAAACCAGAGAACAATACTATGGATAGATGAGAAATTATGCTCTAAAATGTCATGACTACGATGCTGTCGTTCAGTATTTAGTCTTATTTCATAGAATTACCTAAATTTAGAAAGTATAATCCAACTGAAACCTATTTAGAGCCACATAAATGAATACCAAATGCTGTAGAGATTGTTATAAAACTAACAGCGAACATAAAAAAGAACATGCCAGATACTTGGAAATTCCATCCATCCATCCATTTTCTATACCCGCTTTATCCTTCGCAGGGTCACGGGGGTCTGCCGGAGCCTATCCCGACTCCTTACAGTTGAGGGGCAGGGGTACACCCTGGAAAGGTCGCCAGTCGATCACATGGCCACATATAGACACAAACAACCATGCACTCTCACAACTACGGGCAATTTAGAATAACCAGTCAACCTAGTATGCATGTTTTTGGACTTTGGGAGGAAGCCGGAGTACCCGGAGAGAACACACGCAAACTTCACACAGAAAGACTAAAAAGATTCAATTAAAAAATGAATGAATGAATGAAAACTAACAAAACTGGTCATCTGATCTCATGCAGGGATGAGTAATGCATGGGCTGGAGAAAACAAGAGTAAGGGAACTTACGCAGACAACGATTGTTGGTGAAAAACTTGGCAAATTTATCACAGTCTGGCTTGCTGTTCCCACTGCTGCTGCAGTCGCACCACGGTGACACACTGAGACCAAAATACCGCACATAATTGGGTGTCATTACTGTACCTGCAGCATAACAGAGCAGAAGGATATTGTCAGTGCAACTGTAGTCGGATTATCTTCACAAATGCCCTGCTGATCCAACGGGTTAATGCTGGAATTGTTCACGGTGAGCTTTACAGGCTCTACACAACTTGAACAGAGTATTAAAGGAGACATATTGTTCACTTTTTTCACAAGTTGACACATTTTCTGGAGGTGCTACTGAAATGTCTGAAATATTTTTGGTTATATATCCCAGGCATAGTACCAGAGCTCTTGTTGTGTGGCGGTTTTGGGTTTATCTCTTCCTGTTTTATTTTGAAAGCCTGTGTCCTTGTGTTTTAGTTGTGACTTCCTTTGTTCCCATTTGCCCTGATTGGTTGCACCTGTGTCTTGTCAAGTCCCGTGAGTATACTTTGTCATGTCTTTCCTTTCCTCTTTGCTGGTCTGTACTGTTTTTGCCATACTGTTTCTTGTCATGGTTAGTTTCTGCTATTGTCACGTTTGGGCTCTTGTTTATTTGTTTCGGATCCTGCTCAGTTGAGGTTTGTGTTAAGAAAAATATCTTGTTTAAAATCCTGCCGCCTCTGTCTCTTGCATCTGGTTTCTACTTCCTCCAAGTCATGACATGTTGGAGTTTTTGATTTGGTAGACACAGACAAGCACAGAAGAAATTGGAAAGATGTGTTATGAGGCAAGATCAATGGGATCTGCGCGAGCTTCCCTGTGTTTAGTTGTGGAACCTATTGAGATTATTATGTGTCCCGATGCTCACGCTTCACATTAAGAACCTGCTGCTTCATGACTATAAGCCCCATTGACTTGTACAGTGCCCCCCTGATGATGTGGGCTGGCTTCTTGTTCATCTAAGTTATTTGAAACAAGTGCTGATGTCAACAATGGAGGAAAGCAAAAGGTCTGGAGAGAGTTGCTGAAAGTACTCTCAGGGCTGCGGATGCTTCACTGGGGACCTAGGGCACCTTGTACTTTACTGGCAGAAAGCAAAGTGAAACGGCTTTTGGCCACTTCGTCGTCGTCTTGTAAATGAATAAAGTGACAGACTTTATGCTGGTAGCATGAGGTTGAGTAGGTTCACACCAATTAGCTCTGCAAGTTTAAGCAATTTGTGGTCTATGGACACGGCGGTGGTTGGTTGAGGGGGTTTAGAGGGGGATAACAGTATGACGTGTGATATGAGTGGTGTAGATTAAAATATCTGCCTGTTGAGATTGCAATTGGTCACTGTTGCCTTGCATTCAAATTTCATTATAAAAACTCAGTGGGACATCACTTTTCCTCTCTACATAATGAAACCACATCTGAAGGAAGCGGTAAGTGCACAGCGTTGGGCCGTACGACCTGGTGTGACATGTTCACTTGATTTACTTGCAGTTTGACTGTGATGTCAGCTGTCAGACAGCTGAGTTGCTGTGGTAGCTCAGCCTCTGCTCTGTAGGACACATGTAGACGAAGCAGCCTGCTTCTAATCGGGAAGGTTTTTTTTAAGTTGTGTCTAAAAACACAGATGTGAAAGTGGAGGCGAAGTCGAAAGCTAACTGCATCGGAAAATAAGGTTATGACTTACGTGTTGCTTTTAGTAAAATAATCTGATTAGATGCTGCTCTGTTTCTAACTTCATTTAGTTTTACATTTTTCTCTTGTGGAAGCACATTAATTTGAATAAAGTACCTTGAAACGACATAGGCACAAAGAAATGGTATCTATACTTATTAGTGCAGCCTCTGGCCTGGGATATCTTACCGATAAGACCTGAGTAAGACAGCAGACAGTCAGCGTAGTTCTCTCTGAGGCAGCCAGATATTGAGCGAACTTCTGGCTGACAGTTACTGATGAAGTCTGCCAGCCTTGACCTAAAAAAAGAGAGAGACACAAGATATGTGTTTATGATCGGTTTGGGACTTAAAGGAGACACAGCTGACAAAAAGTCTGTGACATGTTTTGGTTAATATACCACAGGGATACATACAAAAGCTTTTCAACTCTGACTATACAGCTCTGTTTATAACAGCTGCTTTAAAGGGGTGTAGTGAGCAGATCAAATCCCCTCCATCCCTCTCTTCTAGAGGGTGTTTTCTTACGAATTTGTCATACAGGGTTGCGTTACCCTCTATAGTGGTTGAGCAAATGCTGCAAGATGTGAAAGCAGGCGCAAATAAACTTGGAGTAAATTATACAGCTCTCCTAATAGGGGTCTGTGATGTCACAGTAACCTACAAATATTTATGAGCCGTTCAACAACTGACTGACGTAAGTGGTCCCAAAGAAAGTGGAAAAAGTTGTCTTGCACTAAAAGTTTTGAGTTGGCAGACACTTCAGATCCATTTAATATATATAAATATTCAGAACAGAAAATAATTTTTTCATGGTCTGTCTCCTTTAAACACACAGTTTATTCCTGTAAGACCAAAGCCTGCGTGTGTGGCGTGGGGAGCAGGGAGGCCGATTTGCTGGCTTCTTGCAACAGTGCAGGTGAAGTCACCAAAATGACCACATGCTGGCTGTGAAGAGTAACTTCACAGCTTTAAAAAACCGTTTTAGTTTCCCAACAAACTGTTGCGTAATCGCTGTAATGCAAAGGGCGCTTGCGTAAACGTGCGCTGGCGACGCACCTTGATGTCAAACGGTTAAAGACTACTGCAGAAAGCATATTCATGTGGAATGTTTTCCAAGGGAAACTGCCTCTTAAAAGATCTTACAGCTTAAACATTATATTCTAATCTTCTGTTCTGTGTGGTATAGGCAACCTGCATTACCTTGCAGTTATTATCTGTATTTGACCAACATCACAAGCAGGGCTGGCAAATGTTTACTTGAAGCGTCGGACTGGAGGGGAGGGGAGAGGGTGGGGGTGATGTCTGGAGCATGTGTTCAACTGTGATTGACATTGAGTTAATGCGCCACCTGGCTGTGATTGGCGGAGCTGCAACGGGAACAGTGGAAACTTGTATTTGCATTGCGAGCTGCAGCAGATTTGTTTCACAAATTACCTAGTGTAAGTAATAATGTACGAAAATAGTGGTAATTTCAGCAAATGTGACAAAAATACCCATACCAACTGCAACTTAAAAATGAATCTTGAGCGTAAGATCAGTGTGTTACAGAAGAAAAAGCACATGCCACATAAATATATTAGAAAAATGGACGTAAAAAGCAATCCTGACATTGCACTGTTGTACCTGCAGATGTAGTTGGTCTTGCATGTGTTCTGTAGAGAAAGACAGTTTGGTTTGTCTTTATCCTCGTAGGAGCAGACTGGCACTATGGTTTGTCGTCTGCGTTCGGCGCATGCCGTCTGATCTCCCGCTGGACACGAGCAGAACAGCATCCCGTAGCTGTATTTGGTTGGAACCTTAATTTTTGGAAAGGAAACAACACATACTGATGCAAACTGCTCCAAATAAATATCTTTGAGTATATTTGAGTTGTAGCTTATACATTTTATAAATATCTTGGTGTTATATTATGTATAAAAACCGTGGCAACATTAAAGTAGGTTCTCATGATTATATTATATATATTATATTATAACCTGCGGAGTTGCATGTTATCACAACTGAGACGTCTACAAAGTGATTGGATTCAAAGGGAGTTCATTTTTAAAATTAGGACGAAAGTATTTTTTCTTTTTTTTGATGATTTTGTCGCCTGGTAGGCATAATGGTTCAAGTGTCAACATGAAATTCAAACACAGAAAAGCTCTCAAACCTGGAATGCTTAATTACCTTGTCAAAGAACTGTCGTAGGGCCTTGTGGCATTTGCGCTTGTTGCACACCTCAGAAGCAGACACCCTGCTAGTGCAGGGGTTGATGTAAGCCGAGCGATACTTCTTGCAAGTGTCATTCAGGTTACAGGCCTTGGCAGCATTCAGACAGTTGTTTTCCTTGGTGGAAGCCGGCTCAACTAGGACAGAAGAGAGAAGCACACATTGCATGTTGTAAATGTGAGAATTATCGTTGTCTTACATGTTACAGTCTCAATTAAAGTACCACGCACGATCAATAACGGCTGTCCTTCATTGCAGCTCCATAAACCATGTCACACCTATAATCCCCATTCCCATCCTTATAATTCCTTCCCTTTGGATGTGTCGTGTGTTTCTGTAACTAAGGAATTGACTCTCACTCATTTTATTTTGGTTGTTAAAATAATAAAATAAAACAAATGTCATTCTAATTGCACCGGTGATATCTTTATTTCTACTCAGCATGTCTTCGGTGTAGTGTAAAACATTAGCTAATGTAATCCAGGAAAATAACTGCTTTTCGCATTCGTGCCCCCTAATTATCCCAATAATAGGAAAACAGAAATGATCTCAAAGTCACAACTTCAAATAATCTCTAAAATTGTTACCCAGACATTATTTGGTGTGTTTAAGACCAGTTTCTGAAACGTTTGTACTGGAACTGCCTCGATCCACAGACCAGCGACTGTGTGAGAGCGTTGAGCCCATTGCCTCAGTATACGACGGGTAATGTGGACATTATTACAAGTATTACAGATGTGCTGTACCACTCATCAGCAGAACATTGTCAGCGGTCAGAGGAGTGATTTTAATAGGTATGTCCAACAAAAACCAAATAAATGATCAGTTGTTTGCAATCACCTTGACAACTTTGCGCTTGTCTATGTTGTGACATGAGTGAAGATCAGCTCACATTTTATGGAAAACTGATGGAAAAAAAAAGAAATAAATGAATAAATAAAGCAGGTTTCTGCTAATTACATTACTTACATTATTGCATTTATATAAATGCAATACTGCATTGGATCTTGTTTTTTTTTCTTTACAAAGTTAGTAATGTTTAAATTAAGCCTGATGACTTCACTGTCTTGCACACATCAGTGGTACTAGATCTGTACCAGATACAGATTGGTTTTAAAATAGTAACCACCTTATTCCTGTGGACAAACCGGTATGTGCAACAGGACTCCGCACTCCACAGCAACCTTAGTATGACCTCCCATCATTTCACATCAGTCTAAAAAACAAAACAAAACAAAAAAAAAAAAAAACTCTAATTTTTCTATTGTTTGTGAGACTGTTCCTGTTTTTCTCATCTCATACACAGTTAAGTGGGATTCTGTTCTCCTCTGCCCCACTGAAAACTCTTGAAAATGCAAAAATGTGGTTATGGAAATAAAGTGTCTAACCTTTGCCTACATCCCAGTCTGCCTTTCCTTTCATCACAGCAAAAAGCATTCATTATAATGCCTCCCACTTCTCATTATTTTTCATTTGTGTAGTTAAAGTCCTTCCTGCTTCGCTGACTTTTTGCACACTAACACAAACAGCATGCTCGCCCTCAACATGGAAGAATGAATTCTGTAATTTTGCCATTTTTGGTAGACTTGACTTGAGCTCACTGCACTCGTTCATGCACCGCAGAATGAATTATGGCTGAATCTGAATACATTCCTGAACCTTAGGTTAAACCCACATTACAAAACCCATTACTGAGATGTGACAAGTGCCCAGAGATGTGGGCTGTGATCCTTGAGTAGCTGTGTGTAAGTCCTGGGCCCGGGGTGTGACAGATTTACCTCATTTACAGTCAACCTGAGGCAAAATGCACACATAAATTGTATTAAAAATATACTTCTTAAAAAGCTATTACTTTGATGTTCTGGGAAAATGTGTGTGTACACTTGCAGCAGCAGGCAGGTTGAGCTGAGGGTGACTAAGAGGGTTGTAGGTCACAGCGTGAGTCAATGGAGACGCATCGCCTCGGAGAAAGTAAAAGAAACTCTTTCTCTTGGTAGCATATATGCATTTGCATTTAACAAATTAATTTCAGGGTCATATTTGCTAATATTTGACTTTGTGTTTCAGTTAAGTCATTTCACATAACTAGCTGCCAAGTATGTCAACATGGCTGTTATTCCATCTTCATACTTTGTTCTGCAACATTAATTTCTTACGTCATTGGAAAGAAATATCTGCTTGTTTCCATAACCTGTTATTTTTTTCAGTGTTTTGATTAATGACACATACTGAACAAAGCATATCAAAAACTTCAAAGTTGATTGTAGGTAACGTCACAGGATGCTATGAAGTCATGCGCTGCCAAAAGGAAACAAATCTCAGCCGGCCTGTTTGTGCTGCACCCCTTGAGCAAGGCCACCGCGGCACAACAATCTGGAATCTGACCCTCCGACGTTCAATGGGTTGATGCGAAAGATTTTTGAAACGCCGTCAGTCAGGTGGGATTAAACGGGAGGAAAGAAGTGGTTCATTGTTGTGTTCTGGAGGGAAAGTTCACTAAAACACTGGAGGTGAGAATATGAGAAAACTTTCTTCCGTGCAGCTTCTGAAATATCCAGTTTTTGAAATGTTTATACCTTTTGAATTGCTTGGGAATGTTTGGTGTATTTAGTATACGTCTTTATTGCACACTCATATATTGAAGCTCTCTCAAAGACATTATCTATGTGATGGACACATATCTGATGGATAGGAAGCATCAGTGCTGTCGAAGAGTCTGCAGAACAGGTGAATCCTGTCTTCTTGACTTGCCGTTGTATTTTAGTGTTGACTGATGTGGATGCAACTGGAGAAGTGTGTTCTTTTTCTTCTTTGTATACGGGTCAGAGTATTATAAAAAGTGGCTTTTATATGATTGACTGTTGCTGCAGGTGACGTCTGCAAAGAGTCGTTGAGGGTTTACTGTTTAAAACAGAACATAGGATCAGTGTTTAATAGTTTTTTAAGCATTTTTTTTCCCCCAGTAATTCTGCAAATGCACTGTAGAGCGGTACACCCTGAAGTACCAGACAGGTCTAGAACCACAAACTGAGCTGAAAAAGATCTGATCTGAACTTCTGAACTGATGATTGTTCTCACAAAGCCCTGGAAAGAATAAATAAGTAAATCTTATATGAGTTACATCAGTCAAATCAGATTAGATATAGATAATTCGAGCTAGTTAGGGTGAATGTTTCTGTGATGGTCTATTTACTCTGTGAGTTTGTTACACTCGGTACACACACGTATCGCGGATATTGTTTTGGTTTCAGCTGTTCTAAGCAGCTACAAGGATTTATTTAGGAGATCTGTACGTTACTTTGTCCAAAGCACCTCCCTCTGCTCTGGCAAAGCTGTTGTACTATTGTTTCACTTATTGTCTTGTGTTATTGTATCATTGTGTTCATTGTGTCACTCGTCATCAGCTTATTTCAGGGTTCTTCTTCTTTTTCTGCACGTTGTTACTTGCAGGCGCTACCTTTGATGATTAACAATGCACCTGGCATTTTCAAGTGAGAATGACGTGCATGTGGATATGCACATCGAGTGGAGAAGTCGGATGCATTTGGAAACACATTTTATTTCGAGGTGTGAACACACTCGCTAAGCACTCGCCGCTTGTGATTAGATTTGTCAGGATACACGCTAATGCAAGGCACTGAATGGCACCTGAAATTGCCGGCGGACTGTTTTGGGATTGTAAATGTGATTCAAATCTTTATCGAGTTTAGTTTGTGCCCAAATTTACATTTACATGAAAGTGCAAAACTCCTTGACTACACTCCCTGGAAGTGGAGAGCTGTCAGTTCACCGAAGCCAGCTGCTATGAATGAAGGGCGAAGACGAGGCTGAAAATGGACCTGTCATGCTGGAATCTTGGGGAATATTGACCAAAGGGGAGTCGCATAAAATTTCCCAAACCCGAAGGAAATTGCAGTCTTTTGTATAAAAAAGTACGATAATATGTCTACAAGAATTTTTAAGATGATGACCAACAGTGTGAGAACATGAATCTAAAACTCGGAGAACTAAACATATTTTTTTTTCTATCAAATTGTTCCTTTGCCACTGTGCTTGAAATTCTTAAAATATGCATAGACAGATGATAAATAATTTTTATATAATCCACTAATACGACATGCTCTCAAGAGTAAAAAATATTTTACAAGTGATGCATGTCGTGTATATTATTTATATTCATTCTGTATCACCGAATATCTGATTCACTAATGCGACCAAATACCAAAACCTATAAAATGCTGTCTGAGATCGTGATTCATCAGTGTGATTCACAACATGTCAGTAGTTTAGTTTTTTACTAACTCATCTTCCTTCATAAAAATAAAACAGCAGTGGCCAGAGCCTCTCCGTCACGGTGTCCAGCCTCCTGCCAGGCTTCCCGCCAGCATCACCACACCCAGACCATTCTGTCAACATTTATAACCAGACCCAATCCCCATTTATTAAATTAACTCATGTAATTAGTCTTGAGTCTATGATTAATTCATTAATCCTGAATTGACTAGAGGAGTATTCATTTGGTCATGCAGATTAGTCTTTTAATTTGATTAGTCTTTTTAATTTTTATATATACTAGCACACATACACATACACA
>CM026218.1:14169930-14572430 GCA_014839995.1 Xenentodon cancila
TGTATAGCCCACACTCCTCACAGCTTTCTTCACACTGGTCACCACTTCAGGGGTTCGGATTTCCAGAATTCGCCCACCAGGAGGGAGAAGAGGCTGGAAGTCTTTATTGATATCCAGAAGCTTTCCATCAAGAAACCTTGGAATGAGAAATGCAGTGGGATTTAGACCTTTTAGTATTTGACTTTTTTTTTTTTTTCATGGATGTGATAACAGGACTAAAATTTCTGTTCGCTCTGGCATCCTGGTTGAAGGTTATTTATTGGGTGGGTCAGTTTCAAGCTAAAAATCCGATAAAAGCACGGTACTGTAACTTTTATACCTGTACACAGTAAAATATTCAACTCTACCAGGTTTCAAGAAATTCAGCGGCCTTTTCACACTTTATGCGTTGCTGGTTTGGACTTGATCATCTTATTTTGGACTGCAGCCATTTTATTCATCATAGATTTGGTGGAAAAGGTCTTACTTGTAGAGCTCGTGCCTAGAAACAGCTCTGTTTGTCAGGGGGTCAATGGCATAAATCATGAGGTCCGACTTCGTGTAATCTTCTTGTTCCATCCCTTCTCCATGTCGATGAGGCCCTATGGTTTCCACAACAACTTTTGCCCCGGGTATCTGCTCCTGGACGTAGCGTTCCAAGATGCTAAAAAAAAAATGAGAAAAAATAAATAAATGATGGAATTATTATTGATGGAAACATGCCATTTTCAGTGGTAAAATCACTAACATAACTCTTGTCAAGTGTGTGGGCACAAACATGTACTTATATAAGTCATGTTAAAAAGACTGAACATTCTCCAATTCTAAGGTTTTATCAGTCAGGACATAAAAGTAAAAAAAAAGAATAAAACACCATTGCCAATGTATTTGCTCACCCATCCAAATAATCGGAATCAGGTTTTTTTATCACGTCCATGGCTATAAGTGTATAAAATCAAGCAGCTCGGCATGCAGACTGTTTTTACAAGTATTTGTGAAAGAATGGGTTGCTCTCTGGAGGCCACCTGTGCAACAAATCCAGTCGTGAAATTTCCTCGCTCCTAAATATTCCACAGTCATCTGTCAGCTGTATTATAAGAACATGGAAGTGTTTGGGAACGACAGCAACTCAGCCACAAAGTGGTAGGCCAGGTAAACTGATGGAGCGGGGTCAGCAGATGCTGAGGAGCATAGTGCAAAGAGGTCGCCAACTTTCTGCAGAGTCAATGGCTACAGACCTCCAAACTTCATGTGGCCTTCAGATTAGCTCAAGAACAGTACACAGAGAGCTTCATGGATGGGTTTCCATGGCCGAGCAGCTGCATCAACGTGCATTGGATGCAGTTGTGTAAAACATGCTGCCCCTGGACTCTAGAGCAGTGGAGACGTGTTCTCTGGAGTGATGGATGGCACTTCTCCATCTGTCAATCTGGTGGACGAGTCTGGGTTTGGCGGTTGCCAGGACAGCAGTACTTGTCTGACTGCGTTGTGCCAAGTGTAAAGTTTGGTGGAAGGGGGATTATGGTGTGGGGTTGTTTTTCAGGAGCTGGTCTTGGCCCCTTAGTTTCAGTGAATGAAACTCTGAAGACTTCAGCATACCAAGAACTTTTGGACAATTCCATGATCCCAACTTTGAGGGAACAGTTTGGAGCTGGCCCCTTCCTCTTCCAACATGACTGTGCACCAGTGCACAAAGCAGGTCCATAAAGACCTGGATGATGGAGTCTGGAATGGGATGTCACTTAAGTTCATATGCAAGTCAAGGCAGGTGAGCAAATACTTTTGGCCATATAATGTATGTTCCTTCCAGGACTTAACATTAGATAAAGAAAAAAAAAGGTAAGAACATCAGCACCTGACACATTTCACTGCATCGTTTTCCATTAATTAAAAATAAACCAAAATTTAGAATCTCTGTTTAATAAAAAAAAAGAAAAAAATGCTTCCAGAACCACCTTTAGCAGAAATCATGTGTGGCCATTTCCTTAGAGGTTTGTGTGCATTTGTTTCTGCACAGCTCCTTGAAGATCCCAAACTTTGACTTGGCCATTCTAGCAACTTGATTCTTTTACAACTGTTTTGTTGTAAACTAACTGACATACTTGGAATCATTGTCCTGTTTCATGACCCAGTTTCAGCTCAGCTTTAACTGCCAGTCAGGTGGCCTCTGGCTTGCCTTGTGAATAAATGCTCTGGCATACCAGAGGAGTTCATGGTCCACTAAATCAGGTCCTTTGACTGCAAAACAAGCCTTAACCATCACCGTCCACTACTGTGCTTAACTTTTTTGTGAGGTGTTTGTGCTGATAATCTGTGTTTTTGTTTAACCAAATGTTCTGTGATGCATTATGGGCAAAGATCTCCATTTTTGTCTCAACTATCCAGAGTATATTATCCCAGAGTGAACTTCAGAATCGTACAGGCCAGCATAGATCTTTAGAGTCTGAGTTTTAGCTCTTTGGTTACGTCTGTTCCCCTTATCAGTACAGTGTCTGACCTTAAGCTGAACCTGCTGTTTTATCTTCCCCTGGGAAGATTGGCAACCATTCTAAATTTTCGCAACTGGTGAATAATCTCTCATGCTATAGAATGACAGATTTCAAATTGCTTGGAAACGCTCCGATAACCCTTCCCCAATTGACAGGCAACAACAGTTGCTTCTCTAAGATTCTCGCAGATGTATTTCCTTCTAGGCATTGTGTTAACACACTCCAACGACTTGGGAACTGTTATGTTTTTACAGCGGCGCTCACTGTCACGGTTTTGCTTTTGATTTGCATTTTGAGTAATTAGAATTAGACATTAACTAATCAAGTGAATTTGATAGCATCTATTACAATACAAGTTATCTCGAGGTGCTTTCTAGAAGCCCCCCAAAAAATGACCCCCAGCAGGTAAAAACCCCCCTAACGGGAGGAAAACCTTAAGCCAAACAGTGGCTAAATAAAAAACCTCCCCATTAAGAGGGAAGAAACCTGGAGCAGGACCTGACTCATAAGGAGGGACCCTCCTGCTGGAGGCCAGCTGGGTTGTGCAGGAAAAGGGAGATCAGAAAGAGAGAATGAAGAACAGAGAGAGGAGAGACACATATATCTTGTCAAAGGTACAAAAGACAAGATATATTAGCACTCATTATCTGTTATTATATGTTTGGATGGTGGACTACAGAGACGACTAGCAGACATTGGGATGGTCAGAAGGTGGGACCGCAGGTCAGGATGCAGCTCTGGAAGCTCAAGCTCAAGTGGTGCTTGATGAACAGCACTTGGCAGCAACCTACCATCTCAACTCCTTTTCAGGAGTAAATTTGTAGTAATTATTTACGCACTGCTTCTGTATTTCAGCTTAATTTCTTTCACAGGCAACGTTGTCATGCACTGCATGTACTGGGTTGTACTTTCTGTTTTGCATGGCTGTAGACAGAGAGAGCCATCAGACTTCACCCACCTCACTTGCATGTTTTTCATTCCCCGATTGTGTCAGTCTGGCCAACTTGTGCTGTGAAATATTGATTTGTGGCCCCCTCCTCCACATTTATGTATCCTCACACAGGAGTGCTCCTGTCGAGGTGTGTGAGTGTCCGCATGTGCTGTCGTGTGCGCGAGAGACAGTGAAGGGCGCATAGAAGTTTGTGACTGCAATAAAACATTATTTTCAAATGATATGTGTGAGGCAAAAATATGCTGCAGGCTCACTGGGCAGCTGCAATGCAGTGTTTGTCACTCAGTGTAAAAAAAAACAAACAAAAAAAACAAAACAGAATGAACTAAATGAAAGAAATATCCTAATCTGAGCTGTTCTGCAGACCAGTCTGAGTATCTCGCATTACGTTGCGTAGAAGGAGCAAATATAAAGAAACCAAAAACTCCTCATACATTAACATGATGGACATGATGTCTGACAAGCATTCTCAGGGAAATATAGCATCTGGAATAAACTTTAATTACTTTGAATCTTCAAACGCCATGCAAAAACAGAAGGAAACTACTAACATTTCCAAACAGCACAGTGAGTTACATCTATGTTGGGTTTCTTCTGCCTCACTTTTGTGGCTGCAGGCCTTACGAACTGCACACGGCGTCCGTGAACGCAAGTATGAACATGAACATATACACACTACAGCTGGAGAAGGTTTTCTGTTTCAACATTTCCTGCACTCACACTGGTAAATGACATATTGTTTTAAAGAAAACTGTATAGCATATAATAAATACAGAGCACGCTGAGTCCTGTTTTGCCTTGACATTGAAACAAGCCCTTCTCGCGTCAAAGAACAATGACTTTTTGTATTTTATTACGTTCCCCATGAAGAAGTGAACCGGCTTCAGAGCACTGAAATCCAGAGGTAAACCTGAAATTAATTTTACTCATCCACTAAGTCTTCAACTTTAAAAGGCTGCTGAACTGTTATGACCAAGCATGAAGGTCCTCATCACCGTGCAGCGCACCAACCTGGACTGTTTTCTGGCAACTGGCAACATAGCAGCGTTTTACCATTACATCTCTTGATGCACTTGGATACATCTCCAGTGAAATACCTGGGCTCATTAGGGGTTTTGGGTCTTTCAGTTTCAGACCCCATCCCCCAGGCAGTAGCCCACTCCTTGTACCACGTGATCCACAGCCATCTCTTGAGGCTTTTTCTGCAGTTTTTGTGGCCTTATTGATGGCTTTCTTTTTGCAGGCTCCAGTGATGCTCTGGGTGCGTTGCAGAGTGATCTGGCTGCAAAGCCCTGCACCCGACTTGAATGGGCATACACCGTACTCGCAGTAAATTTATAGTACTGACAACCATCGTGTCAGTTTGTAGCTTCAAAAATAATCCTGTTTTTCCGTCCAAATTGTTTTCACTTTGCTCAACCGCAGCCTTGGCCGGCTGATATCACCTCTTTGTAGGTATATTTTTTTCCATTTGATATTGTTTTGCTTCTCTGCTGGAGAATCACACCTTGGAAACATTCATACAACACTAAACTGTATATCGAGGCGCGTGACCCTGCGTGCAGGATGCACATTCTCTGAATAAAAACCTCTTGCATACATGGTTTTATAACATATAGATACCTACCCAAGCAGCCTGTCTTTGTTTTTGTCCACATACGTTGGAGGGACGTTCGATACAACCACCTGCATGTCCAGCTGGTTCACAACTGACACCTGCGTAATAGAAAGCAATAATAAAGTAAGTAAAGCAGGAAACATTTAAGCTGCGTAAGTCTCAACGTGATCTACCGTAAGTCATGTTATTACATCTTAAAATTCATTCTGGTAAAATGAAAAAAAGGTTTCTTTTCCCTTCCACTTATAAATTGATCTTATTGCAGAAGAGCTGAATCTATTCGTTGTATTCTTTTTTTTTTAAACATTAAATATTTCGAGGCAAACTTTTAAAGACATGATTACACATTTTCAAAATAAAACCCATACCACTATCTCTGCCTTGCTGCTGTGTCCTTGGCCATAGTTGTCAGTGGCAACCACCTCAAATTTAAAATAAGACCTCCTCATGTTGCGGTACATGATCGCGGTCTTCACCACGCCGCTGTGCGGCTCGATGACAAAGCCGTCTTTGGTGTCTTTGGTGTCTTTGCCAGCAGGAGGAGGAATGATCAGCCGGTAAATCATGGAACTGAAGTTACCCGTGTCTTTGTCCAGAGCCTGGAGAATGAAGAACATAACATCCATCGTTTATTATCACTCCCAATATCATAATCATCGTCGCCGTCATCATGAAACATTTCCATCAACATGAATGTTAATGATAATGAGTAAATTATTCCTCTAGTTGGACGGAAAGACCAGTTTCACGGCCTGGTATTGTTTTACTTGTATTTCCCTACAATCCTCATTGAATCATTTGCATTGACATTTAATCAGCTGATCAATATGGGGCCCTGCGATGTAAATATGTTAACTAATATATAACTGATTTTGTGTCTGAGTTGCATTTCTTGCTCACCAAAAACTCACATACTTTTGTCTTTTAAATTGCAAGTTTTATTTTGTACATGTGATGAAACCTTGTGGGGTCTTTCCATGATGAAATAAGGACCCCATAGTCTGTTAAAGTCATCCAAACACATTATAGTTAATGCCATGATGGAGGGAAATCAAAAAACATTCTTATGAGCAGAGAAATAGAAAATAAAGGTTATAATCGGAAATAATGACGCTCCCAGTTTTAAGTGCGATTTATCTAAAACTTTACAAATAAATACAACTCAACCAATTCTGTAAAAATTGGCATGTTTTGATGAAATATGTGAAGTTACTGAAGAATAATGGAAAGGTTTTGATACGTAGACATGTAGAAAGTCATCTTAAGGATCGGAATATTCTGTATGAACCGTCAGGACTACTTTGCTCTCAGAATGCAGGCTTGCCACCGTCCAAAATGCGAGGCAGAGTTTTTATATTTTTATGCTCCTTCTCTGCAGGGTAGGAGATGCTGATGCTGAAAACCTTCTGTCCTTTTAAGAACAAGCTTAAAAGTTTCCTTTTTGAAAGTGCTTATAATTAATTCACCAATTTTTTGTGACATTGCTGTGATATTGTCTTTTATATTTTGCACTTTTAATCTTTTGTTTTAGCTTTTGAATGTTGTATTCACTGTTTTTTTTGTTTTTTTTCCCGTTTCATCCGTGTACTACCTATAAAACTAGATTCTAACATGGTTCAGCGTAAAACAGCCTTTTTCCTTCACTGTCTTTATGACTTTAAATATTTACACTGGGATCCGGTTGGTTTTCTTTTAAAAATTCTTGATTATACCCTAATTCCATCACTACTTTGACTACCTGCTAAATGTATCGGGGCCACGTAGCTACAAGAGCCCCTTTTACATTGGCAGATACCCTCCGTTTAACGCTCGAATCTAGCGCGTCGACTGTCCTTTTTACATTAACTGACACGGGGTGAGAGATGAGGATGTTCCTCATCCTCAGAGTCCTTACAAGTGTGACAGCATTGTGCTTAAACCATCATCGAAAAACTGGACTTCAAACTGCATCTGGCAAATAAACTGCAGAACTACCTATGAAAAAGAGGAAGAAGAAAAAGTGGGGCCAGGCATTTTTTTAGCAGTTCAGCAAAAGACAAAAGAATAGAATAGAATTTCAATTACAAGGTTTTATCACATAATGGACTAATATCCTTCTTTGTTGCCAGTCTATTTAAATTTCAGTCTCACTGTTTTTTTACAGAAAAAAATGCTTTGTTTTCAACTACTGTTCATCACACAGGGTTATTAGCGGGGTCAAATGTAAAAACGCCTAAGCACATCAGAGAAGCGCCACAGCATAATAGAACCTCCACCGTGTTTGACTGTTGACAAGGTTTGTGTTCCTCTCGGTCTTACTTGGTCAGTAAAAAAAGGGTTCCAATAAATTTGGGAAAAACGCTCTTTAATTTACATGTTTAAAGAACCTTCTTCCAGAATGACGGAGCAGTATCTATGGAGGTGCTTTTGAACATTTGTCCTGTCCTTCTCGTGCAGCTTTTCTCTCGGCTCTGATGTCCTTTTTGTCTAAACTTGTTTCAGTGTTAATCTTGCAGAGGATAAAAAGCGCTGGCTGTCTTGAAGGACGTTTTTTTCCACAATCTGCATCAACCTTAAGAAAAAAAAAAAAAAAAAAATTCTCATTGAGTTCTTTCTTTTGAAAATTTCCAGGAGTTTTATGAAAAGGAAACGTATTTAAAAATTTGAAATGGAAAGAGATATTCATGACCTGAAGTGCCCTTGTAGCCTTTTGATTTATATATTTATTTTTTTATTTTTAATAAAACCATATATGATACTCACAGACAGTTCCAGAAAAATAAAATAGAAATAATCAAGGACATTTATGCATGTTGATGTTTAATTTAGGGAGCTGAGTCATAATTGTATTTGCTCGTCTGATTGTTTTTCCGTTCCTTTTCTTTTAGGCTGTAATTTAAATTAATCATAGAGGTGCAAATATGCATTTTGTACTAGCTGTCTTTGCGCTACAATAAAAGATTTGTGATATAATAATTATTTTCCTCAGTAAATCTTCAGGCTGTAGGAGGAAAGAAAACGATAATAAAAAGGGCAGAGAGCACACAGAGAAGAAGAGATATACACATTTGTGTGTGTTTTTACTATAGAGCAGTTGTAGATTAAATGATTTCTTTCAGACAGGTTTGATGGAGGTATGTGGTTGTGGTTGCCCAAGGAGACATTTATGTTTTCAAACTTTTGAAAAAAAAACAAACAAATGATTAGATGGAGTGGTGACTGGACGGCCCTTCTCATAGCAGGAAGGTTCCTGGTTCTAATCTCATATGGAGCCTTTCTATGCAGAGATGTCCTTAGTCCGACTTTAGGGGGGCCTTCAGTCCCCCGTCATTCAAAATTCTAGTGACGTCTCTGTTTCTTCGTAGACTTTGGTTGTTCTCTCCTGCACGAGCACTCAGCTTCCTCCCACTACACACTATAATAAATTGATTGTAGCAGTAACTGTGAGTGTGCACGGTCGATTGTGTGCACGTGGCCCCGCCTCTCTCCTCATAACAGCTAGGATAGACTCCAGTGTCTTCTGTTGGCGCGAACTTTGGACTATTAAAGACCGCTTTTTATGAAAACACAGATCCCCATCAGCAGCTTCTCCACTGGTGCCTGAAATGCAGATGTGTTTCCATTTTGTGTTCCTGCCTCATGAAATAATCAACAACTGATGCTTTGGATTAATAGGCCAAAGCCAATTATCTCCAAATGGCAAACAAGAGCAGTCAGAGACGTCATACCTCTGCTAGAGCTGAATGAATAATTCCTGGATTCAGGTCCAGATCGACACTGAAAGTTCATCTTTTCTAAATTGGGGCTTCCCCCACCTCTGGAAAAGATAAAATCATGCAAATCAGTCCACAACTTTTTGAGAAACCATGCCACAACAAACTAAGAAACAGAAAAACAAACCGTAGCAAACACTGGCCCCAGTACCATTAGTGTGTTTGCAGTGGGAAAGTGACACAACCTGTTAAATTTCAACCATCAGCAGATATTTTAGTCTCCAACATGATTTTCCTTACGTCCCAGTCTATGCATCTGCGAGACAGGACTTTGTGGATAATCCCTCAGCAAAAACAAAAAATAAAAACCTCCCAAACGCAGCCATTTACACTTAGAGCAGTTTTTAATCAAATCCCAATTCTGGAGATGGTGGGAATCAGTAATTTAGAACAGATTAATACAAAATAAAATTGCATTGCTTACGGTGGGAAAAGTTCCAAAAACGTCTTGGAAAGAATCCTGAACTCTTGCAAGAGCACTCAAACACAAACACGCTGAAGGCATGACAGTTATGAATGAAGCCATACGCAGATCAAAACATGGCCCTAAAAACTCACACAAACCTCATTAAAGCACAGGTTCACACAGATGTGATGGAATTAGTTATAGTTGCGAGACTCCACTAAGACTGAAATAGTCTATTTCTTAAACTTTCTATCTACTTTTTATCTCACTCACGCTTTCATCTTGATCTTCGCAACCCCGAGCATCTCCCCAATCATCCCCCTCCGCCATCTGCATCCACACGAGTCACTTGTGTCTTTTCTGTCTGATTGTATCCAGTCAATTTGCTTCTCAGCTGGATATGACGGAAATCTTTTATCAAACGTCAAACCTCTTCCTTTAACTTCCAGATGCACCGCCTCTTTGTGTGAGGCTCAAGGTTAAAAGTGGGCAATTATTTTTCTAAGTACTGAAATAAGTCAGATGGCAAGTGGGTTCGTGGGGAGCAGCTTCGGCCAAATAAATAATAATATAAAATAAATGATATTTAGCACCTAAGCAAGCTCTGTGGTATCTATGAATATAAAGAAGTCTAGCTGAATTTGATTGTGTGCCAAAATAGGAAGAGCAAAAAGATTCAGTGACTTTGAAGGAGGGTTTATTGTTAGGGCATGGATGGCTTTAACTTTCTATCTCAGTCTGTTTTAGATTGGCTGGTGGTGTTTTAAAAGAAAAAACAAGGCTTACATGTACATATTTACAGCTCTTCTGGTCACGATCTTTCTGAAAAGATCCATTTCTGCTCCTGACTTATTAAAGTTTTCCCAGTCCGTTGTGATTTGTCAAAAATAGTGTGAGGCAGCTGCTCGTTCTTTGTTTGACATCTGCCAGGGTACCTAGTGGGGCAGCATCACGGAAACATGCTCCATAATGATGTTATTACCTAAAAAGAAAAGCCATAATAACAAACGAGGCACTGAGGAGGTAGTGTAGGTAGTGTAGGTTAAACAACCTTGAAAAGCTTTAGCTGGCTCGCGTTTTAATAATAGTGGTGTATTAAAAAAGCTCTGCATTTAAAACGAATTGTAAAAGAGTTTGGAAATTTTAGTTGAAATTGCACATTTATACGCACCCAGATGGTCAAAATTAATAATCTCACATAGAAGGGTTGAAGACAACTTTCAAGCCACTCTACATACGAGGGGGGATTTTTATGTAACACATTACGTAACATTATATGAAGTCACCAATTTTTGGTAAGAATTAGGTTCATGGTCTTTTGACTGCCAGACGGCTATAGCCAGCGGTAGCCTCACATCACACTTTTTATTTTTTTTAGTTTTGTTATGTAATCAGATCTCGAACAACAATTAGTTAGGATAGGCTCCAGCAGACCCCCGTGACCCTGCAAAAGATAAAGCGGGAATGGAAAATGCGTGCATGGATGAAGGCTCCAGCAGACCCGCGTGACCTTGTACTGGATTAAAAAGGGGTATAGAAAATGGATGGATGGTTGTCTTCAGATAATTTCTGGACCACTAGCCAAAGACATCCAAAAGGGCTGAAATAAGAACGAGCCAAGACAGACGAGCAAGTCTGCGGGCAAAGCTACAGCAACTGTTCTGTTTTAGCTCTGGCAGCACTTGTTAAGGAGGTGGTTTTTGATGGCGACTAAAGTGGGCGTGCCTGCCCTGTCGCCCACTTTTGGATTAACTCGGGTGTCAGTTTTTACCAAGTGGGCGTAAAACTCAGCGGTGAGATAAAAAAGAAGCTTTAAAAGTACTCCCCAGAACCGATTGATAACTTCACAGTGGGGGGTTGTCCAGTTCTTTTTATACAGTCTAGTCTATGTGCAGGATGTGACGGGAATGTCTGCAAGAACAGTAAAGTTCTTACAGTAGGGTGGCGGTGCATACTCCCTCATTATAAAGATGAATGAACCTCTGAGAGCTCGTGGTCAAATGAGTCATCTTTTACAATACTTTTGACAAATGAGCATAAGTATGTGTAGTGTATACCAAGAGAACAGTGCTTTGCCCCCTTCGGTGAGGGGACTGTGTCTCCTTGTACACTTATGGGGAAGAGTCACTGCAAATCAATACAAAGGTGTCATGAGTGATCGCTGTTTGTCTGAGGTGAAAGTTTTACCTTGATGAGAGTGGCCATTGCTATAGTGATAACGAGGCCCCAATCCACAGGCCCAGAGGGCCCGCTGGATGAATATGATCATATGTTTTTAAGCTATGACTCATCACTTTGGGTGTTTGCCGCAACTGAGATACTCGCAGATTTTCTTCACTCATAAAAAATGGATTTTAAATGTGATTCAGTTGCACGCAGTCTTTTCCTCTCATCTGTCCTGTCACTATTCGAGGTCTAATGAAGCAGGAGTGTCGAAGAATGATCTTAAAAACTATAGTTAAATATTAATCCACATCCTTCTCTGCAAAAAAAACAAAAAAAAACAAAAAAAAAAACAACTTTTCTCTTGTGGCATCCAGGCTCATTAAAACATGTTTTCGTATTTGTAAGATGAAGCCTGAAAGAGGGAGACTCTGTGACCCATTTTGGCTTTACAGGAATATGAAGGGTCTTTTGAGTATTAAAAAGATAAAATGTTAACTGCATTTCCTGTAACAAGAGAGAGAGACAGCAGAAACAGAAGCCAGTCTTACCAGTAAACCTTGTCATTTACAAAAATGTTATTTATTGTAGATGAGCGATTCAAATAAAGCCACACAAATCTACACAGGTACTGAAAACAACTAGTTTGACTGTGAATATTCACGTGTCAGTTTTAGTACCTGCACTTTCAAGACCGAGGTGAACGTTTTGGCATCTTCTGCTACTCCTCCGATGTAAAGAGATCTGGTGAACTCTGGTGGGTGGTCATTCTCATCCTGGACACCAATGTGCACCTTCGCCGTGTTAGCTGGAACACACAAACAAAAATGAAAAATGACGCATCATGACACACTTTATTTGAACAGGAATAACGCTCCGTGGTGAGGAGGAATACATGGAGCTGCATGCAACATGTTCTCCAAGTTTGAATCTGTATTGCAACTTTTCAAACTTTGCAAACCTGCAGGTATCTACATCGAGTTTTTCTTATCAGCAGCAACAAACCTTGTTAGCCACATAGAGCTGCAGATAAGAACATACCAACAGCAGATCCCTGCATCACCCGCGACAGCGACATTCCCAATAAAACAGTTTGGATGCTTTCCTCCTTTAATGGGTTTCCGCTGGTCATTCTTTAACTTTATGACTGTTTTTTTAATGATGAAAAGTTGTTAAAATGGGGGAGCACTTGATGGCGATTTGGAAAAACAAAACAAAACAAAACAAAACAAAAAAACTAAGAAAAATCACCAAAGTAAGAACCCAATGAAGACAAGCCAAAAAGGAGAGATCAGGGATGTAGAGCAGGGGAATAACAGGGAGCAAGAAGGAAGAGGCATTTTTTCTAAGCATTGTGAGATGCCTGAGAGGTAAAAAAAAAAAAAAAAAAAAAAAAAGGCGAGCTTGCGTCACCGACAGGGAGGCGGTGGGAGTGTTCTTCCAAGATCTGGCTGCAGGAGCATGATCAGCCCTCCAGCGCCTCTCAACATGGATTTCAGATATGTTGGACAAAAGACAACAGACGTTTTAGCAACAGATTTAATGAGTATGTTAATGTAAAGGAGCGCCTCTGAGCCCCTGATGTTATGTTGCCTGTACGTTTCTGTCCATGCTCCCTACTGAGAGAGCTCACCTGAGTCACCTGCCGATGCCGCAGGCAACGTCTTCATCCTCTCATCATTTAGCTGGCGAGGCAAGAAACGCAACGCTCCGATTCTTTCGTCAGATCTCTGGAGATTTCAACCACGCTCCTCTAATACTCGTCCTCCTTTCTGACGGTATTCCAGTTTATTGAATTTTTATTTTCTTGTTGTAACTTTGTACTCTTCCAGTTTTTTTTATTGTAAGTGAGCAGATTTAGTAATGAAAAATGATGCATCACACCTTGTCTGTGTGATTTATCATTCTACTTAAAGGAAAAAAAAAAAAAAGGCTAAGTAGTCACAAGAAGATGGATCACCGGTGGGTTGTACAGTAACTACCCAGTAAAGTATGTTATTAATTGAAGTCTCCAGTGTCCGCCGGTGGCTTATCGACGGTTGTGTGCCGTTTACCAGCTGGTTCATCAGAACCAGCTCATGAAGAAAGTGGTCGTGACTCAGTGATTCATTAACACAAGAACTCCTGGTTTGTTCAATAGCATTTTATCATCATGTGCAATAAAGGGACGTATTTAATAACCTAACAATTCTCAAGTCATTCCGGTTTAATTACTCTCCTGTTTCTAATTAATTAACTCTCGAGCCAGTGGACTCAATTTGTGTCAAATCCACGTGTCCCTCCTGATTGAATCACTCAAAGCAGCTATCACACAGAAACGAGCTGCACAACTTGCTCGTTGTGATATGTCTAACTTTGTTCAAGAAGCATTGTTGAACATACTACATCCAACAAAGATATAACAAATACCTTTATCAATTTCCATAATCAATTTTCATTCTACTACTTCCCAGATGTTTATTGGTTGAATAGTTATTGTCAAACTACTGATAAAGTTTGACAATCGGTGTCAAGTGGTCAATGAACAAAAGACAAAACATTTGAATTTTGTTAATACTATACGACCAGAATATTTGAAGTTAAAAAAAAAAAAAAAACAATGGAAAAAAACAGTATTTCTCATCAATGCAGTGTAGATGTAAAGTGGGTAAAGGTAAATGTTAACTTAGACCTTACTTATGTCTTTTTAGAATTACTAAGAAAATAGCGTAGAATACTATTATTAACTGTGTGATTATTGGAAATATTGGAAACACTTATGAGCCCAGGTGTAAAATAAAACCTCTAATGACCAGTCTGAAAGTCAGCCATGGAAAAATGTTCAATGTTTGGTGTTGGCTCAGTCGTGGGGATTTAGATCCGAGCAATCTTGAGATGCAAGCATCAACACACCTCACTGGTGCCAACTTCTGACAATATTGGAGATATACTTCGAATTATAGTTGGGCTTATAATGAGTGCAAAACTAATGCAGAGGTATTCTAGATAAAATAAAAATGGATTGCAATGGCCATCTAATGCCAACCTTAATCTCATCAAACATATTTTAACTCTGATTCTACGCTCTTTTATTGAATCCCTGTTAATGTTGAGTACTCCGGTTGATTCAGCTACCTGACCACCACACACTATGAAAAACTCTACTGCATAGTTAGTCATGTCTGCAAACGAACCGCCCTCCCACATCAAACTCCCCGTCTGACCTCGACACCTGCTCTGCGATCCGGAGAGCTGCCACGATCCCAGAGGACCCCTCTCAGCTTCTCCTTTACTCCTCTTCTGCCATCAGGCAGGTGCTTTAAAGTTCTTTATTCCCACAGAAATAACCGTCTTGAACAGTCGGACATAAATTGCAAAAATGTTACTTGTTTTTACGATTTGTGGGTTACATTTTCATCAGTGGTCTAATATCTATATACATCAAGAGTTATCTAGTGTCAAAATTTGTATAATTAGATAAGTTTAATGATTTTATCTTTTATTGACATATAGAACTCACAGCCTGGCGCCCCGGCGACTCAAACCCACATAAAAATGCCACAAAATACATCAACCAGAGTCTGCAACAGGTGAAATTAGTCATAAGGAAAGAGAGCAAATCCCAGAATGATGAAGTTTCCTTCTAAGAATGAAAAATAGCAAAAACACATGCAGGTGAAACCGTTAATCTGTGCAAAACAACATCCGTGAGACACAGTGGAAAAATGTTTAGCTGCCATCCAAACTGTCTCTTGAGTCAGAAAGCAGGATTAACTAACTGTTAAAGTCCTATTGATTTGTTCCCTGATTACAATGCATTCCTAAAGAATGAGTGATTTGACCATGACTGCAGCGCTTTGTCGCTTCAATCCCAGCAGAATTCCCAAAATTCAAACAGTTTCAAGGAAATGATAACAGCATGTGGTAAACACCGTAATTAAAGTAGATAAGAGGAAGCCGCGGAGGTGAGCTTCAATTAAAAACAACACATACGCTCCGAATGCAAGTAAGAGACAGGTCATTAAAAAGGTAGAAAGTAGAGGCAGGGAGAAGCGAGGACGAGGAGAAGGAATCTGAGACAATTACACCCCTTTTTTTTTTTTAAATCTTATCTTAACTGTGCACATAAAACAATTTATACAGTATGGGCAAAGATTTAATTTTTCTTCGTGCTTCCCCTTACATGTGCCTCATGAAGTGCATTAAAGTAAGTGAAAAAAATCTTCTTTTTCTGCTACTCAGGATTTACGTTCAGCACTCGCACATGAACATAAATCATGTATCCACATCTTATTTGAACCATTTGGACCAGAGACATTTTGCTATGGCAGCGCTACGGAGACACGGCGGCTACGGAGACACGGTCTGAGAAGACAGTCGGGAGGATTCACCCCGAACTCCTGCTACTGGAAACGCGCCTTGAGTAAAAACGTCACAATCCCAGATGAGAGTAAAATTATTCCAGTCTTCCAAATCTTTTATTTCCACCCAACTTTGCGTTGGACCTCAGAAGTGGATAGCACAAAGCTGCAGTACTGATTTCAACAGAGGCAATCCCCATGGAAGAAGGGCGTAGAACCAACTGCTCTGAGCAGATTTTTTTTTTGGCCAATATCCCTTTGGTGTTTTGATCAAAGCGTATCACAGACATATCAAGTCCTCAACCTGTGAAAACAGAGTTATGAAATAAAAGGTTTAGAGCTGACCTGACCAGTAGGGATCAGCAAGTCGATGGGAAAAGTGACAACTTTACAGATGGAGTTCTCAAGTTTTGACACTGCTGAGCTCCTTTGACCACTTTGATCACTACAAACTTGTCTGACAGTTGAGAAAAGAAAGTACACTTATATAACGGACGATATGCAGACACGTGTGGTAGACAACAGGAAACACAACTCGTTAAAGGCGAAACAGAAGAGCATTTTTAAAACAGCAACAGTGAAAGCAACAAGCGGGTGCTGCCTAAATATTTGATGAACAGCTGAGAAAGAAATGACGAAGATACTTGAAAGGTATCGGCAACAAACAACGCCAAATATAACATTTCCTGTCTTCCACAGACGGGATGAAAACTGCTGCGAACACGCTGCGAGATAAAAGGAGCGGCAGCTCAAACAAGACAAAAACCACATGAAACGATGTTCTTTAGGTGCTTCCATGAGATGGTGCACTGCAGAGTCATTTCCTGGATTTGTTGCACAGTTTTCCCAAGACCTACATAGATACTTAATGACTAGTAGTAGGCCCTGAGTTTATTAACTCCAGTGGGAAAATTTAACACAAACACAGATTCTGAAAGAAATGCATTCCACATTCTGACTGTACATTTATAATTTTGCAGATCAATAAATAAAGGAATGAATTCCTTTGCTCCAGGGCTGTCTGTGTCTTGGCAGCAGCTTCTCAGGAAATATGACAAAGTAAATATCCCTGAGTAACAGATAAGGTAAATATATGAACCGCACACAACCTAGATACGCGTGGAATTTGATTTTAGTTCTTACCGCACTTCTCTTTACTAACATAATTACACAAGGCGCATCCAAATGTTTTTTGTTTTTTTTATTCAATGTCGGAATAATCAGAACATTCAAAGGAAGCCTAGGAAACCACAAGTTCGTATCATTTCATATTGTTAGTGCAGTTTGAAATATGTAATCTTATTGGTGCAGAACATTTCTGGTGGTACATCCAAATAAACACCAGCACCAAAGCTTCCGCAGCAGAATATTGCATTGATAAAGATCAATTTTCATTTTGACTATCAGTAGTTTCAGAATTGTGGCTAACCAGTCCACGTACTGCAAGTGTGCAATAGAAAGATGTCAGTTAGATTCATGTACTGAGCACTACCGTAAATGAGAGCGTCTGAGGAAGTCCACGAAGAGGTGGAATGACACAATTAGGTGAGTTTCCATTACTAGGTGCCTGGAGTGAAACCTACGAGGCTGGAATTGTTACAAGTGTGGGTCTGCAATCTGAGGGACGAGATGGTGAACACAATCATGTCCTTACTCTTTGAGGGAACTCGGAGGTTGGACGATGCCACTCTCATGGAGTCCGCCTCTACCTTCAGAACATAGCTGGAGTTGGTCTCATAGTCCAGAGGTTTGGCTGTAAAAATCACTCCTGTGGTCTCATTTAGTGTAAAGATATCTGGGGAGATTAAGCAACAGACGAAAAAAGGCAGCAGTGAAAAACACACCAAACAACACAGTTTTCTTTTTAAGTTCTTGTATAAAGCGGAGTGGGTGGGTAGTTTTACAGTGGAGATATAAGGAGTCAGTAGGACGTTGTGCGGTGTGCTCTGAACTGTGGCTAAAGATAAATTTACTAGGAAGACGCTTCAGGAAATCAAGAAGCTACAGCACAAGCTTAACTCCGAGTAGGAACTCTGAGTATACTCACCTCCCTCGTTTCCTTCGATGATGGAGTACACAATAGTTTGATTGACAGCTGCTGCCTTGATCTCTCCTACCAGGGTTCCAACAGCAGCCTCCTCACTCACTGGTGGAAACCTGGGAGTAGATCAATCAATCATTATGAACTGATGAGAAAATTAAACACACTTGCAGACTGTGGGCCCACTTCTTCTTAAAAGCAGATATCTGGCAAGTTAAATACAGCTGTGAATTAAATCTGTAAAATGCATCCAATATTTCTTCATCTGGCAAGGTTGGCAGCAAGTGTAATCCCAAAGATAAAGTATATGCAAGCTGTGTTCACATTTAAAAGAGTTAGAGGGTAAAGCAATAAGGAGGGATGTCAGCACGGAAATGTGCTTGGAGATAAAGTGAGAGTTGGCTGCTGAACATTAACCTTTTAAAGGCGGGTAATAAACAAATTTTACCCGTCTTTGACAACGCTCATGTTTGTTGTCCTCTAAAGTCAGACATAAATCACCAGAGCACAGCTGTCAGGCCAAATGGCAGTCCAAGGACGTTTTGTTAAAAAAATAAAAATAAAAAAGAAATAGTGACCTTGATGACATAACTTGCACAAAAACCCCCAAAACAAAACAAATATAAATCAAGGCAGCAGGTTTTTTCACTTTTAGATTTTGTTTGTTGATTCCGAAACAAAAATCCAGCTTTGAATTCTCATACCATTTTGTTTGTAGTACGTTAAAAGCATTTTACAATCACACTAAAAATCATTCGTCTTTTTCAACAAACAGAAAAATAACGGGAAAAAAAATATTCTTTAAATCTGAGTAAAAATGACATGTAAACAAACTGCTAGGGAAAACAGGCTTGGTTTCATTCATTCTGAAAACTGTACAAAGTGACTTTTAGTTTTTGCTGGAAATATGTATGTACCAATATAATTTGCATCTTCTCAATTAAAAAAAAAAAAAAATGCTCCAACTGATTAATGACATTACCAACTGTTTTTCGTGCTACAAGTTTTCTGAGATGTATAGTTTTAATCTGTGAATGTGCCACTATCTAATAAACATAAACCGATTTGAGCTCTGTATTAGTTCAAGCAGGAATGTAGTTGGTGCTGATTGCGCGTCCCGTTCTGTCCAATTGTCCTTGACTTCAATCTGTCCCGACCAATTAGCACGTTTGAAGCCGCGGCGGCGTTCAATCATTCCGTCTGCTCGGTGTTCAACAGACTGCTCTGCTCTAAGTGGCCATCTCAGCCTTGAAATCTCCCCGTCTTCCTCCGGCCTTGCCATTCATTAGCCAGTTGTTTCCTCTGTACGTGCAGTGTTTGTTTGCACACAGGTGGATAACAACGTGGCCTCTGCTCCAGTGTTTTTATAATGCTGGGTTGAAGTTAAGTAAAAATATCCAGCTCTGTTTGAAGGGGTCGCGATTTTATGGAGACGGCGTGTCTTACTCAGATTATTAGAGAGCGAGAGCAGCAAATACAAATCTATGAAAGGTCGGCCGGTATAGTGGAAAAACTGGATTTCAATAAACATGGGCTAGAAAGAAAATAAAAGAAAAAAAAAATGGTATGTTGACTTCCAGCCACCCACATTAAAAAACTCTGAATAACAAGCAGACAACAGGGCGTTAGAGCAACACTGAATGCAGCACTTTCTGCATGATTACACCTTCAAGATTAGTGAGTTATCGCCTAACTTCAGGGTCCCCAGAATTTGACCACTGCTTCCCATCTGCAGATGACTCTGAAAGGGAAATGGATCTGTGACCCACTTGTGAAACTCCCAGATGAATCGGGAATAGGATCAACTTCTTGCAAATGACAGCAGGCTGAAAAGTTTGTCTGAAAAAGACATCTCTGCTGGCATTCAGGATCAAAGTCAAAACTGAATATTGAACCACGGGAGGACCGAAAATGTTGCCTACATTTCCGAAAGGATAGCTCTCTGGAAGAGAGTTTTCTACGGCGAATGCAACCAAAACTGAACTTGCTTGCTGTGTCTTGTCATTTCTCGATGGGAAGGGTGAAACTCGGGGCCTTTTCTGGTTCAGCAGTGTTAATAAATTAACCTGTTTTCATGTGCTCATATGAGGAAATACTACCAAACTATTGTATTGTAGCCTGCAAGAGTTTTGTCAAACTGAAACTGGATGACAAACTGAATGAAATCAGTCATTTTTTGAAAGGCAAAAGGGGTGTTTACCAGTTTTAACAGGTGGATAAGTCTACATTTGAAGACTGGAAGTGATGGAGTGATGGAGCACATCGTGAAAGTAATCCATGAAACGTGCATTCATTTCTCATCTGACAGATGGTAGATAAAAACACCCGCAATTTATCTTGCGTTACAGTTCCAGCATAAAACATTTATGTCAATTTAATGGTCAGAAATGATATTTAATATTAATGAGTATGTTTTTATTGAAACAAAACTGTGAGAAAATAAAAATCACCACGAAACGATTCCACTAAAGTAAAGAGTTTACATCAAAATAGACTAGAGGTTGCTCCATATTGCACTTACATAGATGCACAACCTACAAATTTTACCTCTTTTTGCTTTTTTTTTTTTTATACCTAACAGTTTTTTTCTTTAGAAATGATGATGTGGTTGCAATTTGCAATTGCTACCACTACATGTCACCATGTCGCTTACTGGATCTTCAAACCTGACTTCTTTTTCCTTTTTGTTGCAGTCATTGCAACTTGCTTGCAAGGGTGAAGAGGACTGCCATGGGTTGCTTTCATTTTTCTAGCAATCGCTGCTAGCAAATCGTGTGTTGTGGGCTCAAAAGGAACCAGACTGACCAGACCAGGCTGAGCTTCACCCACATGAGGCGTGCACCCTTTGAACTCCGTGAGAATCTAAATCACACAGAAAAAACCCAGGCTGACACTGTGAGAATCTGCAGTCCTCATCTTCTTGCTGCGAGGTACAAGAGCTTACCAACCAGCACCGCTGCGCCGCCCCATGTGAGGCTTTTGCCTCATATGGGGCGGGTTAAAACATTTGAAACTGCCTGAATTGTCATTTTAAGCATAAATCATGTTTGGATGATTAAGCACATTTGGAACAAGCTGTCTTACAGGCCCTATAAGTGTTGAAATTAAACCATCAACATGGTCTGGTTTTTCCCCACCTGCCTCTCTTTGCATGCAGTGGCAGTTCTTCTGTGCTCACAGTCCTGACAGATTTTCTTGAAATCTGGCAACTCTCAAATTTCCAGCAGGTTTTGGTCCATTAAGTGAACCCAGTTCAGTCATTAGGCCAACCGTCACAGCTGGCTAAACATTATAGCGTGGGCAACCAACTGGCCGGGCCATCAAGTCATCAAAACATGATAAATTATTGTTGTTGGGAGCAACAGAGAATGTGAATGAGTGCTCGCTGAGATTGTGTAGATGTTAACGTCCACCCCATTCAATCACTTCTCCAACCACCTGCTCCACCTAAGGAAATATAAACCTGAAGCTTTCAGAAAAACAACACTGTAGATTTAAATACAGTGGTTTGGGGATCTCCAGGATATTTAATATGGAAATGCTTTGAAAAGCACATAATTTAACCAATTATTGAAGTGCAACCTTTTTCTACAAGTAAGGGCATCAAGGGATTGTTCCAAATGTGAGTCGATCTCCACTGACGTCCGTCCCTGTTAAATGGTAAAATTATACAGAGGGATGGATTCATGTATAATTGGGGGCATAGACGTCTGATTGATGGCCAGCGCAGCCAATGCCTAGCTGTTTTCACATCTGTTACTCAGAGCTTCGCACTGCTGACTTCTGAGCATAGCTTATGAGCTGTGAATAAATACCTGACAAAGATGGTCATTCACATTTAAAAGAGAAAAGATTTTGCTGCGCTGTTAATTTGACTAAAATACCACTGTGGCGGGTTGTGGGTTGGCCTGCAAGGGTTCAAGGACGAAGGTTAACTCAGAGCGTGAAGCTCGTGGTGGCCAAGCGTCCGCTGAATGTAGTCGTTAGTTCAGAGCGTCGAGTCGCTCTGCTCCCCAACTCTGGAACTCACTCCCACCTGACATCACCAAAATAGTGACTCTCTACCCCAGACTCAAAACACATCTGTTTCAAATTGTATTCAATGTATAATCGCTCCTTTATTTTATCTTTATATTGTTCTATTTCTGTTTTTATTTATTTTATGTTCTTGTTTACTGTAGTGTCCTTGAGTTCTTTGATAGGTGCTGTTAAATTAAATGTGTTATTATTATTATGATCTCGTTCTGCATTTTCTCTCCATCTTCCTTCTCTCTGCCCCTTCCAGTTCCTCCTTCCTTCCAGCCGACATCCCTGCAGACCTCAGCTACATTTATTATCCTTTCTTCCATTCTTTGCTCTCTATAATAGAGCGTAGACAGGGGTGAAAGAGCAAAATTGAGAAAGTGCACACACATCTGAAAGCTCTTCCATTGTACTTTATGTAATTTAGAATCATCCATACACCTTAAAATATGCACATGCAACCCTTTAGCTGTACTTATATGGAGGATAGTCACTTTTATTTATTCAGTGGAAATTTTAACTATAAAATACATGCACTAACGTACCTAAGGAACAAATTCACAGTGAACGGACTCTATTTGACATAACCTAACCGTGCTGTGCATGTAGATTTTAACAGTGGGAAGAGAAAAACAACAATAAGCAGAGTAATATAATCCTGTCCCTTTGTTTGAGGTCTTTCAGTATTTTAAATTGAATACTGTCACATCACTATCATATCAGCTCCCACATGCTTCTCTATACCAAAGTCACATTATACTGCATTTATTATGCCTTGGAAATGGATAATGTAAAGCTGTGACACCGATTTCAAAAGAAGAATACCTTTCACTTTCACTTCACCTTGTAAAGACCGCCGGCTTTGAACAGAATAGGCCAAATGAATAGGCCAGGTTGGAAGGGGCGCTGTCGTACCCTATCTCTGTGATATCTTGACCAAAAAACGCAATAGACATTTATTTTAGAACTAAGTAAACTATGTTTGTAAAACAAAAAAGGACATAGTTCGCCTCTTTTAAGGGTTTTGGGTACATACTGTAAAGGAAGTACACCAAGAAATAAGTGAGTAACAGGAGAATAGGACAACTGAAAAGAGATATGCTGTTGGAATACGGTGAGTCAAAATACAGCAGCGTGTCTCCCGCTGTATCTGACTTTTTTATTCTTAACACTAATGCTCTGAGTGTGGAACAGTACAGAGGAAGGAAAAAAAAAAAAAATCACAGCACCCCCGAGGCTTCCTGCGTTGAGAAGGACAGGATGAGTGGGGCAATACTGTCTCTGTGAGAAGTCTAGTTGCTCTCCCACTGACAGATCGCTACCCATAGCGGATGTGAATTCCCAGCCTTCTCCCTCCCTGGTTAGACACGATGCTGTGAAAAGAACTGCAGTTCTGCTCTGAGCCAAAGAAATGACAGAGCCTCTGTCAGAAGCCCAGAGGAGCGTCTCCTGGACTGTTTCACGTACCTTGGAATGAAACCAATTATAGACTATTGTAAACAAGTTCAAATTCAAAAATGTTTGTCAGACCAGAAAATCATTTTTAAGTAGAATCCTTGAAAATCCCCTTCGAAATAAAATGATCTCAGAACATTGCCCTGACAGTTTGTTTTTTTTTTTCCTGGGATTGTTAAGATGTAATTTGTGGCGAGTATTGCCTTGGTTTTTGTTGAGCTCTAGCGACGTCCCAGTGTGTTGCTTTCATTCTTTCTTTCCACTTGACAGTTAAGAGTGACCTACTACATGCACCAGCACACTTTGTAAAGGGTAAAAGCCTTGTCTCAGGACGTGTTTAAAGCTGCAGCACTGTGGAAAGATACTCTGTTCTGCAGCAACTGCGAGTTTATTTAGTCTCAGTCAAAACTGCAGCAACCAGAGGATCAAGCTCATTGCAATCAAATTTGAGATATTTAGCAGCCATGTGAGACATCCGACTGTAAAATCTGGAGCTGTTCATCCTGCAAGGCGAAGTACCATGCATACAAACACAAACAAGTCGTCCAACTGTCCAGCTGCTGGCTCCTTTGTGGTTCGGGGAACTAGATAGATCTTTGTTGTCGATCCCCTGGATGTTTAAAAGTGGACATGAGATGATCTTTTCCAGCTGCTTTTGTACTTTCAAATTAGTTTCGTACCCATTATACTTCTGAAACGTCTGTAAATGCTTTAGAATGATTAGGAAAACTATCACACTGCTCCCTTAAACAAGAAAATGATGTTTTATAATTGTTTACCTGTCTGTAGGTTCTTAAACATCCTCTGATTGGTTGAATCTGTTTAAGCTTTCCGTGAGGTGCTCTATGAATGCGTTGGTTGTCGGTCAGGGATAAAAGGCAAGCCTCTAGACCAAGCCACAATATTTAAAACTCCACAATATAGCTTACATTTTCAATAATGAATCCTGAAATGCAGCCAGAATTAGATCTGGAATATGAAACTCATTAACCAGAGGAACCAAAGACCTTCATGACAATGTTTATGTTTGGGATGGCTGAGCCAAGCCAAAGCTGGAGAAAGGTTGGAGCTTCTGCACATCCAAACACGGATTTCTTCCAAGATATGAAGGAAACGAAAACACAAGGGTTTGTTTGAAGCAGAAGCCGAACATGCCTTCCTTGGGGTTCTGTCAAAAACGTTCACTTTTAAAAAAAATGTGGTGTACCTTTGCATCTTCACACTATACCAGCTCTATTCTTGTTTCCGTCTGGTTGGCCTGGTGACATCATGACACGTAGTCATGGCCATCTCATGAATGTGCACTTCCCCCTTACTGCATAGTAAATTCTGACCAATCAAGGCCGTCCCGACGTTATGATGCGGTAACCTGAAGTCCCAACATAGAGTGTTGCACGAGTAGTAGCATCTGGACTTGTAAGATTTGTAAGATTAGGACACACTTAATTCACCAACAAATGCACCAACACCTTGTATATGACTTTTTTTGAGCTTACAACGATATCTAAGATAACATAAAAAAGCTATGTTGACTTTCGGCTTCCGTCTGTTTTCTTCTCAGACTATCAAACTGACTTTACTTGTTTTTCGTTTCTCTGTCAGGTCTATTTGCATCCACCTTAGTACCCAAAAGTAAGCATTTAAACCTCTACTTTCTTCACGAGTTCTGGCAAGAACCGATGTTAAATTATGATTTTTTTTTTTTTTTGCTCATGTTGGTTTGTTTGAGTTTGATTTATTTGTGGTATATATGGCTTTTGAACATTGCCAGCCAGTCGTGTTTGCAGGAGAGAGTAAAGTTGCTTCAACCTCTTCAGCAACCTGCCGCTCTGCTCCACATGAACCATACATGCGTCCAGCATAACTATCTCTGTGAATGCGTCCACAGATTGATGGCCTTTATTTATTTATATTATCTATCGACAAAGAGTGACATGCACCCAATCTAAACCAGAAATACTTTCAAGCTTTTGTGGTAAATTTATTTTCAAAATTGTCTCTGTGGTATTTATCTTCCTTCATAATGTAACAGACGGTGCATATTAAGTCTGCCACCTCTAACTAACTGAATATAAATGAGTACTGCTGGGGTCTATTGGTTAATGTTTGCATGGATTAAATGAGTCTCACCTTTTCTGAAATATAATTTTATGTTTTTCTTTCCTATTGTTAATTTTCATTGTCTTTTTTTTTTTCTCCCATTTTTATTTTTTATTTTTTTCTGAATTACATTTTATATTATTCTTAGAGAAAAAAAATTCCTCCACAAAAAGTAATAACCACATTTCACAGCTTAATCACACAATAGTGTAGCCTGGCCAGACAGCCTATATTGTTCTTTTCCTTATGGATGCAAAGAATTAGTCCGGTCCTTCTGGTTTTGTCTTGGATTTCCAGAACCAGCAGAGCAGAACAGAAGAGACTCAAGCACGCAACCAATAAGAGAAACGAAGCAGGTGCTGTACGGCAAGTTGTTTTTAGACGCTACATGCCCATTTATATTGTTTTTATTTATGTGTGCATCTGCATAAGTGGTGTCATGACATGAGCCTCACAATGTTGTGTGTCAGAAATTAAAAGCCTGAAAAAATGCTCAACATGTGTGTTTTTACCATTTAAGCCTGGAATGACACCTGCCGACAATCAAATCAGTTCAAGCCATGAGCTTGTGTCATTGAATCATATCAGCTTTCATCACACTTGACACTTGCCGTCTCAATGGCATTATCCAAAGAAAGATAAGACAAGGAGGAAGAACGACATTTTTTGCCCCCTGAGACAAGGACAAGTCCTCACATTTCCATAAGTATGCAAGAACACAGAAGTTTAACATTAACTCGTGCAGCCTGGCATCAGATGGTACGTGACTTAAAAGCAGTCTACAAAAAGTGCACAGTGGATTGTTTCAATAATTGCAAAAAGCAGCTTACACAGACATGAAATAAAAATAAAAAGAGAATATGAGACAGCGTATTCTCAGTTGACAGGAACTGTAATAAAATACCATGTGCATTCAAATGGAACAAAGCATCTCATCTTGTTAATGAATGTGGGAAATAATGGGTGTACTTAGGGTCTGTTTGGTGTTGGCTCAATACAAAATCAGATTAGATTTCATGGTCACTGCGCTGCAGTTACATTACATTTACCAGTGACAGAGGTAAGTTCAAGCTGCAACACTGAACTTGACAGTCGCTGACCTTTCAAGGCAGTGTGGATATAAGAAACTGTCAAAAATTGTGTTTTTACAGGGAACCCATTTACATTTTTCTTTCTTTGATCTGTCTTTTTTTTTTTCTTTTCTCGTAATCTGAGCATCAAAGCCAAGAAAATTCTCTGTGCATCTGTCACAGAGAGCTGTGGAAAAAAAACCTGGACCCAGCTCAACGACTACCTATTCAAAAGGGAGAAGATGAAGAAAGCTCAATCTGTCTGACTGTGCAAATGCCAACCTTTTTACTGGCACTGGTTTTACAGTCATAGAAACCCACGGCAACTGGAATTCATGCATTCATGGCACAGTTGCTATTTTTCAGGCTTTCAAATGTTCAGTTTTGGGGGTTATTATATGTCAAACATATTCAGGCTGTTTCATCTGGTAGAAAGCACAAGATTTTCACCTGCTGTGTATTGCCAAATGTTATTCTCTAGTTGCTCAGATATTCTTTATATTTTTATTTGAATTATGCTGTCATAAAATATTAAATCCTCAGCACCAAGAATAAGTACAGAAAGATTAAACATTCAAAAGATGCCTCCATATAAACATGTGAGTGCACAGATGTCTACCGACTGAGAGAGAATTCTCCACCAAGCCAGCAGAATATTTTCAGTGTCAGTCTTTCTGCCTATCAATTTAACTGTCGGAAAATCTAATTCATCTGCATTGCAGTGTGTCTCTATTCAAAGTTTTACCCACATGTCTGCTTGTTTGGTTCAATCTACTTCAATCTGTCCGCTTGTCAGCTCAGCTGCCACTTTAAAGACTCATCATGCAGTATGTTGATCTGTGTATATACGTATATATATATATATATTTTTTTTGAATATATATATGTACATACATTTATATATGTACATGCGCGTTTGCCTATTTTCCTGTCAACTTCACTGTGTTTTTGAAATGCTTTATTCTGACAGGACTAGCACTTCTTTTTGTTCTCTCCCCCCCCCCCCCCCCCCCCCCCGAAAGAACAATTTAATATTTAAATATTTCCCAGTTTTTCCCTTCGTGTCTTTTACCTATGCTTTCTCCTCGCTACTGTTTCTACCCACCATGGTCCCCCAACAGTTTAGTTTCAATAACGTCATATTGTTGATGTTGGTTATTCCTATCATTAACTCTCCGCCTTCATTTACTTACTAACACTGGATTTGTATATAAAAATGTCATATTTGCTTAATGATATTTAAAATCTTTAAGTACAATAAACTGAGGGATAAAATAGACCCAAAACAATTCCCCGTGGAACTCCGCATCCATTGCCATGATGAAAAACAGGTCATAAATGCTGTAACTTAAATTGATATCTGCAAATTGTGGGAATGCATGATATTAAGAACGGAAGAAGAAAAAAATAAATTCTAGGCAGGGGAGGGTGGGATGAAAAGGACTGGGTTAAAGGTACTTAAGGGTTAAAGGGTGAGGAGGAAGCCGGCAGTTGGGACTAGTCTGAGCTACAGAAATGATGGAGGAAACATGTTACTACTTGTCCAATTGTGGCCTCTTCACTCAACTCTGGACGTTTTAAAAAATATTTTCTTTCGTCAGTCAGTTTGTATCTTTTTGGAGCTGTTTCTGTTTTATTTCAGTGGACCAAGGAGTCAATATGAGTGTTTGTGCACCTTTTCTTTTGTTCCACTAGCCTTCCTAAGCAGTCCTTTACTGAATTCAACCTTTTACCTTCTTTCAGTGCTGTTTAGTACTTTTACAAGAGGCCAACCATCCATCCATCCATCCATCCATCCATCCATCCATCCATCCATCCATCCATCCATCCATCCATCCATCCATCCATCCATCCATCCATCCATCCATCCATCCATCCATCCATCCATCCATCCATCCATCCATCCAGATGAGGGCCTAAACCTCCCTCCTCCCCAACCACCTCCCTTACCAGGAGAATGCCAAGGCATCCTCAGACCTGTCAACACATACAACCTCACCATATGTCCAGCATCTGTTCCAGGACCTCTTCGTGGTTGGACAACCCCCAAAAACCTCACCGTGGAGATGTCGAGGAGGCATCCCAACCAGATGCCCAAACCACCTGAGCTAGCCCCTCTCGATGTGACGAAGTAGCGACTCTACTCTGAGTCTCTCCTGACATAACTTGGCACCTGTCTCTAAGGGAGAGTCCTGTCATCCATTTCAGCTACTTCTATCTGCGAACTCGTTCTTTCAGTCATAGTTTGTGACCATTGGCAACAGTAGAAGCAAAATTATTACCTGCTTATCTGAAAGCCTTGCTGTTTGGCTGAGCATCCCCTCCATCACAACACACTGGCATAGAGTCTACAGGACTGCAGATGCTGCACCAGTCTGGCTGTCAGTCTCCCAGGTCTGTCTTTCCTCACTCGTGAACACTTAAAGTCCTCCCTTGAAATTCCCCCACGTATATTGTATAAAGGCAGAATGTGAGGTAAAGTAAAAATGACATAAAAATGTCTTGACATGGAACCATGCTCTGTTTTTAACTACTGTAAAACTGCCATCGGAAACGACTGCTTTTGATGGAAACGTTGCCCAACTGTGTGTATGTTAAAATATTTATTGCGAATGAGGAAGTTTTCCACATTGTAAAGAAGTAAAACAACAAAGTTTGAAATGCCTCAAGTTAAGATGAGCGTTAGCATCCATGGATACACATGTAAAAACTGGAGGAAATTCAAAAAGGAATAACATTTTCAAGCCACGTTAAAAGGAGAATACATCCCCTGAACATTGCATTAATAATTGAACCACAGAGCAACTTGTGAAAGCATTTGAAAAGAGGAACTCAGCAGTTCTGAATGTTCTACTGTTTACAATTGTCTTTTCATCAGTACCTCCATCCATCCATCCATCCATCCATTTTCATCCACTTATCCGGGGCCAGGTCGCGGGGGCAGCAGTCTGGGCAGAGACGCCCAGACTTCTCTCACGCCAGGCACTTCCTCCAGCTCTTCCGGGGGGATTCTGAGGCATTCCCAAGCCAGCCGAGATGCATAGTCTGTCCAGCGTGTCCTGAGTCTTCCCCGTGTCTCCTCTAGGAGGGACACGCTCGGAACCTCTCTAGGGAGGCGTCCAGGGAGCATCCGATACAGATGCCTAAGCAAACTCAGCTGACTCCTCTCGATGTGAAGGAGCAGCGGCTCTACCCCGAGGTCCTCCCGAGTGACTTCGCTTCTCACCCTATCTCTAAGGGAGCGCCCAGCCGCTCCGCGGAGGAAACTCATTTCGACCGCTGGTATCTGCGATCTTGTCCTTTCGGTCAATACCCAAAGTTCATCAGTACCTGTCATTAGCCATATATGAAGCACCTCGAATTGCATCAACCTGTCTGCACATATAACGTTCAATTACTTTTAGGGTCATAAAAGCTCAATGTCAAAGTTGTGTTGTTCATCTCTTAAAGCAAAGCTATTCAAAACCTTATATTTATAACCTTATATTTCACGGCTGTGTGCTGAGATGTTTTGAAAATGAAACCTTACACAATTCATTTTCTGTTCTCAGCAAGAGATAAAAGATTTAGTATTTGTTATCATGATACTCTACCATTGGATTCAGCATCTTTCTAAATAGACTGAATAAAAACGAAGTATTTTACATCACTTTGATGACAACCAAATAAAACCAGCACTGTAACTATTGCAGCTCTGGGTTTGCAGCTCTCTATTTAGCCGATAGCAGTAATGACTGGGACCTCCTACCTGGATCAGTCTGTAATTCTTGAAGAGGATGTGTGCAGCATATCTACAGCAAGATACTAATAACAGCTGGATTTATCTCAATCTTTTGCCATAAATTAACTGTGTTACATCAGGACAAAGCAAGATAGTGGTACCTTTGATCCCATAACTTCGTCAATGTTTTTTATTTTTTGTTTTTATGCATTTCAGCTCTTACCTCTTTCAATGCTCTCTAATTAGGCTAAATATAATAAGGGACATAAAGGTATGGCGACAACATGGAAAACTGTCCCTGTGTTCAAAGTTTCTTATATACACATACATGCAAAGATGCACCGACATGCTTAAACCCATAAATTTGCACATGCACACACATGAAAAAAAAGAGTGCAGGGAAAGGCTTTCAACGATTTTCAAAAGACAATATTCCCTTTCTGTTCACCTAATCTCAAGATGATAATTTCCACTGGTTGCTGATGACTATTCATGCGCCTGCAATACTGACGGCATACTAATTCTGCAGGTGCAGCGGGGCACTACAGTTAGAGGAGAAGGAAGAGGAAGAGCGACCGAGAGACGGAGACAGACAGGTGGAAATTGTGATCGGGTTGAGCTTTGGAAGCCTTGAACAAACTTACTTCAAGGCTTTTCAGCTCTCTTGCTAGAAGAGCAACTGCAAATAGTTTAAAGCTATTGTCGTCTTTGTGTACTGTGAGCATAAGTGCAAAAATTGTATCGGTCTGTATGCATTTGTGCATGACTGCAGCTGTATCCTGAAATCTTTTGTACTGAACTCTAAAACAGACAAATCTTTTTTCATCCTGACAGAGTAGAAATATTTCACAGATCCAAATTCAGTAATAATATCTACTATAAAATTGTTTGTATTCTCCTCCAGCATGCCTGCAGTCTCTTCTTCACCTCTTTTCAACACTCTTCCCTGCTCTGCACAGTTGAGGCGAAGTATTTAAACTCCTCCACCTTCTTCCTCCCATTCATCGGATCCTCACCGTTTCACCTGCTTCAGTTAAACACATATATTCTGTCTTGCTGCGACTGAACTTCATTCCTTTCCTCTCTAGCTCATAACTCCACCTCCAACTTTTTGAACTATAAAGGTTTACGAATGTACATATTGCCAATAAATTGGTATGACATGACTTGAAGACTGTTGAAATCAGATAAAGTCTCGAATCACACTGGTATAGTCGGAAGATGTTGAACAGTCGAGGTGAATGGCTGCCCTTCTTGAGTCTGGTTCGGCCAGAGGTTTCTTCCTGTTAAGGGGGAGTTGTTCCTTTCCACAGTCACCTGGTGCTTGTTCAAGACAGGGGATTGTATCGAGGATAAGTTTTGATGAAATCTTTTGGTTTCCTTTGCGAATGAATAATTATTATTGCTTTTTTATTGGCATTGCATTACTTGGACTAATTGGGAATGAGTTGCACTGTACTGTTGAAGTGCCTTGAGATGACATTTGTCGTGATTTTTACATAAAAACGCTGAATTGAAATTAATTGAATTGAATAAAACCGGGAGAATTAAGTTAAAGCTGGTACACCCTAATTTGTGATAATACAATGTGGAAGTTGAAAAAGAACAACAAAAAGGCACTTACTCCCTTAAACTACAAGAAAAATTATTTAAAGAGACAGAACACATTAAAAAAGAAGGTAAAATACAGAGAAACAGGGACATTCACACTGCACAAAGAAATCAGTCATTCTTCTGACTGGAATCTTCTTTCACTGCTTTTTAGTCAAAGACAAGCCTCCTGAAATTTGATCTGCAAAATATGTCAACAAATGTCACCGCTGACGCTCCACGTTTATGTTTTTAGTACAAATTGCCAACCTTTTATATTTCTGTATGTAAACTTCCATAAAACCTCAATCAAAGCTTTCATTTTTGTTGAATATATTATTGAAGATGTCACTTTGAACCATGTCAGCTGCTACGACATGTCAACTGTCTGAAAGTGAGTAGAATCACAGCAAACACTCAGAAAACAACTGAATACAAAACTTTGGATCACTTTGACATGTGTGACGATAAACAAAAGAAGAAAACAGGAATATAAAAAACTTCAGAAGTGAAAGAAAGTCAAAGAGAATGAATAAAGGGATGAAGCAGTGCTCGCCCTCTCATTCCCAAACAGTCACGAAAACTCCACAATATTATGAGCTGCATATATTTGAAACCCTGCAATGACTTTTCCTTTGACTTTTCTATAAGTCTGATGTCACCTGTGTTGTTTCTGGCAGACAGCATGAAAAAAGAGCCAGCGGAGGGAGAACAATTCATTCATTTCAGGGTCACTAAGGTGGACAAACGGATCAGGAGAAGGGCTGGGAAAAACTAAGAATGCTAGAGACGCATTTTTCTTTTTCTTTTTGTATGAAAAATACAAGGAACGGCAGATCAAGATGGAGATAAGGAGATAATAGCTGAAGATTATTGGCCAATTTCACGTCTGATGCAGCCAGACACAAAAAAAGAAAACGTCAGGTGGCCCCTGTGTCCCCACAAAACCAGCACCCAACAAGGACTTGAAATGGAGTGTGTATTTATGTCTGCACATGAGCTAAGCGTTTCATGAGATAATAGTGGTGGAGTCTGTGGCGTGTTATTTCTGAGACTGTTGTCATTATAGCACAAAGAGTGAGGCATGCGCATGCTGTCTTGACAAAGATGAAATGAACCATTATTTTGCTCTCTTTTGTATATTAGAACAGAGCTCCAGACTAAACTATCAACTTTTCTAATAACAGCACTGGCGTTCCTAACAAGAACATTTTCAAATCACCAAACTAAAGGAACATTCCCGCTTTGGAACAACCCTGCGTCTGAGTGAAAAGTTTTGTTTTGTAACAAAATATGAATCAAAGCAGCTCTGAGTAGGAATTGAAGATGCATTTGTAGCAAAATGGTGATTAATGTTTGCAAAAGAAAAACAAAAAAAAAAAAAAAAAGCTACTGTCAGAGGCTTTGATATTCCTTGTAGGCGATGTGTGGATCAGGTACGTACAAACATAAGGAAATAATTTGAACTTTGTTAACATATAGGAAGTGAACTATTTTAACAGAGATCTACTTCCAGTCACAGCTACATAACTGAATATTTTACACATTATATATATATATATATATATATATATATATATATATATATATATAAAATATATATATATAAACAATGTGCCATATTATTTTCAAACGTTCAAAAGTGACTTAAACTGTAATACACTCAGTTTTCAGCTGTCTAGGTATTATTTAAAGATGTGCACGACTGGTTTAAGATGCACGTCACGACAGACCCAAAGAGTTTCTGAGTCGCTTTCAAAATAAAACGACTCTAACTGATCGACAGTCTTCAGCTCTGAAGTGTGGTTCTACAGTACGTCTCCAACGTGTGCTGCAGTTTCTGTTCTTCTCTGTATCATCTCCGTGCACGTTGTCATTCTTCTACCGTTGTTCTAGGGGTTTATGTTTCGTTTTACCTTCTGGACCTTTCTGATGAAGCTTCTGTTCTCCTATGCGTTACCTGCTCCAGTCTTCTCACTCAGGTTCACGAGGGTCTGCTGGACGCTGTCCCAGCTGTCTACGGGTGAAAGGCATGGGTGCACCTGGACAGGTCACTAGTTCCATTGCAGGCCCACACGAACCACCTCCGGGTTATTTAGACTCCCTAATTAGCTTTACATACTGTGTGTTTTCTCCAGAGTGCTCGGGGAAAACCTACGCAAGCAGACCCAGCTTCACACAGAGAGGGCTCTTGGCAAGGTTCTCGTTAACCTCCGAGCCACCGTGCTGCCCGTCTCAGTTCACTCTAGGGTTAAATCTTTGGCTGAACTCCTGTTTTTAAATCGAGAGTTTTCCGTTGTGTGCGATTTCCTGTTGGCTGGTGTTTTTTTTAATTAACTGCACCACTTTTTTTTTTTTTTTTAGACTTCTGAATATATATATTCCTCTATCGTTCCTCTTTTACCCGCTGGTCCATTGTTTTTCTATTCATCTATCTGCCTGCCTCACTGCTTGTCCTTTAGTTCTTTGTTCTGCGGCGCGCTACTTTACTGCCAGGTTATGTTTTTAGGTCTTTTCCAACATCAGCAGCTTCAGCAGCAGTTCTAGCTTCAAATACTTTATCATCATTACTCATTATTTCCTGGTTTCCCTACATTGTAGGTCGGAACTTGACATTCTTCATTCTTTCTTCAGCAGTCTGATGTGTTGAACCCCATCTTTATAATGCTGCTGGCAGTTTCACCGCAGTTCATCCGTTTCTGCATATTTTATGTGTCCTGCTGTTGTTGTGGTTTATGAGTGAGAAGTTTCCCGTCTTTAGATGTTTGCAGTCAAGTCAGCAAATGAGCTGTCTCTGTAAAAGCTCGGCCACAACAGCTGTCCACAAAAAGCTTTTCTTTGCAACATCTTTGTGGTTTTTAACTGTCTTTGGACAGTTGATTTCCTGTCAATGAATATCAGAAATCAAGGATTTTTTGTTTTTTTTAATTGCAGGAGAGTCTGGGTGGTCTTTTGTTAAAGAGAAAGATGAACCAGTAGTCAAAGTGATCACATCAGGGTGACAAGAAGCTGAGCAAACACAAGTAAACACTAAAAAGCAGTAATATGTACTCATATTTGATGATTTATTCCGCTTTTTAAGACAGTTGAGCGCAGAAGCTGTATGGTAACAGTTTCACAGAGAGCGGTTAGTGTGATTTGGATGATGACTGCCATGAAAAGGGTGATAATCTCTCTCTCAAGTTTCTGCTGTTTTTACTCTCAGGAGCATTTTTCCTGCCAAACTTTGCCAAACATCATAAATTTTCCTGGTTTGACATTCAGGAGTTTCCGGAGCTCATCACTTGAGTTGTAATCAAAACTGAATTTTACAGACAGACATTAACCACGTCATTTAGACAGGGCATTCTGCGCTGCTATTTGCTGAGCATCTGGAGTGAGAAAACAGCCGCGTCAAAAGTCATTAAATGTCCCGCGGTCTTATTTTACACAGTAGTGTTGCTATGGATTTAATACTTCCTACTGAAATGTGTATGAGCCATATCAAATGCTGTTTGCTTTTAATCCATCAGGTAAACGCTAATTATGATTCATTCAGTATTCCACGCCATGGACTTTCCTCTTGATGTTTCAATTATATCTTTATTAATGCACTTTATTCATTTCCTGCGTGAGAAACAAATCCTCTGTCTTAGCTGGAACGGCAAACTGGGCATCATCAACATTATTCACATACTTTTGTCCACTTAAGGTTGTGAAATTGAGATAAAATGGTTAACTCCTGGGATAACTAAATACGTGCTTGTAAACTTTTACCAACATCTGTATAGCAAGAATGCACATATAACACGTGTGTGTGTGTGTGTGTGTGTGTGTGTGTGTGTGTGTGTGTGTGTGTGTGGGTACCTGTATTCCTCCTGTGTGAACACTGGAATAACTGATGGCTGAAGGACTGTAATTTCCACCAGAGTTGTGTTCTCTTTCACGGGCTCACCATGATCATAGGCCACCACCACCAGCTGTCAAACACACACACACGCACACACACACACACGGATAAAAATAGTCAGAACATCCCCAACAGTCCAACATTTTTATTTTGTTGCTTATGGCGAGAGCAGAAATAAGGATAAAAACAATGCAGCTAATAAACAGCAGGCCATAAAATTAACCAACAGATATCCACAAACACGTTTCCAGGACAGAAACTGAAGAAACGTGTGTCACCCTGTGGGAATCTCATTTTTTTCCTGTTTGAGGAGACCAGACCCAAAGGAATCCTACTGAACACCGACTTTAAATAATGAAGGCAGTGAAATATAATGTATTTTTGCGCTATTATTGTTACTGGTATACGATCACTCTGCTTCAAGCAGTAAAGCTAATAACCAATAGTCAAGCCAGAAATCCGGGAGTGGTTCTGGACTCAGACCTGAATTTGAACAGCCGCATTAAGACTGTAGTGAAGTCAGCCTGTTATCACCTAAAGAACACATCGAGGATTAAAGGACTGACGTCTCAGGAGGACTTAGAAAAACGTGTCTATGCTTTTATCTTCAGTAGATACTACTGTAACGCTGTTCTCCATCCAACAGCAGCAGTTAGTTGAGAACGCTGCTGCCCGAGTCCTCACTAAGACCAAGAGACTGGACCATACAACTCCGGTTCTTAGATCTTTACTCTGGCTTCCTGTCAGTCGCAGAACAGATTTTAAAATCCTGCTGTTGGATTATAAATCTCTGAATGGTCTCAGAGCGAAATACATCTCTGATCTCCTGGTCCACTGTGAACCAACCAGAACCCTCAGGTCGTCAGGGTCGCTCCTACTTTCTGAACCCAGCATTCAGCTTTTATGCTCCTCACCTGTGGAACAAACTCCCAGCATGCATCAGGGCTGATGAATTTCTCAGTTGCTTTAGGTCAAGGTTGAAAACCTTTTTATTTACTACTGCATTTCAGTAATCCACCAAAATGCACTGCAACCTTTATTTCTTGCATTTCATTTGTTTAATTCTTTTAAACTTATGTCTGTCTGTCTTTATTTTTTTGGTTTTCAACTTACATTTTAATGCATTTTTAACTCTTTTTATGTAAAGCCCATTGAATTGTCTTGTACATGAAATGTTGTATACAAAAAAAGCTATCCTTACCTTCGTTACTCATACATTATACTCACATTTGAACCAAGAAACTCAAAATGCACAAATAACTCTTAAAAACAAGAATTCATGGAACTTGGAAGGCGTAGAGGTTAAGAGCTCATTCTCATCATAAACTGTTTTTTTTCTTCAGCAATTTCAGATTTAAATTGGTTGCTATGAACACTTTGTTGATGCATACTGATGTGCCCCAAAACACCTTACGTGGCGATGCCTTCAAGCAAGGATGGCAGATACTTTCATTGCAACACATATGCGAAATGTTCCTTACCGATTATCCATCCCTATGAAGTTAATACCTCAAACAGCGTTCATCACAATCATTATCTAGAAACTGAGCTTTTTGGACATTTTGTTTAAGTTATTCAGAGCAAACGAGGAAGAATTATTCTCCTGAGCGACATCTTCAGAGGACGCTGAATCCTGGTTGTGTTAATTAAAGCCCAATCAAAAGATGAAATTAGCATGGCTCAAAGGCACATTGAGGCATGTAGTGGAGAACAGGCAGTTTTGAAACTAATAAGCTACTGCAGGAGTGGGATTTAGGAAAGTGCCACGTGAAAAGACACCTTCATGTACTCAAATACTGGAAGTAAAGATCTGAATATCATCATCAAATCAAAGATTAATGGTCCAGTTCTTCACTACAACCATAATCAAAAAGCAAATCAAAATAAAGACATATCTGATTAATCTCATAATAAAATCTGGACTACATAAGTGGAAAGGTCTAAAGTTTGAAGAGATCAGTCTGAAGAACCTTGCTATAGTTAAAACACTACAATTTGCTTCAAAGACACCAAAGCGTGGTTTTATATAATGCACTAAATGAATTGCAGAGACACAAACTCATATTTGTACATTTTAAATTGAAGATAAAAACCAAATGCAGGCAGAAATGAAGAAAGAATTATTGATGCAAAAATTCAAGGCAAATGACCCATGAGTATTTTTAAGCAGTGCTACATAACTTTGTGACTTTATGTCGATATTTTCAATAACCTAGTGGCATTTTATAGACGTACATTGCTCTATTAACCTTTTGAGGTTGTGACACAAACGCCTATTCACCTCTGCGTGCTGGCTCTGTTAGCCTGAAGCCAGCCAGCTCACTGTTCCTGGTACATTTGTTGTGGTAGATGTGAGTGGAAGAATGAAAAAAAATAGATATTATGTGGTTAATACTGTAAAATAATAGGTTCTTATGGGTTTTCGTGGCCTGACAGAGAATTTGGTAAAATCAGTTTACGGACTCCAGCCTTTGGGGAGATGAGATGTTTCCAAGGCCATGTTTTGCGTCAAACAGATACCGCTATGCCCTTAGTATCTTTTTCAGAAATGTGTTAGGTCAAACTCTTAAAAGCACACAAAACAGTTTGGATGAAGGTATTGGATGGTATTGGAAAACAAACTGGCCAGATTTACCTGCCAGCTTTACCCCCATTGGTTCTTAGGGGATGAAAGGGCCAGAAAATGCCTCAGATTGCTGGGGAGAGGCAAAGTCGATGTGCCACAGAACTTGGAAACTAACTGGGTGAGACTGAAATTCAAAATGATTTTGACTCTTTCAATGTTTAAAGTCCATAAATGATAAATGGTTTGAATTGGCTAATAGTTAACTGCAATAATGTGATTCAATTCAGTTCAGTTCAAAAATACTTTATCGATCCCCGAAAGGAAATTAATTTGTTGCAGTAGTCATGATTTCGGTCTGTTGTTAAACTTAAAGTCTCTTAATATTAATAAAATAAATACAAGCAAATAAAATAGTAAATAATCTTAGTGCCTGCTCTAAACTGTTCCCAAAAAGTGTGGAGCATGGAATTGTCCAAAATGTCTTGGTCTGCTGAAGCATCCAGAGTTCCTTTCACTGGAACTAAGGGGACAAGCCCACTTCCTGAAAAACAACCCCACACCATAATCCCCCTCCAACAAACTTTATATTTGGTACAATGCAGTCAGACAAGTACCGTTGTCCTGAAAAACCGCCAAACCCAGACTGGTCCATCAGATTGCCAGGCTTGGATGCAGCTGCTCGGCCATGGAAACCCATTCCATTAAGCTCTCTGAGCACTGTTCTTGAGCCAATCTGAAGGCCACATGAAGTTTGGAGGTCTGTAGCGACTGATTGCAGGAAGTTGGCTCTTTGCACTACGTGCATCAGCATCTGCTGACCCTGTTCCGTCAGTTTATGTGTCCTACCACTTCATGGCTGAGTCGTTGTCGTTCCCAAATACTTCTATGTTCTTATAATACAGCTGAATATTTAGGAGCGAGGAAATTTCACGACTGGATTTGTTGCACAGGTGCCATCCTATCACAGTTCCACGCTGGAATTCACTGAGCTCCTGAGAGCAACCCATTTTTTCACAAATAGTTGTAAAAACGGACTGCCTGCCTAGGTGCTTGATTTTATACACCTGTGGCCATGGAAGTGATTGGAACACCGGATTCCCATTATTTGGATGGGTGAGTGAATACCATTAGAAATATAGTGTAACTAGAACAAAGCCAGCTAAGAGATAAACTGTAAGCTTTACTGATCAAAAATCAATTATAATGAACTGAAAACAGCATAGAAAACAAAGAAAAAGTCAGATTAACCACTTTGCAGAATGAGACACCCAATAATTCCTTTTGAACAAGCCTTTGACGATATTTTTCTATTACTGCTGACTTGGAAGTACAACTGTGTGTGTATACTTACACTGAACTTTAGGTTGGGCTCCTCATTAAGGTTCACTCTGGTTATCACATTTCCCGTTTCCTTTTCTACATCAAATATAGTTGCAGAATACGGATGTTCCTTTTGGTGAACCTTGTAGTGAACTAGACTTGCTGGGCTACCCTGTGAAGAAAGGAAAAAGGAATAGTACCTGCTTTAGCACTGAAGTCTCACATTAGGATGAATGTTGCTCTATGGTTTCTGGAAAGCTGCCAGTATTATGGATCTTTTGCCCAGAAGCCTGAGAGCGAAGCAGAGTGTAGTAATGGATGTGTAATGACTTCTACAGTATTTAATATCTGGAGCAATTAGTTTGGCCCCAATGTGTTTTTAGACCCTAATACTAACGAAGGAGTTAAAACACAGATGACATCAACACTTTGCTTACAAAAGGTCCAAGTTCTAATGGTCAGTAATTAACCTCCTGGGTTTTGTAGACAATTAACAGTAATAAATTAATATGACTAAATTTACTCAAAATATCATAAAATATATCAATTCTCATGCCTGTCTTGATGATAAAATCGTTATATTAGCTAATTCCCCCTTTGTCTTTTATTTTGTTTCCTCTCAGGAATGAGGCGGTCTTGCCAAATGTCTTCATCAAAGACATAAAGGTCACTTTAAAACGATTAAAGGCTCAGCACTTGATTTGATGGCCATCAACAATGGTCTGGTACTCCTGCTGTTACTGCACCATGGTTTTATGTTTAACTAGACTGCAGCAACAAAGTCTCACTCCTGCTAACCAGAGAGGATTTCAAGATGCTTTAATTTAGGGCATGGGTGACCTTAGGAGGCGGGGCCACAAGGGCACTAGTTGCCCCCAAAAGTTCCGCTGTCGTGTCACTTATATGTCCTTTATCCCACATCCCTGATAGGATTTCATGTGGATGCAACTAAAAGGGCCAGAAGAAGAAGAAGGTTCAATTTATCCTGCAAAGTAATAATTAAATAAACAGTGAACTAAGAAACAGCAGCTGGGTATCAGCAATAACTTGTTTGAGTTTAGGCATTAATATTTGCAATTTGCTGCACATAATAACTCATATGCCTTGTGTGTCTAAATCTTCTGTGTTTCTAATATTTTGTCAACGCAAAGTAAGAATTGTCAAATATTTGTCCCTTTGTGAGAAATGCTGCCATTTAATGATGAAAAAAATGTAGCGTAGGACATTTGCAATTAAATAGCAGATTTACCTTAAAGCTGCACAAAAAAAATTTTGTTTTATTTTGAAAATATATATTTAAATTTAATTTGAAGGAATATTTGCTGACTTTTAGGAAGCTGTCACGATCTTCTGTCATATACTGCTTAGGGGACTGTGTCACACATCAACGATGCTGAATTCAGGTACAACGGACGTCGTAACAGAAGCGATTCAAGTAATGATAAAAGAGAAAATGAGACTGAACAATAAAGAGACCAAGCGAGAGTCTTTGTGAATGATGTAAAAGCAACTTAACCTCTGCATGTATACACATTAAATCTGTCCATGTTAATTTGTCAGTGTTGGTTGTAATCAGTGTTATTTTAACAGTATTTAGATTAAAAGTAACACTTTCAAAGTAGATTTTGTCAAGTGTTAGTGTATATTTTGGGTGAGGCATGCTTTCCAACACCCGAAGTGTTAAACTGAGCACATCCTTCCAACACCAGGTCATCAACACTTATCTGTGTTTACCAGTGTTAATCCTGAACACCATACAGTGTTGGAGGAACTTTGGTTCAGTGTTAGATAATTAACTATTTTAAAAGTTATAAAATAAAACTCAAAAGAGTGGACACTTATCTGCACACTTTCCTAGTGTTGAATTTAACGCTCTCTGTGTTAATTTAACACAGGTAATTTTGCTGTGTAGGGGAAGGCATTGAGCTAAAAATGACAAAAGTTTATTTGTTCTCTTTTAACAAATAAAGGGTTGCAAAATAAGTTTCAAACAAAAAGTAAAAATTAAAAAAAAAAGAAGCAGCCAGCAACGATTCAACAAAACTTGGCTCAGATTAATTATTGGATGTTTTGTTACTTCAGAGTTAAAAAATTGATCAGCAGGGAATAAATAACATTTACATCAACACATAAAAATGTTAATCTTACTCTAAAAGATGATATTCACTTCCACAAATAGCTATGTGGACACATATATGACTCCCATAGCTATTTACGTCCACAAATAGCTATGAGAGTACTTTTATAGGGTGTAAACCGAGGAATATTATGTTATTTTTTTGACTGGAGAATCTACTTTGATGCTTAAACCTGCAGTCTGAATCAATTCAGCTGATGAAAGAGGACAGCAAGCACATTATCCAGAGGAAGTTAGGCTTTTAAAGAGGCTTACGGGGAAACCTTGCTGGTATGGGGGATCTTGCTTGAGGATGGAGAAGCTCAGAGCCTCTGCAGTAATGCAAAAGCAAAAAAAAAGAAACCTTTTGTGTTTGGCTTCTTCATAAATATTTATTTGTTGAATAAAATTGAAAATTTACCAGGTGGCTGATTTTAGTTTCCAATAAAAATTAGGGTGTTTTCACACACTGCAGCTAAAAATCTAATAAAAGTGTGTATGACTCAGCAAAGGTAATCTCATGCACTTAGACCCCGTATAGGTATGTTGCCACCTTTTAAACTTCTTTAAAACCCGCATTTAATTGCATCACACTTTATAATGGCACACAGTGGAAGACTCCAAAGTGAGCTGACCTTCATTTGCAAGTCGAATAAACCCGCCTATATTACAAAAAGGTTTTATTAATAAAAGCCCAGTCGACTTTTCACTAAGTGGCAGGGAAAAAAACAAAACAAAAAAAAAAAACAAACTCCACTGGGGACAGAGGTTCAAACTGATCCAAAACTTACACAAACACTTGCACACACACTGAGTGGAGACAAACATCATTATCTTGCATCGTTCCAGTACACAATTTGCGGAGCAGGCAATGGAAAACAGTTTGATTGAATATCAGCAGCTGACAATGCTCACCGCAGGGTCAGAGTCATTGGCCATCACTGTGGTTACAATGGTTCCCTTGACTGCATTGGGGGCGACCATGCCTCGGTACACTGGCTGGCTGAATGCTGGAGAAAAGTCGTTCATGTCCTGGGGAGAGATCGAACACAAACAGTATGACGTTTAAATCCTAAACATGCAAAGCCTGGAACTTAAAAAAAAAAAAAAAAATGTAATTGCAGCGATAATGATGTCAATTCTATGTTCCTCTTGATTTAAATTAAAGTTTTTAATTTGTCTGTGCAATCCTCAAACTAACTCACAATGTTGCACAACGCAGAAACAGCACATTATCTGTGAAATAACCCGCGTCCATGGCTGCTAATGCTTGCACTGACTTTGAAATTCTGTTTATAGTTTTGTTTGACTTTGGTAAAACATCAATTAATCTCTGAGGAGAGTTAAAGAGTAAACTAAATCAAAAACACTAAGACATGTAAGTCACAAATTTATCTAAAAGCTGTACAAACAGATATCAGACTTTCCCAAACAAAAATTAAAGCATATTTTATACTTGGCATGTGATTGGCAGCATAATTGACACTTCAGGACCAGATGCAGTTAATACCGCCCGTACTGCCCGGCAGCATCAGAGGGAGGTTAACAAAGCCGGAGGACAGTGTGGAACTCAAACAGATTAATATCAAAGTGGTAAATTTGTTATCAGAACAAAATTATGTTTCTTTGACCACAAATACTTCTATAATGTCAATCATATCCAGAAAAAAAAAAAAAAACCCACAAGTTCAAGTTCAAACAAACCAACACTGTAGTCTGAGATAAAGTGATCCATGACTGTCACATTAGATACAACTGACACATGTGGAGGTCCGTCTGTCAGCGATCACAGTCTGCATCAGATCCTTCAGCATACACATTTTTCACATAAACTGCACAGTGTCTGTGCATGTGTAAGGAAGAATGGTGAAAAATGATCCGGTCTTACTTTTTTTTGTTTTTGTTTTGTACATATTTAAATAATAAGATTGCATCTATGACATGACTTCTTAAAGGAAATGTTTGTGCAGCTCAGTGTGCCACATGTTAACCCCATTTGGAGGTTATCTGTCCTCTCTGAATCTGAATTAAAAATAGTTTCAAATCTAATTAAATTAGATGGCTTTAACAATTAACCATATTTATTTTATTAATGCTAAGGAAAAAAGCTACAACCAACCACATTAAGTTTAAAATTCAATCATTTCAGTTGCAGGAATTTGTTTTATTCATGTTATCCACAACCAAAGGTGTTGATAAGAAAACTCCTGCCCAAATTAAAAATTGGCATGACATATTTAATACGAAAAAAAGTTGTTTGTGAAATAATAAATAAACAAGTACAGCTTGACAAAATGTGCGAATGGCTTTGTGGGATAATACTATTCATTTTTCTCAAAAGCAAACGTGGGACTACATTGAATTTCATGTGTTAAGGTCCACGTCAGCGCCCATAATACAAATGAGTGTATCCTGTACATATAATATTATAGGCTTTTGTTTGACCTAACAATCTTGAAATATCAGTGGCAGATATAATATCTAGGCATCTCTAACCTTGTGTGAAGTTAGTTCAGTTTCAAATGAAAAACCAAGAACAACCTAATTTTCTTTACTCATATTAAATTAATGGGCATATTTTCTAACACAAGTGACATCCAACAGTGAAACGGTGCATGAAATATTTCATTTTACTACCAATTATCCTGGGTCACCTTACCACTCAGCATTTGGCTCATCTTACCCCCCAGCTGACATTCTGGATGGAACAAGTGACCATCTCACAGTTCAGACTCTGCATTAAAATACATTGTAAGAAACCCAATCAGAAGTGTCCAGCACCAATGAAAGGTCTGAACACATTCCAGGACTGATTCAGGTCTGATCACTAAGGCCACATTGGTAGTTGATCTGGGATACTTGTATCCACGTTGTCGTTGTAGTCTGAACTACATTCAGACCGAACCCCCGTTCAGACCGAACACCCTTTCAGACCGAACACCCGTTCAGACCGAACACCTTCAGACTGAACCGTCGTTCAGACTGCCTAATAAACTAACATCAGTGGTTTACAACTGACTTGACCCTTTGTCTTCGTGCCTGTGGTGGAAGATCAGATCCAATCGCTACAGTTGTATTTGGGTACACATTTTAATACCAGGTGCCAACATGTGCTAAGTGCTGCCCACTTGTGAATGGATTTCTTAGGACGGATGTAAATGCAAGGTCTGAATGGTGCTTAAATGATATGTATAGAGTTTTGTAGACTGGCATGCATCGTGAATATTTTTAGACTTGGATAAATTTGTTTTGATGTAGCAGCCATTCCACATGGTAAACGTGTTTCCAACTCTCATGGATTTCTCTTATTCATACGTTTTGCAACAACAAGAGTGGTACCAGAAAACATAGCCACATGATACTCCACAGTGGGTCTACTGACCCACTGGCTCATCTTACACTCTCCCCTCAATGCTGCTTTACTCATTTTGATTGCTGTCTTTCGGGTGGTGGCTTACGCTCTTGAGTTTTGCTTTGCTTTTTGAACAAAACTAGAATACAGCCTTGATTTTGTTGCTAATTCACAAGATTTTAAGCACAAAATACGTCCACATACATCTTGTTTTTGCTTGCTAGCATCCCAGTTCATGTGTGTTCATTAGTCTTTTCTGCCAAAAACTCAAAACATGCAGGCTCACAGTGATATTAAAGAATAAGATCTAGTGCTCCATTAAGGATCATATGGTTCATTAAAATGCAGTGATTTGCAAGTGATCTTTAACGTACTTATGTTAAATATGGTGCACACATACCCATGGTTTCTAGTATCCTAGTGAATTGTATACATTTTTTTAAATTCATTTAAGTCCTTGTTTTAAAAAATAAGTCTCCATGTGAGCAACAGAACCAGGTCTTTTGGGATCTTCATCCCTTTATAAATTCAACAAGGGACCTTTACTGGAGATGAGCAACTTCTTATCATACAAGAACGTTTTTCTGCTGCCATCATAATGTAGTGCTGTTTCTATGCTTAAAAAAGCCTGAACATCCATGGAAAAGGTGTGATCATGAAGACAGCGTACGTGGCTCTTCAGCACTGAAAGACGAGAGACTCAAAAAGCATGACTTTTTTTTTTTTTGGCACCCAAGGTGCCTATTGTTTTTCCCAAAAAGGCCTGACATATTGATTTATGTGGCCACAGCACATTTTTGCAATTTGTGGTGGTCTGTCACAGCTGCATCCAAACCCAAAGAGGTCACCAACATATCCAGCAACACTTTTGTGTTACTTGATTAATAATTCTGTTTAAATAATTCTACATTCATGTGAGAAACTGTGGTCTGAATGATTTCAGATCACAGCTATTCAGCTCTCATCCTTGGGCTGCATGGACAGAATTTTTCCAGACTATTTGAATTTTTTTTTAAATTATATTTTGTACCAGTATATAAAAGACCCACATCCCTTTGATAGTTTTTAAGAAGATAATGATAAAACTTTTTCAAGCTTATGATGATTTTCTGACATTATATTTGGCAGTTTATATTCTTTTACTCATCTTTGTCCTTGAGGGAAGAGGCCTTGGACACTGCTTTTGTACCCAAGTCTGTTATCACCTGCTGTTTAAAATCTGGCGATTATTTAGTCTTTTTTTTTGTTTCCTAATCAGTAGCACTGAATCCTTGTTGATTATAGAGTAGTTTATTAAAGCATTGCTAGCTATTCCCCTTCTTTTCCTTTTTGATACAAAGAATTAATCCAAATGTTCTGGATTTAACTTTGATTTCCAGGCGACTGTACTAACGAACACAGAAGCAACTGTTTATGGACAACAATGAACAGACACAGAACCAATGAGACAAACGAAGCATGTGGAAGAAGGCACAACAATAAGATTAGAGCAACAAAAGACATCCAGAGAGCCAAAATTCAAATCGAAATGAAAAATCGATCACTTGCAAAGCCCTACCACAACAAATGTAACCTATAATTAAACATAACATTTATCTGAGTTGGAAAACCATTAAATATTTTGCTGGACTTAGTCAGGTTAATATACTTGTTTAATTTAATGTCCTGCCCTTATGCTTGTACACAGAATCCCATACTCACCATTATTCTGACAGTAACGGAGGCTAATCCAGGAGGCATGGTTCCCTCTATGTCCAAGGCCTCTACACTGAACATGTACGTGGGTTCAGAGTCAGTCAGAGCCTCAAAATCCAGAACCTTGAGAACCGACAGCTCCCCTGTTGTGGGGTTGATGTGAAAAAGCTCCTTCATCTTAGGATCCAAGCCTTCAGTCCTGATTCGATATGTGAGGTTGGAGCTGAGGTCTGCGTCTGTCGCCTAGCAAAAGGATGATAGGACACAAGGAAGTATGACTCACATAGAATTTTCTTTGGGAAGTCAAATATATTTTATCTTTACACGTAGGATCTATATGCACCAGAGCCAGTAATAGTAATCCTCAGCGAACCGGAAATGCCTGTGGCAGCAGAGTTTCCAGTCCAGGTGGTGATCCACACTGTATTCTTCCTTTTGCATGCATTTAACTGGGCAGTTTAAGCAAAAAGTTGCCATTTTCAATTGTTTCTTTTATTTTATTTTTCACTTTCAATGACATCTCCAGTGCTGCATGAAATGTCAAGTGGAACGTATTTGATAACTTCAAAGACAATTGAGAAACTCTTAAGTAACGTGATTATGAGTCTCATAACAGGGTTTTGTCAGATTCACGACTCTGAAAACATTAATGTAAGGTTGCCTTTTTTGAATATCAAGCAGCAGTAAAACTGTTGCTTCAAAGGCTTTTGTTTTTGGATTAATAGAGCAGCTTTTAGTCAGGTTAAGTATGTTTACACTGGTATTAAAATGCTTAACTACATAATGTCGTAAAAATAAGAGCTCCAGCAAGTTAACATAAAAACCATTGAGTAAGGTTATCAAATACTTAATTAGAATGATAGATGACTGCTTGTTTTAATTTATTGCATGTTGGTTGTAAAATAGTCTTACACCGGAATTCTGAAGGAAAAAGAAAAGATCTAGTGCAGCCACACTGACATTAGATGTTTTGTAAAATCATTAAAATTGTCTTTTCTAAGAAATATAAACCTTTTGGGGTTTTTTTTAAGTTTCTTTATTGACTCTAGTGTACAAATTACACAAGTTCCTTTTTGTTTCGTGCTAGACTGTAATTCAGTCCATATAACTATTACAAGATAAAAGCAGTTCATACACTTTGTCTCAGACAGGTGGTTCTTGGATGAAAACAGGTCTGTTAAACTGAAAATGTGCCAGTCATTACAAAACTGGCCTTTCCATCAGTACCTACACCCACCTTCAACTGTAATATGACGGTATCTTTTGGGCTGTTCTCTGGCAGATTCACATCGTAAGTTTGTTGGGAGAATATCGGGCTGTTGTCGTCTACATCCAGAACCGTGACACTGAGTGTTAATCTGGATCGCCGAGGGTCCACTGCACCATCTGCAGCTTCAACAACGAGGAAGTAGTGGCCTTTCACCTTCAAGGTCACAGAGATTTGTGGAGAAAAATCAACACCACGACCTCAGAAAAATATTTGCGCTGACATCTTTCGCACTGTTTACTGTTTTCTGCTCTGTGCTGCATCCAATAAACTCTGGCACTCATGTGGAACAAATCTGTGACTTCCTCTGACCTCTCTGTCCAATGGCACTGCAGTTCTGATAGTCCCTGTGGTGTCAATGGAAAACAGCCTCTGGTGGTTGACGAGCTGAAAATGGACCTGACCGTTTGCCCCGAGATCTGGATCCGACGCCTAAACGATGACAAAGAACACAACACGTACAAGCACACATTGATAATGAAAAAAAAAGAAAGAAAAAAAGCACTGAATGTTTAAAAACATTTGCATATCTCCAGACTGTCTTTGAGGAAAGTGTTTCCTCTAATTAAGAGTGAACTTGCTTTTAAATCAAGTTTGCAAATCACGCTTCATCATGAATGCACCGATGTGATGGCGCAGTAAACCTTTGTACAGTCTTTCCTTTGAAATAAAGTCAGAAACTGTATTTGTGAGTGCATGGGTGAAAGGAACCTGCGGAGCCGCCCCTACTTCTTTCAGTAAACCCCTTTCTATCCACTCTCGTCCATTTGTCCCTGTAAAAGGCTGTTAGGTTTGCAAGACACATGTGGTGTCTTGTTTGCACAGCTCTTTTCAAGTGTTGTAGAAGTGTTCCCCTTTCACCTTTTCATTTCCAGGAATTTTATTTGTTTGCTTATTTTAACAGATAAGGTAGAATTCGCTTGAAGCCATAGTTCACTCTATCAGCAAAATAAAACTTGTTGACATGACATGTTCAATTTATGTTAATTCTGCCGCCCCACCCCCACCGCCTCCGCCACTGCTGTCACATTCATTATTCTCAAAGTGTACATCATTTTGACAATCCTCTTTAGTAATTTTTTCTGGAGATTTCTTGGTCTTCCAGACCAGCTTGACCTCCAGTGTTCCCATTACCTCCCACGTTTTAAATTACACTACAAACTGAATGTATCTTAAAAAAATGCTCTTTTAATTATTTAAATGTTTAGAGTGCTAGGCAACTGATGAGACAACACTTTGGAGGGTTTAAAGTTTCTATCATCTGGCCCTTCCTAATGATAATCATCAAGCTGCAGCCCTAACAAGCTAATTAAGGACTAAGACCTTTGCAAAATTTATTGGTGAGATATTATCTGTCTTTGCACTCTAGTATTTCACAAGACAAAAACAAATAAACTCATTAACCTTGCCTTAAATCTTAAACTTAATGACTTTTGCAGATTCCTGTTGGGCTGCTGGACCTTTCGGCAGGTATACTGTGCAAGTGTACATATTAGTCTCCACAGAGGCAAGATGCAGTCACAGAACTGCAGTGTGTGTTTGAGATCACAGGTAGGTGCGAGTTGACTCACAGATCCTGAATGCTTTTAATAATATACCAACAATTTAATAACGCAGGAATGAACACCGTGTTCTGGAGCTTTCAAGCCAAAATTTGGACTTGTAAGGTATTGATCTTGTAGAGTAGAGGTTAAAGACAAACCTTCGCGCTGTGCTCTCTACCTCTCCATGTCTCAGTCTCGCACATCTCTGAGCTTTTGGTCCTCATTGTAACTTTTGTCCATGTTGCATTAAAGTTTGAAACAAGCGTTAAACTTTCCTAAACTTAACGAAACAGTGGTTGAATTTTACAGTTACAAAAAGCGTGTGTGCTTCCCTTTCATGCACCTCCTTCATTAGACTTTCTCTCTGACGTCTTCGCCCATCATCTCCTTCAACTAGTAAAATACGATGGCGCGAAGGTGACCGATTGCTGGCCGCTGTTTCGCTCGCTCTGTCTGAGTGTTCATTGCACGCAGTCAGAATTGTGACTGCATTAAATTGGAGGAGAGAAATTGGACCAGAGCAGAAGACAAAGTCGCATTTGCACAGCTGTGTCGGGGCTTGCTTGTAGTGCTATTTCCTAATCAGTAAAGCCCCAAATAGAATTGGATTAAGATAAAAATTATGAGAAGCACAAACAATGTGCTTGATTATTCACCCAAATAATAAAAGTAAACATATTCTGTGCTGCTACAAAACCTCCGGAGGACAATTAGGCTAAGCTGTGGAAAAGAAACAATTGGAGGTAAAATAAAAAGCAATATGCCATGCATTTCAAACATAAGCAACTAGATTAAAAGACGGAGCAGATATTAAGGCAAGTGGCGGCTGAAAAGGGTACGTTTTTTTAAATAAAGTCATTCTAATCATATCCCTATGATTTGTTCATGTATTTTAAGGCTGAGGAGTTCTGTTCTTTAAGGCTGTATTTTAACTTTTGATAGCCGACATGTTCGACATCCATTTCTCACTTCATATTTATAATCACTTGTTTTCCTGAGTTGCTGTCAATAATTGCAGTTGTAGTGGCCCATTTTTGCACATTTTCCCAATTTTCATGCATTAAACTTTAATCGTGTCTCACACAGTGACTATTAGTATTAATGGAAATTAGACCGTCTTGGCAGCGTTGTGCATGCTCTTTAAAAAAAAGAAGAAAGAAATAAAGTTCTGTCAGGTATTTGTATTCAGCTCCTCCATTGCTATCCAGGGGGAAAACTGTGTTCGAAATTTAATAGAGCACCCAGCTTTTGGGTGATTATCGAGGATTGTTTGGAAAAAGGAGATAATGGACAATCAGAGAGACAGAAAGTAAGAATGGGAGAGAAGCAGCGGTGAACACAGATTCATTCTTAGTGGACATGAAAAAAGGAGGTTTAATGTGAGTTTTCATTCAGTATGTTTACATTTAAATCCATGCAGTGAAACAAAGTCAGTCATTATTCACAAATGCCACTTTCTTAAAAAAGCTTCTTCTATTAAAGGTTCCAATAAGAATACTGGGAGAACTTTGTTCCAAGTGAAGATACAGTCAGCACTTAATGTATCTTACCATGAGGATGGAGCCACATAAACTGGCTTCGTATTTCACTCGGGCAAATCTGTCACGACTATTTCAAAATCAAGACAATGACTTTGCCTCATAAGAAACAAGTTTTGCATAGTGGCACAAATATGCAATACTGGGTGCATTGCCCGATTGGAAAACTATCCTATTTAAGAACTATTGAATGATTTCAAACTAGTAATGATAATGATAAAGTAAAGCCAAAAGATTACACTTCCAGTTCACATCCGACAGGACTCCACTTACTTTGCAAGAAAATATCACTCTCAAGAATATCATCCTCTAAACACAGCCTAAGGACTCTATGTACTTTTAATTGGATAAAGTAAAGTAAGGTTACAAAGGGGATCACCTTGTTATTGGGAGTCTTAAAGTAATTGTTGTGTTCACACTACATGATTGACTAGAGCAGGAGCTACTGTCCTGCCTGTTTCAGCTGAACCTGATCAACTTTGTAGTATCTCCTATTAGGAGAGGTGTGTATGGACATATGGAGGAAAGACCTGCAGTTGGTAACCTGTGATCTCATGTATATTTTATTGCCTGAAAAGAGTAAAACATGCATTTGTGCTGGAAGAAGAACCCTTAGTAGGAGGAAGACTGGTCTCTCAACCACTCGATCTGGTCACTAAAACACAATGTGAATGATGCATAACCAAGAGTTGTTCATTTGAATAGATCTATGGAAGAAACAATCTATGGTGTGAAAGCCATATAAGCATTTGTTTAGAATATATAAACGAGGAAAAAGACAACGTTTTTGCCATCTTTTGTTGACATGTTGACATCATATCCGACTTGCTTTGTGGGTTTCCTCTCCCAGTGGAAATTTAAAATGAAACAAAATGAAAATTTGAATAATATACATATATATATAAATGTACAACAGAAAAAAGAAAAATACAGGTAATAATTTAACAGAAGAATACAAACTCCGGCTATATACTTATTTACATGTGCCGATGTGATTATCTGTCAAATAAGATGGAATTATTGTAGTGTTATGGAGAATGTTAGAAAGGACTTTCTGAACTGGCAGCGGAGCTGAATAAATCTTTTAGAAAAACAGCCCTGTTCCCACTGTAATAAAGGGGGTGTGACTAATTGTCCAAGATGGACAGCGGTTTGTTCAGTATCCTCCTGTCCCTCACTGAATCAAACATGTCAAGTTCCTGTCTGATGATACCAGCCTAACAGATTAGTCTGTCTATCCTGCTGGTGTCTCTGACACTGATGCTTCCCCCCCAGTTGACAACAGCAAAGGCGATGACACTTGCAATAACAAACTGGTTGAAGATCTCCAACATCTTGCTGCAGACAATGAAGAATCTGAGCTTTCTAAGGAACTGCTGTCTGCTCATCCTCTTCTTGTACGCGACATCGGTGCTGATGCTCCAATTCAAGCTGTCATTCAAGTACGCCATCCAGGTGTGAGTGAGTGAGTTGCAGCAGGTAGATGACAGCATCATTACACCCACGTGGGGCTGCTAAGCAAACTGCAGAGGGTCCAGGGTGCATAATGATATTCCGGTGGGGTTCAGTCGAGCTGGTTACAATAATTATTGCACTTTGAAAATCATTATTTGAACACAATTTTATAGTATATAAAAATGCAAAAGTTATGCAAGTCATGAATACTAAGACATCATTGGGTGATTGGCATGAAGATGCAGCACGAGCTGTCTGCACAGGTGCAAGCGTGTGTGACACGAGGCAGGTGAAGGAGACAGCCAGGGAAATGTTGAAGAATAAAGCCTGGGAATAATGTGGAGAAATAGAAAATCAAGCTGATACATGTGATATATTTTCATTAGTTGGTCTTATAACTCAATGTTTAAATGTTTAGGTCAAGAAAGACCATGATTATTCCTGCTGGTTGTTGTGGCCAGGGATCTGGTTCCTCCACCTCCACACATCTTTAATGTTGTTGCTCTGGAGTTTGCGCTCCAGCTTCTGCCTGCATGACCCTTTTTGCACCTCCTCAGTCCTGCCTTTAGATCCGGCTTAATCCTCTTCAGCTCCTCCTTGCTCCCAGACCTGAAGACTCTTCTTCTCATTCAGCGGGGCCTTCTGGTCACTGGTGATCCAGGGCTTGTTGTCTGGAAAACATTATACTTTCCAGCGTCCTGGTTGCTTTCGCTGCGACTTTTCAAGGTCAGGTACTAATAAATCTTCTCTGCAATATCTACAACTGTCACTGTATTACAGACCGTATTTTCTTTTTTTCTTTTTTACAATTATCCATTTATCATTAAACCCAATTATTGTGTTGTACTAAACTGAATATTGGAACCATGTGGAAATTGTGTCCAAATAAGTAACAAATACACATAAGTCATATTAACTTTGCATTATGTTGTGTGTTAAGCCCCTTTTACGTTGGCAAACACTTGAATCTGAAATAAACATATTTTTCAGCCTGGGTCAAAAAACCATTTTGGTCTAAATCATTTGATTTCACACCCAAGACAACTCTGAGGGGGGTGAATTTTTTTGTTTCACGCCAGGAGAGTTCATATCAAGCGCTAAATTTATTTTCTAATATGATTTATTCGCAGCCAGCTCAACCAATCGCCCTTCATGAAGCAACCACCCGCTTGTATTTACTCAGTGTCAGCTAAAATCGACGGTTACTTTTGATATTGCCGTCGAGTCGACATGTTAAACGGTACGTCCCGACGGAAATGTCTCGCGGCACCTCCGCAGATATTTCGGCGGAGTTCGGCTGAAAACGGGCTTTAAACCTGGTCTTCAGAAACCAATGGGCCACGGGCCCGAATGCTTCTTTGCAGTCTATGAATGTAAACAGCACTAACGCTGGGGTGGCGGGTTGTGGGCGCGGTTTGTTGATGACAAGAGAAGGTCGTCGAGCCGTGGACGTCATAAATCAGCATATTACAGAACCGTAATCTGCAGCTGGCTACTAAAATGACACACCGTGGCTTTGCGAGACACGAAACCCGGTCATTTACAAACTGAAGAGCCTCAGACAGAAGTTATTTGCGTTCAATAAACACAACAGCCGGAGTGGCAGAGGGAGCCTGCTGGTCATATTTGTGCAACATGATTTGGGAGACGTCGCTAGCGAATCCCGTTGTTTATTCAGCGTGGATCCGCCACCCGCTCCATCTCCTGTTCCCAGCGGGAAGTCAAGTTACGTAGTCCCACTCGGTAACGCCTCCCGAGTTGCGTTCCCTCCCCTCTACTCGCCTGCAGGCACCGGGGAGGCAATAACACGCATTCATCATCCAGGGACAATAGTGGGATCTAATCGCCTTGCGTGTGTGTGTTTGCCTCTGAGTGAAATCAGGAACTCTACCACCCATTTCTGCTGAGGCGTTTACCTTTACTTTCTATAGTGAGACCCTGCTGGGTATTAAAAATCAAGAAATGTTAAATATGGAAAGGGCATAACAGTATTAGATCGCGCCATTATATACTTTCTAAAGGTTAACCCTGTAAACATGTTTTTATTATGAATCAATTTAACACCATCTACAAAGAAAGGCAAACCCATATGGGGAAAGGCAATCATGACACTCACCGTGCACATTTATTTATCCCTATATTTATGTTTTTCATTTCAGCTGTAAAACCAATGTGAAACTCTCTCTCTCTACACCCACACACACACACACACACACACACACACACACACACACACACACACACACACACACACACACACACACACACACACACACACACACACACTAACGGGACACGTATATAACTGTTATGTGGCATCAAAGATCTGAATTGTGACATCGAATGCATATGCATACGTGTACCCTGATTGTTCAAAAATACAAAATCTAAATATACATATAAATAAATAATGGCCAAGAATGTGAAAAAAAAAACACAACAGCCGAGTAATGTGCTCAATTAAATGACGACCAAATTTCTTTTCCTTTTTAGTTGTGTATCCAGTTTGATGATTTATTAATCCCTGAAGGGCAGTTTTATTTACATTAATGCAGTCAAAACGTATTTCATTTAAATCAGTACTTTAGTCACTGCAAAGAGTCCCTGTAGAAGCAATCCTGACAAAAATTACACAAACTTATAAATGATTATTTTGTATTTATTTATTGAAGCTTTATTTTTTTCTTCACTTAATCTGCGTATTTACTTGGACTTTCCTTTACTAAGGCATTTTTTTCTGTGATCAACTACAGACCACATGCTTTGAAGGGCCTGATAGACCTAGATGAGGTTAAAAATGTGCTGTATACCTGTAAGACTGAACCACCTAAACTCACGAATCTCTGATTTACTCCGTTTGCCCTGTCATCTTCTCTCCTCCCTCTCTACCTCTGGTAGCTCCCTCCTGCATTGTTCTCCTATTTCTCTCTGCCATACAGGCATTCCTGACTCCTTCCCCTCTTTGCCTCCATCTATACATAACATGCATCAGCAAACCAAGGTCAGGTCTATTCATTCTTCTGGAAATCTGTTTAATACCTACAGAACTCCGGTTTGGAATGAGGCCCAGAGTCGTGCCTCGCTCAGCCCGCTGAGGAATCACACCGTCTGTTTTCCTTTGGAATCAATCCAGGGATCCCTGAAAGGGGGCGAGGGGGGGGGGAGTATAGGACTGGAATTCTTTCAAGTGCCCTCTCTTCAGATTAGGGTGGGTTCTGGATATTGTGGTTGGAACAAGACCAAAGGACTGAGTGAGAGTTAAAAGTTGGAACACTTGGAATGAAATGTCCTCTTTACAGATGAGGGTGGATTTACAAGTTTGAAATAATGCCAGTGGTGCTAAACGGGGAGAAAAAGTATTGAATCTTAAACTTTAGAGACTAAAATGGATGACCCGGTCAGAATTTGACACAAAGGTATACAAGGACAGAATGTAAACACAGTTTAATCCGAAGGCTCTGGATTAACATTTGGAACCTGGAAAAGTGTCCAGCTGATCAAAGACCCACTGACAATATGTAGATAAGGCTATAAACTAAGCTTGGAACAAATCCAAGGAAGGATGAAACTGAGGAAGTGTATTTAAAGATCAAAGCCGATCAAAGTGTCAGATTTACCCACAAACCCTGTATGGGGAATATATATAAGTCAGATATAATGAGTGGGACAAATCGAGGAGTCTGAAGTGAAGCTAAGGATGGAGCTGCAGGTGAGAGCACTTTTTTATTTATTTTTTAACTTATTGTTTAATTTATGTTAGCAGATGATTATTCTATATACCAACAGTGATACATGCTGGCAGTGAAAGAGCCTGAACTCGCCAAAACACGTTTCATTTGAATTAAGAATATCCTTGAAAATTCTTTATATGACGTAAACCAATGCCGTCAAAACTCCAACCGAAATGTCATTAAAAAGCCACATCTCTTAAAAATGAAAGCTTTTAGTGCCGTAAGCCGAGCAGTTGCATGATGTTAAAGTGTTTTTCCATCACAAAGATACAGCCCCGTTGGTTTAAGAAGAGATATTAGAAAGCTACGAAGACATGATTCTAAAATAAATACACGAATTCTTAAAAAAAAAAAAAACTTGCAAAAAAAGATGATTCTGAAAAGCTGTTTTTTAAAATTTTCTGCAAACATTTTGAAGCTACAGGTAGATATTTTATCCAAAATGACCCCGCTCTTGTACGTCCACGCGTCCTTGTATCGTTTCCACCTGAGTTATGAACGCAACATCCCCTGAGCAAATCAAAATGCAGTCCTAATTACTAAGTTACCACGGTTTACAAGATTATGTTAGTGATCTTTGGTCCCTATAGTAAATGGTAATAAAAGCTGAATTCAATTAGAGCGTCTGTGAAGCTTCACGTGAAGTGTTTGCATATGTTTACTGGATTATTGCTGTTGTGGAGCGATTAATCTGTTTACACAGACACACTGTGGGAATCCTTTGGGGAGCACGAGCAAGTCCCTGCTGATACAAATTATAACATTTTAAAGTGATTACTTAGTTTAAGCCCTGGCTGAAGGTTAGGCTGGTTTTAAGCAGGGTGATGAGCTAATATTTAACTGCGGGCAGGTCTGACATGTTGAGTTGCAACAAAAATAAGTAACAAGGTCATACGCAAGATAAGTCTGACCTCTGTGCTGCAGCTTTAAAGGTCAAACTATTCCCAACCTTTTACTGCTCCGCAGGAAAATGAAGCAACAAACCCAGAATCCTATTTGGCACTCACAAATGCGAATCTTTTCAAAGTAAATGACAAGCGGGTTGCTGAAGTCTGAAACCTACATGTGAATTCTGCCTCACCAATGCACTGGGAGTTGAAGAAATCCTGATAAATAAATGTTTCACCGGACTGTTATACGATGTGGTCGACTGTACTGTACTGTAGCTCCAGTACAAGCATATATGAAGAAGGCAAACAAATAAAGGAAGCTCAATGTCTAAAGTGTCTTGAAAGCATGTGTAGTTTTCTTTAATCTCTAAAAATGATGCCTGTATAACATTTGGTTAACAGCTTTTAATTATGCCCATCTGCTCCACTTGAGAAATAACAGAAACAAGACTAATCTGTCACTCGACGTGCTCTTCTGTTGTGTTGAGATTTCTAACTGCAGATGTGCAGTCAGGGAGTTATTGGTACAATGAGATCAATTCTAATCTAGGCTTTGTTAATTACTCGTCATTTATTAAAAGGATGACTGGAACCCAACGCATCTAAAGAAAAAGGCGCCGAGGGAGAAGCGGACTAAGTTCGCTGGCTGGATGACTTACACATGTGCACGCATGTGAGCGTTGTCCTACCTTGACCTGCCCGACGTAGGCGTGTTGCCGCTCCTCAGTGACCGTCAGGTTCAGCGGCAGTGACGTGTTGAACTCCGGGTCATTGTCATTCACATCCGTCACCAGTATGTTCACCGTTGCAGTGGAGGTCTACGCACAAAATAGTTAGTTATCAAACGAGTTGAGAAACGGAGCTGGAGATTTAACTTGCTTTTACATAGCTGACTATTAAAATGCTTGGGATGAAATCTATCCTGTGATGTGAAACTTTAGGGATGACTCAAACAGAAACCTACTGGATCACATATGTTAGAAGGAACCATATCAAAATGAAAAATCATGCTGTTTTATGTGGGTATAGATGATGGATGGATGGATGGATGGATGGATGGATGGATGGATGGATGGATGGATGGATGGATGGATGGATGGACGGACGGATGGACTAAGTATCACTAAGTAACAACACAAAGACAAAAGAGTTCAGAAGCTGCTGGGAAGTCATCAGTTTCTTCATTCGTCTTTTATGAGCAGCAGATAAAGAGTCAGCAAAGATTTAAATCGGTAGATTGAGGCAGAGCTGATCAATTCACACCACTGGGATAAAAAGAAACAAAGCAATATGTGTGTATGCATGTGTGTGAGACAGTCAACAATCACAGTGGTAAAAATAGGAAATTGAGTTTGGCAAGGGAGATGGTGAAGCAAGTAATTTGAAGTTAAGAGCTCACAGATGACAGAATAGTTTATCTCAATGCCAATGAATATGAAGTGCAATGAGCTCTGATATAATGAAAAGGCAGGCTGATAGAAACACTGGCCAACACACACACACACACATACACACGCACACACACACACACACAAGAAAAAGATAACATAAGCTCTGTTTTGTGTTGTGGTGCCAAGTAAGTTTATCATCTGGTCTCCTGCCAAACCTCAGCCTCCTGAAGCTTTGAACTGTAGTGTTTTTAAAGATGTGCCTATATTAATTATGTCGGCTGATACCTGATAACAGGTATAGATCCAAATAGGTCAGTCATCTTAAAGGCACTTACCTAACAGCAACGAGGTCAGGAACGGACACTGTTGCAGACAGAAACCTAACAATTCACAGTAACTCAATTTTCAGAAGATTGGGACGCAGAAAAACTAAAGATGTTCAAAACTGTCTACAGCTGAGAGAGGGGCTTGTTTACCACTTTTGTACTGTTACAATCTTTTTTTTCACTGGACTGTGATCATTTGGAAAACAAAGGCGACAAATTGCTAGAATTTTAAAGTAAAATGTTTGGCATTTTGTAAAGTTTTAGCTGCTCAGCAATATGGGCTGTTGAAAATGACTTTTTATGTTTTTTTTTTTTTTTTTTAAAAGAATTTTCCATTATACAACACACAGTATATTTAAAAACAAAACAACAATAATCTGACCAAAGTTGAGATTTTAAGCTTTAGTTTATGAAGTTTCATAAAAATATGACATTAATCCTTAAGGAATTTACATCTGTATTTGTTGTAATTATATTATTTTTTCCTTAATGAGATTAAGTTTTTATTTACTTAACTTAACTTTAAGTGTTTTGTTAATTAGGACATAAAAGAAAATTCCGGTTGTCTTTACCAGGTCTTTGCCAAACCTGAAAAATACAACCTCTGCTGTGCAATATTCAGTTTCCCTGAATAATGAACAGCCTGACCTTGTGGTGAACTTGTTGTACGGGAAGACTGACAACTCATGATGTTTTCAGCTAGTGAATAATCCATCTCACTGCGGAATGATGGACTCCAAATTGTTTTGGCATGGCCTTTTAACCCTTCCCAGATTGATGGACAGGAGCAATTGCTTTTCTAATATCAATGCTGATGTCTTTTCTTCTTGACATTGGGTTAACACACATCTGAATGGCTCAGACCAGCAAACTGCCAAAAGGTCTGCTTCGATGAGGTCAGCACACGGGCTGGTGATCAATTCATCAAATGCATTTAATTAGCAGTGCCTGGCTGATTTTTACCCTCTTGGTTTCTGTGGAAGCAGCAAGAGTTTATTTAGGTTTTCACGCAACCAGGTTCACCAAGTTTTGTTTAGATTTGGATTATAAAAAAAAAAAAAAAAATGATGTCACTGCTTTTTGTGTTGTTGTTCCTTTCAAAATGAACAACACCCCTGATATTAAAATTGAGGACAAGATTCTTTTTTTTTGTCTGTTTTTACAGATTTATATAAGCAATTTAAAAAAAATTGTGTATTAATGTCATCTACCATTACTTAAAAAAACCTAACATTTTACAGTTTAGGGATCCTTTTATCGAGTCTGCGTTACTGACTTGGGCTTTGGTTCACAAAGCTTTTTTCTTTTCAATTAAGTATTGCATGGCTTAGACTTTTCTCGCCCAAACAACCAAACTTTCCTAAACTATACGTCCAGTTGTCATTTGTTGTGTTATATAAAATGTTAAGATCACACAATATCAATTTGTGGAAGCTAATTCATTTACTGACACCATTATACAGTATATGCTGACAATTTGACAGTGGCGTGCTGATCAGGATCAAAGTTTAAACCACATCCCACAATGCACAGTAACCTTACAGTGGAGCAGGGTACTGCACCAACTTGTATGGTCCTCAGTCTGTGACAGCATGATGGATTCACTGGCCAAATAGCCAATTAGGCACTTTGTAGTCTGACACTCTCACAACAGGACATTTAATAATATGGGACACAAATGGATGTGCGGGTGTGTGCATGAGTGTGTGTGCGTGCGTGCACGCATATGAAGACAACCCAAGGCCTTTCGGGTGATGCTGATTAATGGGCCAGTATAAGGGACCTACAGTCCAATCTTCTTCTCTCCCTTTTCTGTTTATTTCTTTTCTTGTCTCCTTTTTTTTATATCTCTCTATAGTCGATACTTCCCTATCTTGTACCCCCTTTCCCCTCAATTCACACTCTCCAATCTTTTTTGCCTCTCTAATTTTAAATAAAGTGCAAATAAGAAACAAACAAAAAAAAAAAAACCCTGCATCTCTTCAAACTACTTTTAGCCATTTTCTGACTTGGGACACCTCAGGTGACAAAGATGATCCACAAATTGTCACGGTCTAGAGGACAGTTGACTAGTTATGCCTGTCCGTGAACGTAGTTGTGTCTCTGGACTTGTGTTTTAGTACACCTAGCCTGGTAAGGAAATAACTCCTTTAACACCTCTGAGTTCTCCTTTTCCCCTATTTGCAGTTTGAGCCCATATTACATGTGAGCCTTTGAGAGGGGATCTTAGTGTTAAAAAAAGAGCATTTTCTCTGCTCAAGAGGATCTTAAACTTTACATTTTGTTTTAACTGACATTTGAAGGACTGGAAAGTAGCAAAGGTCATTGACTCAGAGGAACGTTTTTAAACTAGACTAATGGGTAGATGGTGAAGGAGGAGGGACAAGAAAGGCAAACTGATGAAAGTCAAAGAAGCAGAGAGGGAGGGCAGAGGGGAAGGCAGAGGGACTCCATCCAATGTCCTAATTTGACTTTCATGTGAGAGGGAATCTTGTGAGTGTCAGCAAACGTGAGATTTGACTTTTAAAAGAGAACGGGATAATATGGAGAGAGACAGAAATCACCTCTGGTGACCTCTGATGAGTTGAGTAAGTGAAAATGTACGCGGCAGGACTTTTTTTTTTTTTTCTCTTTTCACTTGGAAAAAATGTGTTGTGCTTTAGTAAATACATTCAAATGAGAATATTTCTTGCACTCAGCGTTTTACACGTTTATCCAAGTTGCAACGTTTATGGTAGTGCAGCTGAAGTGTGAAAAGAAGCCATCACAGAGAGAAAAAGATAAGGTAAAGTTCTATTAAGAAGATGAAGGAGAAAAAAAGGGTAAAGGTGCACATTTTCTGTCAGTATTTACACAGACTGTGTTGGAGGAAAAAATGCCATGGATAATTGAGTGACAAATGAAAAAAGGAAAACCAAGAGAACTTAAGGCCCCTCCCATGCTGTCCGGAGCATTTGACTCTGGTAGGGTCTCCCATGGTCAATTTGGTCCTGGGAGGGGGCGGGGGGGGGGGGGGTGGGCCAGATAAAGTGCCGTTCATCAGACCTATATTGAGAGAAATAATCAAGGAACCTGTCGTCTCTCACCTAGGAAAGGGTAACCAGAGCCCCATCCCTAAAGCCAGGAGCGGGGCAAAGGCTCAAACGTCTGGTGTCCGGACATTTACCCATGGGGTGCGCCTCATGGGTTCCCACAGCTAAGGCCTCGGCACTTGCAAGAAGGGATATGCTACATGATCCAAACCCAGTTTAAGATAACATTATGAAGTAGATGGGGATCGGAACTGAGCCAGAAAAAGTTGGGTTACAATGGAGTTTTTAAATGAATCTTTTAAATTAAATCAGATAACAATAGATGTTAAAACCACTAATGCATTGACACACCACGTTAAGAGTTTGACTGGATGTGCGCATTGAAACTGCTACGTTGTCACTTGGAGCAGTAATTGGAGCAGTTCATTGCTACAACAAAAAGCCCTCAGTCAGCCTCATTATTCTTGAAGTTGTGAAAGAAACCGCAGATGATGTCCAAGCCGTTGCTCTCTGAAGCATTCTGTGAGGTCAGCAAAGGATCAGGATATTTTAGATGAGAAGAAAGAGGAGAACTCGATCACCTGTGTTAATGTCACTCACCTTTTTCAAAGACTCGTCTGACCTGCATTATTTGGAGGATAATCGGATGTGCCCTCTTAAACAGCCACAAATGCACGTATTCCATTCATATCTGAGTTACTACAAATGAGTAACTTAAATCCATCTGAGACAATCCAAATCGTTGCTCTTTCATTCTGCTTATATGTCCACTGGCCACATCCAATCTGTGCCACATAGGAGCAAAGACATTTCGAAATGGGGTCATTTGAAAGCCGCAGTATAAATGTGGCCATCGACTCCCCCGTAACAACACCAGAAACATGTGTGGGAGAGACTACCTCCTTCTTGTGGACATAACTTTAACTTTACCACTCCACTCCCCAAACTGTTTCTGACAGCCATTTATTAGTGTTTCAAAATGCAAAACATCACACTGGCATTTTTTGGATCTTTGCGCTGACAATCACAAAATGGTGTTGAGGATGTAAAAGTAGCACTTTGAAGGGCTGATGAATGAAGAATTTCAACAGTATAAATTGGATGGTAAGGAGAAAGAACATGCAAATAATTGGTTGAGATGAAATGAGGACAGCTTTTGGGAGGATATATATATATGAAAAAGAAGTCGATCTGGAAGGCATACAAGCAAAGGCATAAAGGATGTCTGGGAGAGATGGGGAATTTCAAACTAGATTCTTTTCACACAATCTTGAAACGTGTGAAGATGTCTGAGTGAATAACGATGTGCGCTGACACTGATATTCAGGAATAATGATGTGCATATAAGTAGTAATTACAGAATTGTAAGGTTGATTGCCAGCAGCACATAATAATAGGACAAACTGCGAAGGCTAGGTTAAAGTAGACACATTATGGTGTTTGGGGTTTTGTGTTCCCCTCAGTCTTTTAATGAACTTTTTTTTTTTTTTCCATTTATAAAAAAATAAACCTACAAGCTATTCTCTCTCACTGTTTCTGAACTGTCTGAAATGTCTCATTAAAAGTCAGGCTTTTCTGTCTCAACTTAAAGGTGTCAGCATTTACACAAGGCCTTGTGTGTAGTTTGGCACAGCTAATACAGAATGAGCCTGTGCACTGAGCTTCACAATTTCTGACATATCATTTGACTATTCGGACTAGTTTTTTTTAAATTTTATTTTAAGGGGGAAAGTTTAAGAAATAAAAGCTAAAATAGACTAGACCAAGACAATGAATAGAGGTGTTGCAGCAATGTACAATCGGAAAAAAAAATATGTGATTTCACCATTAAACCATGTATATATGTTTTAATAAGAGTATTTCAGTCTATATTTTTTAAAGCAGTGAGATTTGTATGCTGCTATTTTTATTTATTTATAAAAAGAGAGCACTAAGGAGCTTCGATTTGAGATCTATAGAGCAAGTTGCACAGTGTCGTAGTGGGCCTCAAGAAAGCAAAGCATAGTGTTTTAAAGAAACGAAGCATGTTGATGTGCACAGGCATGTGATAGTGGGAAGAGGTGATGTAGTGCTGACAGACACAATATGGAGATGAGAGTTCACCAAGGGTCAGATCTAAACCTTCCATTGTTTGCAGTGGTGGTGACCAGGTTATCGGATAAGATGAGTCTCAGGGGAGTTACATGTTTGCAGATGACATTATACTGAAAGTATAAAGCAGGATGAGGAGGGCCTGGAAAAGCTCAAGGTATGCTCTGGGATGCAATGCATGTGTATAAAAGAGCGGGAAAACGGGAATAATGAGGTTTCAAGCGGTAGCTTTAAGACAATAGTGGCATGACAATACAGAGGGCACGTGAATTAAATATTTGCGTTTAGAGGGAGAAATATGAAAAAGATCTGGGGTTCATCAGAGGGTCACCTCTAGTTTGAGAAAAATTAAGTATGAAAGAATGATTTGGTTTATCTGGAGTGAATATATACGTATATATAGATATATATGTGTACTTGGGGATGAATGTTTAAGATATAGCTGTGATACAAGAAGAGAAGAGGATTAAAGATGTAGTTGTGTTTAGCAGAAATCCACATTCTGCTGAGATAACATCATCTAAAGAAGATAGCAGCATCACACTGGCGATGGAACTGATGAGCATGTCTTCTGTTTTACTCAGCTCACATTTGCTGAGACTGAATCTTATTTTACCCGTCATTTGAGTATATTTGAGAATACTTCAGTACTTTACAGTTATGATACATGTATATATGTACAATACATATGCCTTATACCTAAACTAATATCCCTCTTTCCACATAGCACAGCAGCTGCTGCATGTGGTTTTTCCATTGTGGAGCATTTACATTTCCTTCCAGCAGTCAATTCCACTGGGTATGGAAGTTAATATCTTTGTGATACAGAAGAGTTTCTTACTCCATCTGGGTGTCCGTCCGAGGCTGTGACCACCAAGGTGTAATAGTCCAGAGATTCCCTGTCCAGAGGACTGTCCAGAACCAAATACCCCGAACTGGACAGAAAAGATACAGAATCCTGGTGAACTCATCTTTGAACTAATAGTAATAGATAATAATAGCTCACAAAGGGAAAATAGACAAAAGGAAATAATAAAAACAAGATGAGGACAAAACATAACTGAACTGAATACTGAAGCCCAACTTAAATTAAATTAACTTCAGTTAAATTCAATTCAATTCAGGTTATATGAATAGTGACAATGCAACACAAATTATTACAACCAAGTACTATTTTACACCAAAAATGATAACCTTAGTAAAATGTGTTTGTTTAAAATCCTCCTATAATCTTCTTTGTATGTCCTCAAAAAAAAATATTCATTACATTTTTTAAACTTTATTTGATCATTTTTTATGTTTCTTTTTTCTGTTAATCAGATGTTTATTTGTAAACTGAATGTCGATACCTGTGAAAGCTCGGTTTGGCCATGAAGGTTATAGTTCTTGTGGGTTCAGTTTATCTGGAATTCTACAGTATTTGGAGTATAATTTTGCCTTTTGTCCAAAAGCCAAACATTTTCTGCTGCGTGATGTGTTGCACTTGCGCAGCAGGAAAAGAAAAACTTGGTTTGTTCACATTAAATCACTATGCTCAAAGCTGATTCGCTGCGTCCTTATGGCATGCCAATGGTAATTTTCCACGTTGGTCCAAGAAAGCCAGAAAAGATACCGGCTTTGGACACCTACCTATTCATTAGCCATGTTCCAGAAATACCACTGTGAGCAGTTCACATGTATACAAACATGGATCCCATGTGAATTGTTCCTTTTCCTTTTTTTTTAGCCTCAAATTGGCCCCACATATGTTGGCCGGGAAGGAAGTGAGCCTAACTTCATTTGGGTGATTCTGTTAATCACACCACCAGGCACCTTTAGTGATGTTCGCCCCTTTAGCTCCTGTCCTACTCAGATACCCCTCAGTCTTTCACAGTTTCCATGCTGGATAATTTTATTCACCACCTCTTTTCCTTTGTCTCTTCTGAAATTTCTCATTTCAAACCCCCTCACCCCCCCAACCTTATTGTTCCGCTTTTGCAGTCTTTTTCAACTTGCAGGCCTTTCTTATCCTTGTCCTCCCCCCTCTAGAAATATAGATAGGATTTTATCCCAGCATCAGAAATGTATTTTTAATAGGCAATAAATGAATAAAAATAACAAAAGCCCTCAGAGTCTGTGCGCAAGTGTCTGTGGCATGTGTGCATATAGAGGAGAGAACGGGGGTGTCTGTGTGAATCTCTTGGTAGTTCAAATCCTGAATAACAAAAACGAGGCTGCTCCAAGCCACAATCAGAAAAGCATACAGCGGCACAAATTCATTTAAACTTTTTTTTTTTTTGTTTAAGTTAGAAACATTATATTAGACACAAATATCAAAGTGGTATAGAAAGTTAAGACAGTCTTCAGATATTACCACAAAGAAGAAAAAGCACCTTAATTTTAAACGTTTACGACCGTTTTGTGTAATGATGCTCACACTTACGTCTGCTGGAGTCCAAAGTTTTTGTTGAGGTCTCCACTGTAGATTTCGTAAGTTATGGGGTCTTTTTCCCGATCCACTGCCTTTTTAAAGAGAAAAAAGACAGAAAAAGTTTCCATTGGTAAATTCCTCCCAGTTATCTGCATTGACGTGATTTAAATCTTTATTCGGTTTGCAAACAAATCCTAAATGTGGATAGATATTAAAAGCTGTTAAAAAGGTCCTTGATAAGTTATTGAGGAAAAATAAAACTAAAATCAGTATAAGTATGCAAGTACTTCTGGGTGACAAGTATTAAGACAAGTGAAATTAATTTCATGGGGTTTCAATCAAAAGTAGACAATCAAGTGACTGATATGACTGTCTTTCTATAGATAGATAGATAGATAGATAGATAGATAGATAGATAGATAGATAGATAGATAGATAGATAGATAGATAGATAGATAGATAGATAGATAGATAGATAGATAGATAGATAGATAGATAGATAGATAGATAGATAGATAGATAGATAGATAGATAGATAGATAGATAGATAGATAGATAGATAGATAGATAGATAGATAGATAGATAGATAGATAGATAGATAGATAGGTGTGTGTGCGTACCTGTAGATTAAGCAGTGTAGCACCAGTCCTCATAGCTTCACTGATCTCCAGATGGTATTGTTGTCGTGGGAAACGTGGAGGGCTCTGGTTGTTTGGAGGCAAAACTTCGATATACACTGTAGTAATGGATGACCTGACAAACAACAGAAAGGATAAAAGACAAAAGAGAATGACATGCAGCAATTGGTAGGAGAGAGCCCAGAGACAAAGACACTTCCTGAAACAGAGAATCTGATAAATGAACAATTTCAGCAGAGGGACGTCAAAGCTGACAGGGAGAAGAGCAGGAGGAAGAGAGGAGCTGCAGAGAAGCACTTACGGACAGCGGGGGGTAAAAGCATCAGCGAGAGCGAATGGCCCATGATTTAAGTCAAGAGTGGAGGGCCATTGTTTTTCTCCATGCTCCGCACGCTGTGTTTACCTACTCAATAGGAACTTTGCTGCTGGGCTTTTACAAATTCCTTATTTACTTATTTATTTATTCATTTCTGCAGAGCTTAAGGTTTCTGTCGTGCATTTTGAGTAACTTATTTTGCAGTGTCAGTGATTTGTTCATGGGGAGGGTGCTGACGTTTCAGTGAAAAAGAGCTTTCACGCAGACCCGCTGTGTCAAAAGAACTGCAAACAAATCATTACTTTTAATGTCAAGTCTACTTCTTTGTTTGTCTTTGTTAAATGTGATGGTTAGGACTGATATCCTATTTGCACTGGATTAAAACTAACTCTAGAGCTGCAGTAAGTGTCAAAAAAACAGCCCGGCATACTATTTAGTTCTGCGCATTGATGCTGATAAGCAATAAATGAAATCTATGTTTTACCGTAATATTTAGACATTGATCCCTGAATTGACGTTGAGGCCTCACATTTTTATTCAATAATTACCTTTTTTTTCACACTGAATTTGTCCGAAATTAGAAAGAAAATTGTTAATTTAGTTGTTATAGCACTTTTGAACAAGTAGTATTTTAATCAAATCAACATGTAGAATTAAAAGTAGTGAAAGAGGGACTTATGTGACATTAAAGAACTGTAATGGGAAAAAAATGTGTTTTCTTTAATCACTTCTTACTCAGAAAATGAAATATTTGACATATTGAGTTATTGCTGAATGCAATTTAACATGTCTTTGTTGGTCCGTTTATGAGTGGACTGTGCAGTGTATCCTGGTCCGAGATAAATGAGTGTCTAATAAACTTTCTTGATTACAGTAGTGACAAAAAAAAGAAAGAAAAACACATTTGGCAGAGCCCTCCACCAGCCCAGCACATGTAGCTGTTACAAGTCGAACACTTTTCCCCTCAGTGCAGAAAAAATAAAAAGCTTTCTTTCTTTTTTTAAAGATTTTTTTAATAACATATATGCTCTAGAAATATGTTATAAAACCACAGGCAACAAAGTTAAATTCTGTCATGCTTTCTGTGGCAACAACAGCTATCAAGTGGAAGTGGGCATAATATTATCTCCCAATATATTTGAAAACCATTTTGCTTCCATTTCTGGATCCTAAAACTGTCCTCCCAGAGAAAGAATGGTGGTGTCTTTGTAACAGTCGGATCATTCTGCGTTGGTCTGCAAATAGACAACCTTTTTTTTTTTTTTTTTTTTTTTTTTCATCATTTAATTTCTCTTTCTTAAGTGGGATGTGTCAAAGTCAAATGAATGGAGAGTTCATTTCCCTTTGTGGACAGAAAAAAGGCAAAGTCCACAAAGGAAGGACGGTATGATGGTAGCGCTGCTGCCACCTCCCCAAAAAAACAAACAAAAAAAAAACTAACAACAAGAAAAACAATCTCTCAAGTGTTAAGCCTCAACTCTGAAACTAATGCATTATAAGCTGCAAACAGCTGTAGCTGTTCCACACTTCGATATGTTACTGAGCTGGAATATAATGGTCTTATTGTCATCTGGCTATTTATCTAATAACTTTATCGCCCAGATTTTGCCCTCTTTTCTCTCTTACTCAGTGAGCATAAATAAAACTCCTGAGCTGTCAGTCTTCTGGGGTGCGTCTATTTAGGACATGCAAAATCTCTTCTAATTTGAATAAAACATGCATCCCAAACAATCTTTAAATATTTGATGTAATACTGGAACGCTGGGATCTAAACTCCTTAGAATCCTTCATCAATCTCTCATGTTTTGCTACGGTGCCCATCAGGAAAAAGTGATAGGCCAGAATGGCGTCTGACCTAAAGTTTTAACAAAATTGTGACTAGAGATATCATTTGTCATGTCAGTTGTGTTTGTTGAGGATAAAAACGGGGAATCCGGAGACTGTGACTGCAACCACCTCCATCTGCAGTGGTTTACTTTCTATTGATTTCTATTGAGCCAAGTGCAGGAGGAGTGAGAGGACTTTTATCCTATGAAACTGACAAATATCATTTGTAAGGAGTTCTACTGTAATTTAATATTATATAGTCAGCTCAGGCCGGCTAAATTCAAGACAAAAAATCTGGATAAATCATAGGATAACAAACAAGATTACAGGAAGCATATTGTGCCTTTTTTGGTCACTTTTAAATTCCTGTGATATTCTCGATCCGAATGCCCCAGGATTCAGCACACGGCACTTTATAAACCATGTATTTACAACTTTATTCCTAGCAGCTGGTTTTATGGGCTGAGGTTTGTTTTTCAATTGACATATTTTTATTTTAGTAATATATTCCCATTGATATGTAAGACTATGAATCTTTAGCTATTGTATGATTCAATGTGATTGTGAGTTGGTCCTAAATGTATAACATTTCTCAAAAACAAATTCAAAACAACACTAATTTAATTACCGAGAAGAACCTCTTTTAATCGTATATCTATGCAATTGTAATTGTTAAAAAAGCAAGTGTCAAGCAAGATATGTTGGCAGTTTGGTGCTCTGGAGAATTGGAACGAAATGGAAACAAATTCATCTTGAATATATATGGTAAAAAAAAATGGAAAAAAAAAAAGAGACAAAGGAGACGAAGTTAAAAAAAAAGAACAATTCGCTTTTTAGAGGAATAATAATGAGAAAAAGAATAACTCACAACATCTTTAAAGACAGTGAAATACACATTGTAAAAGGTGATCCATTAATACAGTTATACACATTCAAAAAGGAGTGAGAAGTATAAACCTATGTAATCGTACCTCCTCTTCCTAAGTCATCAATATTAATTAATTGAGCAACTAATTAAGCATAATCAAACAGCTTCTAATCCAGTCTAACACTACCCCCAATGCCATATTGTTCTATCTAATTTAGAAATATATTGTGATTAATGGTGTCAAAAGCTTTTTTTAGATCAATAAATATTCCAATAACACATTTTTATGATCGATTGCTTTTGTGTATTGCTCTATGAAATGCAATAGTGCCAAAGATGTTGATCTGTTTGATCTGAATCCATATTGGGTGCCACTGAAAGGTTTGTGTTTTTCGATAAATGTATACAATCTGATTAAAAAACGTTTCCGTCTACTTTTTTTGAGAACTGAGGTGGTAAAGCGACTGGTGGTGCTTGTTCCCAGTTTTATACAGTGGTATGACTTGCTGTTTTCATACTGCTTGGAAATGAAAATTAGGCTTCATCATGCCATCAATTACCTCTTTCACTGATGCCATATCAATGACATTAACATCAGTTGAATGTTTTGTTATTCTTTTTTTTTTTTTTTTAACAATATCTAATATTTCATTCTCTGTGACACAACTGAGAAACAAACTGGGATTTCTGTAAATTACTTAATGGTTTTCAGATGGTCCTGGATCAGGGATATTTTATTTATTTTTGTATTTTTTGCTAAATCAGGTCCAACATTTACAAAGAACTGATTAAAGCTTTTGGCCCCATCTTATAATTTTCTCTTTCATAATAAATGAAGGGGATTTAGGATAACTATTTTCTCTAACACCCTTTCTTGTAATAGTATTTAATATCCTCCATATGTTTTTGGCGTTGCATTTGTTTTTTTTTAATCTAATAGTTTATTAGAATATTCTTTCTTGCATGTCCTTATAATATGGGTTAACTTATTTCTGTATTTTTTATATCTTTTTTTCTGCCTCTTTATTTCTGTGTTTTATAAGTCTTTGTAAAGAGTATTTTTCTTTTTACAGGCATTTTGTAGCCCCTTTGTGATCCAGGGGCATTGGATCCAGATAGTTTTTCTTCTATATTCTTTAATATGGTAGTTTTTTTTAATCATATAATGACCCAAATATACTTAAAATATATTCATATGCCTCATTAACACATTGTTTGGTAAATTGCTTCTCAGTTTCCTGCCAATAACTCATTTTTAAGGCATTTATGGGTTCCTCTGTCTTAACTCTTTTGCATTCTTATCTAATTTAAACTCCAGTAATGATCATATACTGTAAAAACTGGAAGATGGTCACTGTCATTAGTTATTAATTCATTAACTGTTTTATTACTAATATCATTGGTGAATATGTTATCAATTAGAGTTGTGCAATGGTTTGTAATTCTGCTGGTTCTAGTGATTTTCTTTAGAAATAAACTAATACTGTACATGTTATTGATGAATTCATCTTCTGATGTGAGCTTATTATGATTGAACACTATCACAGATGAGGGTTTCCTCATTTTTTTCTATAACATTTTGCCATCCAAGAACATTTCAGTGTTTGAGCCTGGTGTTCTGGTGTATATGCAACTAATTACGACTTTTTTTTGTTTTGTTTTCCTTACAGATTTCAATATGTATATGTTTGAGTATAGTGTCAATCACAGTTGTCATGCTTTCCAGTACCACAAAATCCAAGGTTTTATCAACTTATATTGCCACTCCTCCTCCAGCCCTTATTAAGTCTGTTATTGTATCTGAGTTCATACCCTCTTTCTACTGAAGCACGTTTCCGATATTGCGATTATGCTAAATGGATGCAAGAAACTGTGTAAACATTTCTTGATGTTATTGAAGTTTGCATACATATTTCTGCTATTGAGCCGGATGATTGATAGTTTATCCTTGGACTAAATGTTCAGATTGTTTTGGTCATCAGTGTTGTACCAGCAGTTGTCATTGATGGTGAGAAGAAATTGCCGATTGGATCTATACCATATTCCATATCTATTGACAAACCTCACAATGATGGCTGGTTTATCTCCAGGGCAACGGATGGCAAGGCTCAATATTTTCACAGTACGGCTGAACCCCCTTCGACTGTGGAAAGCCAACCACCTGCTGTTCCATGGAGCTGATGTCCTGCTCAGTGGGCTCTCCTCCTTTTGTAAGTGGTCAGTGTGACACCAAGCCCCGAACCTATGACCAGGGCTTGATGTGACAGTCACATCGTTCATGCGAGTATATTGCTCAAGCTCGGTCACTCTTCTCTCCAGGTAGGCAACCCTCCTGTCTTTTTCTTGGTTCTGGACGTGCAGCACGTTCAACTCCTCCACCAGGTCCAGAACCCCCTTCTGTCGCAGCCTAACAGCAGAAACGTCCTCCGCTAGAAACCCGTGCGACTTTTTTATGTCGTCGACTTCCTCAGCCGTCTGGTTCTTCCTGGGAGCCGTGTCTCCTGTGGCTTGGTGCCAAATCTGACCTGAATTCATTTGTGTGTTAACACAATGCCATGAGGCATAGGCATAAGCAATAATCTCAAAGAAACAATTGTTGATGCACATTAGTCTAACATGGGTTATAAAAACCTTTTTTTTTTTTATAATTTGGAATTCGGTGTTGTACAATAATAAAAATTAGTCACAAGCAGTAAACGTACAAGATAAGATAATCCTCGTGGGAGTGGAGATCCTTGCAAATTATTTATCACAAAATAATAATATAATTCAGCATGAAGAGAAAAAAATCTCTGGACCTTACAAAGCCTCCCTGAGCATGTTATATGTTAAATTTCACAACAGCACAATTAGAAAAACCCTGAACAAGCATAATTTGCTTGGAAAGGATCCCAGGAGAAAGCCTCTTACAAAACTCCACTTGAACATACCACAAAGTTCAGGGACAATGTCCCATGACTACATAAAACCAAGGTGAAGTTATTTGGGCTTTAAGCCCAGTATCATGTTTGCTGGTGGTGGAGGGGTGTGCTGCAGCATCAGGACCTGGGAACCCTGCGCTCATAAATTCCTCTGAATACCTGAGTCCTACAGTTTGTGAATGATGGAGGTATTCAGTACTGGCTACATGATTGTTCTTATTTTTTCTGCTTCAGTTTTGTTAAAGAATTAATGGCACGGTGTAAAATTGATTTAAATATTATTTTTGCTTATTGTTTGTTTAAGGATGCATTTGCCTAATACTAAAAACCACTATGATCAAATCCTTTTTATGATGATTTATTATGGTTCTCCATCATATATGTTCAGCTTTTCATCTCTAGCAACAAGTCCAATGTTTAATCCTTTTCATCAGCTTTTGGTTTTGTATCTCTGCAGAGCTGAAGTACGGCTCTCCTTGTATCAAAAACACAATGGTCTGACATACTTTGACTGACATACTTTGTCTGTATAAAACAATAAAATCCTTTGTTGTCAACCCCACCATACAGGCATAGGTCTTAACATGAAACACTGATGCTATTTTTTTCTGCATGTTCAGAAGTCTCTAGAAATTTGGTAATGTGGTATAAATTTGCATTGGTAAGCAGAAGATGCAAGCTCTCTTATTTGTGCATATAAAATGTGACAGGTCTGGCTCCTTCTTCCCTGGGACATTGTAAAATCCAAAGCGTACTCAAATATTTGCATTCAGTGAAGACAGGACTGGCTCTATTTCCTGATTAATTTCTTGCCACTCTATATTGATTACTGACTCCGGAAGATAATTCAAAGATTCTCTATATACTGACAGTCTTAGACACAAACAGCTTATGAACAGTATGTGGCTCACTTTAGCAGCAATTAACTTGTATGCCGATGCTTAAAGAACAATAAAATGACATCAGTATGGCAACTCAGAACAAGACAAATTTTCACATGAAAAAAAACATGTTTAATGTCTAATGTTTCTAATTTGTGAAATTACCAACACCCATACATATTCGTAAAGCTTTATTTAATGTACGTTGCTGACAGGATTCATTTTAAAGCTTCTAATAAAATATCTTCATGGGTGAAACTTATTTAGTCAAAGGGAATAAATTATTATTTATTGGTAAATTACATTTAAGTGTCTTTTGACAGCAGTTATGACAACAACGCATCTTAGATTCTTAAGTTTGTCCATGTATGTGGACATTCAAGAGAACAAATGAAGCCTTCCCATCAATATATGATTTATTACACGGCCAATGGCACTTATTATTTCCCAAAGATGATGCTGCACCTGAATTTTTATTATATGACATATGAATAATGCTTAGCAACTAGTGGGTTTTGGAAGAAAGGCCTTAAAGAGACAGTAGTCGCGATTGTGCCGTTTAGAAACGAAGAGACGACGCATACTGAAGTAATGCAGAGTATGAGGAAAAGCAGTTATATTTTGTGAAGATTTGATCGTAAAATTGAATTACAAATATGTACGTTTTTAAAAAATCTTTAAGGGTGGTTGTTTGGCAGAAAAAACAGACTTAATCAGAGTAGCGTCATTCAGCTTTAAGGCTGGTTGTCAAGTTGCAAACTTAGTACAATCACACAATTGATCAGGTTCTGTTTGATTTAAACCTCCACCACCAGACATATATTCGGCAAGTCAGGAAAAATGCTGATGCACACAGACCATCATGTGAAGTTCACATCTTTCATTTTCACATGCCTAAAAATCGGTTCAATTAAATTAAGTTAGATATGATTTAACAAAACTTTAATAATTTTGAGAGGGAAATTATTACAACATAAAAATGAACAGTTCACCAAAGTGAAAGTGCCCGGAGAGCTGATTTAAATTTGATTGCAGTTCTGATGGCCTGACTATCCGTACCCATTGACTTTGGAAGAGGACCAAACCTATTTCTCGACAGAGGATTCTCACATTCACATCCATTTCCACTGGTAGAGAACGTACAGTACCAGTCACAACGGGGCCGGGTGGGCTTTATGCAACGACTCATATAGGAACATCCAAGAGCCACAATTCAAAACAATCTAGATTGCCAAAGAATTCATCCATCCATGCATTATTTATACCCGCTTCATCCTTTGCAGGGTCACGGGGGTCTGCCGGAGCCTATCCTGACTCATTACAGGTGAGAGGCAGGGGTCCACCTGGACAGGTCGCCAGTCTATCACAGGGCCACATATAGACACAAACAACCATGCACGCTCACACTCACTGCTAAAGAATTGCTAATAACAAAACTGACAATCATTCACCAGCATTCCCACTAATGCTCCTAATGTTCCTAGAATTCCAGACTAAATGCTGGCTCGGTTATTGCTCTGCAGGCCAAGCAACAGCCAGACTAGCATTCCGACCCGACAAGCCTCCGATTGGCTGGGTTCCAGTTCACTGGTACTTCCACCTGGAAATCATAGCTGAATACAGAATAATCAGACGGATTCTTGATATTGAAGAGGAAAATAATTGAATGGCTGGTCAGGCTAGGAATTTCCAACACTGAATTTTTCCGAATCAGGCTGTTCAGTGACATCCTGAATCTGTTTCAACATAATCGGTGAGCAGAAATGCGTTCAGTCTATGTCACACAGAAAACCTCCTTACTTTTTTCCAAAGAAGTCACCACCTCCTCAGGACTGCCCTAAGCCTTCTCAAACAATGTTTTATTTAAGTGTGCCTGTGACTTATTGTTGTTTATGTTCTTACTGTCGGGTATTGGCTTGTTAGTCACTTTCCAAAGACACTGCCGTGTTAATTTGTGCTTTCTTTACAATAGTTCCCGGTGACAGTGTGTTTGGCTTTTGTTTTCTCTTAATGAAATTCATCCTTTTTTTTGTTTTCTTATTGTATTCATGTTTTTGATGATTGTACGACAAGACAAGAAGATAGCCAGCTGGGAGGTGAGCAGGAAGAGTTATAAAGTTATAAGGCGTTGGCTCGACAGCAACCTGCAACAGCATAGAATTCCCTTTGAGTCCCGAGTCTGTGATGTTTCCTGACTCAAGTCAAAACACTGCACAACAGAAAAGAGTCTGGAAATCAAACTCCCTGCCAGTGCAGCTTCTACATCAATTTGTTGTTCAGTGTTGACTGCGTTCCAGTGGGTGAGGAGCTGCTCAATGGCTGGATTTACTTCTGTTCACAAATATTGCTTGGTAATTGCTCAAACTAAAATTTTACAATTTAACTTCTTTCTGTCAGAGTTTAGCTACCAAATCAATACGCACAGTTTGCTAAATATTAAGAGTACCATTTTCCATGAAATTGGAAAAAGTTGAAGAAAAGCCTGATGTTAGGAGTTTCACAAAGTTACAGCTCTTTATTGATTTAACCATATGAAGGGCAGAAATCCGAAGATAGGGAGAGAAAAAAAAATCAAAAGATATGTCACCTTATCAAATCGATGTTTATCCTTTAAAGATACACCGAGCCAAAATCAATTCTATTTTGTCTTTCACACTGTGAGATTTACTACATGTGCCTATATTTGCTGGAATTTTCCTGTTTATGAAATATAGAGAACAATTTCCTCTACATATGAGTATCCGGTAAGTGAGGCATCTTTTTTTTCCAGTAAGCATCTTTAATTCTCATATTTGTACAACCTATTTTCTTCTCTTAGACTCCACAAACAAACAAACAAAAAAAAAAGAACTGTTATTGTATGTTAAAAAAGAAATGAAAATGAAAATGAAAATGGTGGCAGGGCGTAATAAGGGACAGAAAGATAGTGCTGAGGACCTTCTGACAATAGGCCTGAAGCTATGGAAATATAATGACCTTTCACGTCTTAGCTTCAAAAAAAAAAAAAAAAAAGAAGAAAGAAACAAGAGTTGAAGCAAACAGAGAGAAATCCCTACCGTCTCTGAGGTGCAGGCCCGTTGTCCATGGCTTCTACGGTCAATGCGTAACTTTGTCCAACAGTGAGTTCAACACCTGGTGCCACTGTAATCACCCCAGTGCTGCAAAAACAGTTAATTAAATGCATATTATTGTAAACACTCAACACGCTTTCACATTACATTTTATAGTTGCCTGGAAACCTTCCTCAGAAAATCTCCTTCTACACAGGTCACCTACTGTCTCATTTTAGTTCATTTGCTTGTGGCAGTTAATTACCCTGATTATGACTTCATTAATGAAGGTGTTTTAAAAGCCAGATTTGACATGTTCATTAATTCCAACAACGATTATCCGAAATAAATAAAGGTAACTGGGGGTTAACTCTGATATTTTCTAGTGTTTAGTTGGATCTCGTTGAAGAATTCAAACCATGAAGAATGTTTTTTTTTTTTTTAGTGGAACATGTATTTCTGCTAGTGTTAATGATTAAAGGTAGGCTAAGTGAATTTTTTTTGTCAAATTCTGTGAATATCACTGCCTGTATTGTGAGTATACATTATAAAAACCACACACACACAAAAAAAAAAAAAGGTTTTCATACACAAGCCTTCATACATAAACTGGGCATAAATTGGGGGAAGGGGAGTGGGGCCACCCTGCCCCCAAAACCACAACAACCAATGCTCCAGCTAATAATTATCATCGGCAGGGTTGTGAGGCTGGTAACGCAAGGGAGGAGGGTAAGGCTCTTACATACTGGCATTTCTTTGTGTAACATTTCCACCATTTGTCAGTCTCGGTGCCTGTATGTGAGAGCCGGTTTCCAGAAAAATGTAAAAATCTGATCACACCTCTTGTTTCCACCTCCTGAGGTAAACAACACGGCGTAAAAAAGAAGAGACCATTGTAAAAGACCCCCTCCCCCCAATTGGTGGCCCAATTTTACATAAATGTTACAGAACGCCCATATGTAATTGCCTGTAGTGAGGAGCTTGCTCGCTGTGTTTAGTTTAGTTTAAATATCAACAGATGTGACATTTGTAGAAATCAATTACACTGCCTTTAATTTGTTTTCAGTTTTCAAATGACTTTGAAGGCCAGGAATGTGATTACTTTTTCAGTGATTTTTTTTTTTTTAAACTAGATTGGTTAACTTTAACTGATATAGTTAAATGAGCACATATAAGCATTTATAAATCATAATGAGTTTTTTTTAACTATCTTTCTGTAGACTTGACTTCAATTTGTTTATCTATGAAACTTTTCTCATTTTTTAATTTATGACTGAATTGTCACTGTCTGCAGCCTTTTGTTGATTTGTCAAGGCTTTAATTTTTATGTTTGCAGGTATTCTGAGATATTCCTTGTTCTTGTCTTTGTTTCCCACTATTTTAATTATTATTATTTTGTTTTTTTTTTTAATACATTTCTTGCCACTGCAAAGATCGGCTCTTTCAATGAATTACTTTGCTCTTTTCTACTTAATTTCAATCTCATTTTCTGCCTCTATTTCCATTTGGGTTTCTACTTTAAACCAACCTGTAACAAGAATAAAATAAACTCCATCAAAGCTCTAAAGTATGTGAAAACAATCTAACAAATGTCATGATGCACATACTTTTTTCCTATAAGGAACTTTCCCTGGTCACCAGCCAAGATACGATAGGTCACTTCACCATTTGGACCTACGTCAGAGTCAACTGCTGACAGCTACAAAAGAGACACATGGACACACGCATGAGAGTTACACGTGTGTGTGTGTTTATTAAAGAATGTGACTTTAACTACTTTTACAACTGCGTTGTTAACAGAGTGTACCTGCAGCAATGTTTCTCCCGGCATCATATCAGTGAACAGGTTGACATTATAGGAGACGTTTGGAAAAGTTGGAGTGTTGTCATTTGCATCCAACACTGTTATGGTCACAGACACAGGGGCGCTCTGCTGGACGCCATCTGATGCCGAGAGCTGCAAAGACAGAATCACACGGTTACACAAAAGTACGTAAATGTATAGCGATTGGTCCAGATAGTGTAGGTGTGCAGTGACTGGCTAACCATACGAGCACAAGCCTGCAACTCTCCAATATACAAAAACAAAGTCAATGCCAATAAATAAAACAGTCATTCACTGACAGTAGAAAAGAGAAGCGAGTGACACTGAAGACTCGGATTTGTATTGAGCGAATACGTGGTGGAGGAAACAGAGAAATATTTTACCACTGTTGCTGGCTGTTGCATCACTTCAGCCTTCACACCTGAAAAATGCCACTAAAAAAAAAAAGCCTATGAAGGTATATTGTTCTGCATAGAGTTTCCTAGAGCATTTGGTCCGAATGCAGCTATAAACAGGTGTTACAACTGTTACCTGCTTTCCCATAAAGAGGACCGTACAACACATGGAGCTAAACTCTTGCTTACTGTAGGTTATTACTAAAGAGAAACGGTGCCTTTCTTCCCCTCAAGGACTATATTTTAATCCAATGACCTGACAGAGGAAAAGAAAAAGAAAAAAATATTCTTGCCTGTAAAAATCTCGAAAAAGTCTGAAATGTTGCCATTTTGATATGTTGGTTAAGAAAGTCATTGTTAGTCAATGACAAACGAATTTTTCACAAAATTTGCTCCCTTTACTTGGTCCACTGTGTCCTAATTAACTAAGCGTGCATTTCACCACGTTTCAGAACTTCACAATGAAAATCAGCAGTAAAGAAGCTTCTTCATCGATACCAATCTTCCCCACGAGCTCATCTGCCAAGAAGCTGATTGACTCCTTTCAAATGAAAATCACCCTCCATTTCTCAGAGCTCTCTCGCTCTCTCTCTCTCTCTCTCTCTCTCTCTTTCTCTCTCTCTCTCTCATTCTCCAAGTTTAATTTCTCCACCGAGGCTTTCATAATGATTACTGTATCCCTCTACCCTTAAATCAATACAGAAAAAAAAACAAAAAAACAAACCTCTGCTTTTCCATCTTCAACTTCCAAATTAAAGATGGAAATGCGCAGTGTACACTGAATGCACACTCAAGGACACATACCACGCTGCACACCTTCACAAACAAACTCATGCTGCCGCAGCCGTGAGGCTGGACTCGTCAGATAACGGATTGCGACAGAGGCAACAATGCTTTGCATCATATGGGGGAAGCACATGTATTGGGATGCTGTTCATGGCAAAGGGGCAGCATCTTTTTGCCATGCCAATAAAAGGCTGTTGGATTAGATTCTGCCGAAATGAGGCTGGGAATAAAAGAAGGAGAATGTCAGAATAGGGAAGACAATGAGTTTGGAAAAGGGGAGATGAACGAAAAAAAAAAAAAGAAGTGCAGATATGAGTCAGGAAAAGAAGCAGAAAAAAAGTTGTGGAGAGACATATACACGTAGGGAAATACAAACGCTAATAAGGCTTGTTTACAACTTCTATGTATCTCTGCAGTGAATGGGAGATGAGTTAACCCTCAGAGGTGCCTTTAGTTAGATAGGTACTATTGTGCTGCTCCTCCGAGGGTTTCAGAGCGACTGTAAACCTTTTTATAAGCTATGTAATTCAGCCTCAATATGCAGTATCCTTTTGAGTGTTTTCACAATGAAGCCATCATAAAATCTGAAAGTTTACAGTCAAGAGTCTGTTGACCAATCAAACTCACTTTATCGCACCGCCTGTTTCTGACCTGCTGATACCAAACACTTCATTCAATATCGTAACATCGAAGTAACTCCTACTTGTGGATGTACTCATACTCGTGAATGACGAGTCCGTCTGAGCCCAGCCAGTGCAATGAGTTAAGAAATGAAATGTTTTCTCATCTTAAGAAGAATTTCTGCTGTCAAAAGAAGGTTTATATAGTGCTACTTCATTTTTAATATAATCCCTGCTCAAGGGTAACTGATGGAGATCTCTGCCAAGTTCACACATTAGTCAGATGTAAAACTAGACAAGGGCATTTTCTTTTTCATCAGAGTGCTCATGACAGAAAATCTTAACCTGACCACGAAGGTTCAGGAGCAGATCTACTCCCTGCTGCAGCACGTCTTAAACACAAGATCGTGACATCTTATTCTACAATTCCGTTTTATCTCGTTTTCGGTCCTTTCTCAGTGACACGGCTGGATTTTTACAGTTCTCAGTGTACATTCTCAGAATTGACAGTATATTTATACCACATTGATTTCACATTAATATAACACAATTTGCATGATCATATGCAAATAATAAAAGAAAATTGGCAATTACATTTTAGAATGATGCTGAAATGAGGCAAAGATTTGGAAAAAAGACCACGCAAGGACTTATGAAAATGTTTGATGAGGTTTGAACAACTAAATGAAGAGAAGGTATATGTTATCGTTGTTTTCTTTAAATTGTGTCCTTTGTGTTTTATTATTTGTTTTGCCTTTATGGGCATATGTCAATGTATAAATGTATGTATCGTAACAGCAGATGTTCCAATAGCTCATGTTGTCCTTTAAAGGATATAAAGGACTTTTAAAAAGGAAAAGAAGCAAGCAAACAAACAAACAAGTGAATACCATAAATATGTAAACTAATAGAAAACTGCAGAAAAAAATGTGGATGAGTTATTGACTTTAACTCTATTTAGTAATAAAAGTGATTGTCAGTCCAAATTGTTGCAGTGTTTGAGCATTAAATAAATCTATTATTAGGTAAACAAAAGGACAGATTAGGCCTTAACAATATAGACGTGGACGTTGTCTCAGAACAGAATCCGCTGGTAAGATGTGGTAAATGACATTCTGGACTCTGGTTTTCATACGGGTTTTTTTATGGTCGAGGTAGGAATGTAAAGGTAAACTGACATTTATCTTTTTTTCCGTTTTTCCTTTTGTTTTCTACTTCCTCTGTCTACTTGAAGGCCATTGTTTGCGTTCTCTGTAACCTTCTGCACTCCCATTACTTCTCAGTGTTTCACCTTTACTTCCATTGTCTGCTTTTTCCCTTCACCTCACTTTTTTCCCACTTAATTGCTATTAGAGATAGAATACCTACAAGCCCTCCTCCGCTCTCCAACCCCCCCCCCCCCCCCCCCCCCCCAACAATTTTCCCAGTTCTTCCTCTCTTTCCAGTTTTAAGAACAAAGTTCATATAGTAAAGATTCTTTTATCAAGAGTTTGAATGGAGTTATTCAAATCCTATTAGGCAGATATCGCTCACTCACCATCATTCAAGTGTTTTCTTTCATAACAACATTGCACGCAAATGTCAAGGCTCAGCAGTACCGTGAACACGTAGGAGTCTTGTGCCTCTCTGTCCACAGGCTGCACCAGGGTGAGATATCTTCTGATTCCAGTGGCAGACACAGAGAAAACATGGGCGTAATTGTCCAGTGAGAACTGGAGCTGAGGATCCCGGGTCTGTTGAAGACAAGGAGAAAGGACAGATGCTTGGAGGGAAAATTTTGAATAATAAATATACTGTCCATATCTCAAATGTTTCCTTGACATAAAAACGCACCAACAAGGGTGTAGTACCTGTCTGTTTGTGTGTGTCTGTATATGTATGGTATACTGAGTGATGGAGAGGCAATCCTCTGACAATACCTGCAGTCATCTCGTTTGTGCTGCTGCATGTGTGTGTGTGTGACTGTGTGTGTGTGTGTTAGAGAGAGAGAGAGAGAGAGAGAGAGCTCTTCTCATTCCAGATAAGGCTGCCTCAGCAGGGTAGGGGTTGCTGATAATATTGTCGATGTAGCTGGTGTGGATATTGAGTCGTAAATAAGCAGGAGCAAACACAAGCACACACACACACAGACACACACACGCACACACAGAGCTACAAACACAAAGGCAATCATATTTGCATGCAGAAACATAAATAAAAGGGATGGACAGCACATAAAGGCTATTAGGACTAATCATTGTTGGTGCTTAAAGCTGGAGGAAAAACCGGGGTTAGCAATATTAAAAAAACCAAAAAAAAAAAACTCAATGGATATCAGTTGCCACAAACACACGATCTCACTTAAACATACACATCATCTCCTCAAAGCCCCGCTCGCCTCCTGGGGAAGTGGGTGGTTAGAAACCAGTGGACCCAAGCTTGTTTTTGTCAAAATGCCTAGGCTACATCTTAAACAAGCTCAGCTTTTGGGAGCGCATCAGCAATAACATTGTTGCAGCACCGTAGATTCGTAAATTATTACTGAGCAGTTACTTAGGAGGGAAACGGCTTCTCTGGCAGATTCGCGGGACATTAGAGTGGACACCTCAAACACTGCAAGTCAGGCACAAAGCTGAGAATCACTGGAGCGAAAAGCCGAACAGAAACAGACCCCTCCATGGATCAATAATTCATTTATTTATAATGTGTTTAAATGATGTCATTACGCAGCTAAATTTAATAGCACGGTGGTTTAATTTTATTTTGAGGTATGAAGTTGTTGAATTCTTGTCAAACCAAGGCAAAGCAAGGCACCAAAGAGCCTCTTCTTAATAGAATTGAGGTTTTGTCAAACATGATCAGAGTGTTATTTAACAAAATTACAACAAGTTATAAGTCTTGGATATCTTAGTCCTAATATTTACAGTGTTTATAATATGGGGCATAACGATTTTCTTTTTCCCATCTCCAATGTGCTTACAAAGCACACACACCGTCCTACATATTACACATTACTCAGCTACCAATAGCCAAGTGAAACGTTTCATAGCCTTTTGACTTATCTGTTTTAAATAATACTTCAAACACACAGGCGTGTCGCCGTAACTGTGCTCTTTCCAGATTGAAGTAGATTTTTTACACTAAAAGCCATCTGATATTTTACTGGACAGAGACCATTTTTTATTAGGGCTTTTAATGTGGAAGAAAGAAACTTTGCTAATAAATTATTCCAGTTACGGTCAGCCTAAGGGACGATTGGCAGCTACAACTAAAACTCTTCTTTTTATCAGGATATATTATTTTAGTAATTGCACTGCAGGCCAAGCTGCCAGTTTTATCACTGAAAACTCTAGGCTGTAGGCTGAATGCGAGAATACAGGTTCTACAGGTTTGTCCACAGTCCACACGTCACTGCAAATATTTTAAAAGATCATTAAACACTGGTCAACGAGTATCATTGCAAACTCTGAGTTTTATGTTCTGCCAATTTATGATCCAGAGAGCTTAGCAAAAGGAGGTAAACACAGTAAACACTGCGCTGATACCTACAGGCATCTCATTGGGTGTCAGCTATAAAGAAAGCACATGCTACAAATCACATGCCATGAGGGACTCCTCAGAGGTATTGAAGTAGTGCATATATTACACAAGAAAACTTTTACTTATACATACAAAAACATATATCTATGCAAAAGTAAGTGATGAGTAAGTCACAAAGCTTTACTTGCAAAAACAGAAATGTATGCACCGTTTTTTGCTTTTCATTTCCATTTCTTGTTTTTTTACTTATGGTGCTTTAACATCAATATCAAAATAGTTCTGTATGTCCTTACGCTCACCTCCTCTACATCATTATCCAAAGCAATGACAACCAGTGGAGCAGACAGGCTGCTGTTAGTGGCTACGGTGCTTCCCACTGGTGATGCCTCATTGATGTATCCATGGTAACTGGTCTCCAGGAAGTAAGGTGCCTGGTTGTTTTCATCCAGAACTTCGATTTGGAGATTGGCAAAAGCTGGCAGGGGGTGGCCGTTGTCCTGCTCGGCCTATAGGTGGCAAAGATATAATTGCAAATCTTTTGTTATTGACCAGCCATTTTTGACATGCTTGGCTTTACAACAAACAAAAAAGTGCTTTTTGGTTTTTTTCACATGAACAGATGAACAAAAAAAAGAAAAAAGAAAACTGTTGGTGAGGTTGAGTAAATAAATAAATAAGCAAAAGGTATGCTCTCTTTCATTTTCTCCGTTCTTTGTGAGTCTGATGCAATAAATGAAAGGACAAGGTATTACAAAACATAAAAGGTAAAGTCAAATTTTGTCTATGTTTAATAGTCTCAGTGGGGGTGAGTTTATTTCTCTGGAGTGTATAAGTTGGTTATATTTATTTCACACCCATCTCTTTTAAACTACTTGTGCAATAACTTTTTAAAATCCTCTGTTTCTCCAATAACACATTTCACCTAGACAGCAATGCCATCACTAATGTGTTAAGTGGAAAAATGCTACTTTTGATAAGAAAATGGCCATGATGAAAGCAATGTAAACGGTTAAACCTATCAGGGTGGCGGGAGCTCATATGTTCATGCCAGCTTCAGATATGGACTAAACCCGAACTGTCAGGTTCACATCAAAGGTTATGGGTTAATTAATTATTGTTGCATGCATTCAAAGCTAAACCTCCATCCATCCATCCATCCATCCATCCATCCATCCATCCATCCATCCATCCATCCATCCATCCACAGGGGCAGAAGTCTATGCATTCACAGCTAAACCTCCATCCATCCATCCATCCATCCGTCCATCCATCCGTCCATCCGTCCATCCATCCATCCGTCCATCCGTCCGTCCATCCGTCCATCCGTCCATCCATCCATCCATCCATCCATCCATCCATCCATCCATCCATCCACAGGGGCAGAAGTCTATGCATTCACAGCTAAACCTATCTGAACATGATCTATGAAGCATCGAAACTACAATAATTAAAAAAAAAAAGACCATACTTCACAAATTCAGAGCAGCAAGCTGAAGGCTAATAAGGACAAGAAGGCTTTAATAATGAATAAAAGCAACACGTGTTTGCCAAGGAGCGAGTAGCTGGGTTGACAAAGACTCACTGACCACATTCATGTGGATATCACAAAATACACCAAATGAATCTGAAGAATTTTTAAATTATTCATTTACTTTTGAAATTCATTTTTATGATGTTTTCAAGTGGATGTCAAAGCACACACAGTATTGCTTTAATCAGCTGCAGTCCAATGCACTCCAAAAGGATTTGGCAACAAGTGGACATGAAACATATCATTCAAAATGAATAAGGAGCCTATACAGAGTTTGGATGGACAGTTGTTTTGTTTGTTTGTTTGTTTTGTTTTTTTGGACCATTCATTGCCTTATGAAACGATATTCATTTTAGAGCTGATAGGAGGAGGCCTGCACCACCCACCACCCCTTCACTCCCATGGAGGAGCTGCCTCCCAGCATCATGAAAGAGAAAAATGTAAGCTCTTTTAAAGTCAAACACGTGCTTATTGACAGTTTGATGAATATTTAAATATACAAAAAAAAAAAGGCACAGTGAGTTGAGAGTTTTTGTGGCATCTCTGTAAGCAAAGTTAAAGACGTTTCTCTCACCTTTATGACCAGATCAAATCTGTGATGGAGTTCTCTGTTAATTGGCTTTACTAGCAGGAGCTCCGCTGTTGTTGCGTTCAAGCTGAAATACTCCACGTAGGACTCCGGTTTCCCTGAGAAACGGTAAACAACACACAGTGAGAGGAAATGAAAGGAAACATCTGCGTGTAAAAAAGAAAAGGAAACATCAGTAATTGGTTAAAGAATCAATATATGTTTGGCGTCTGAAATTGCTAAGTATGTATGGAAGGCGGGAGTGCATGACTAATGCACCCAGTTCTCTCATCTCTGCCTGCGACAGGTGCAGAAGCGTGCACGCACCACACACTCAGACTGTATATGGTGCATTAAAATGCTGCATTGTTCAGCGGGGAAATCAAGCTCTGGTGAAAGGAGCAGCAGCACAGGCACATGTGCACAACCACATGTCTCCGGTGCACATTCGATGCTTGTGTGTGGTACTTCTCATGGCTATCATTGATTTGACAGGCTCCCTCTGAGGAAAGGTACTCTGCAAGATGCACACAATGCTTTTCAGTGGGTTTCTGAAGCCTGTTCCGACACTCAGCGCTTCATGTTCTGGACATTTTGGCCAGAATACTCTGGCATCTGTTTTCAACACTCCCTTTTATGGGTTTTTTTTCCAAATCTGGGGAATTTGGGGTCTGACTTCAACAGCAGCCCATCAGTGTCTACAATTCGCGCCTAATCTAATCTGCATATTGTATTATGTGTTGTGGGATGTTTAAGTAATGGTAACCCAGAAAACACACACTATGAAAAAAAATTTGGTCAAAATTAAAATGGATATATTTTAACCCAAAATATGTTTTTCTTAATCTAGCAAAGTGGTTTTTCTTTTTTTTACAAACCCAGCCAGTGGACTTTTGTGCCAACAGTCTGTGTCCAAAGAACATTCGTCCTTCAATGGTCTGATGATGTGGAACTCAATCTGTAACTTTTACTCGGGCAAGAGGAGTTTGGGAATTGTAATGTCATCTGTGTCGAGTGATGTCGGTGGATTTATAAGGACTGTGAACATTCTCACTGGTAAAAGTCAAAGTGTTTTGAGATATTGCACTTTACAGCATCTGTAAGACGAGCCACAGCAGAGGTGCACCGCAGTATTTCCCTCGTAAATCCTGTTCACCTGGAAGTGCTAATAAAGCATTAATGGACAGACATTCCATCTCTGGAATTTTCCCACATTGTATCCAATGCTGGTGGGCTTTAAAGTGTCTTCTTTATTGCTTCACATTTTAGTTATTTCTGCACCTAAACATTTAAGTGATCTCATTAAAAGCCTAAAAGATATTTTCTTAGAAATTACCTGTTAGTCTCTTAGTTCTAAGCACCCCGGAGACATTTGACAAAGTGTGTTTTCCTCCTGTGACAGCCTTTATGGAAATGTCTTAAGTGTAAAATGTAAAAAAAAAAGTATAAAACAGTTTGATTTAATTGACCAACTGACTAGTTACCATTAACTACGGATTAATACATGTTTTGGTGTGTTTTTCTTTTAATATTTCTTTTTTTTCCCCTTTTTTTGCATAAAGACGTCACTTAGTGTGCGTGACAATTATTCAATTAAATAAAGAAAATCCCACATGTGTGGAAAAATGCAGATTTTCCTGGACCGGCTAAGTCTCAGATAATGACTGCAAGATCTCGACTAATTTAATAGCAACAATTCTCGATAAATTATCAGAGAAATTATTTGATTTGATTCATGCTGTACTTATCTGTGAATGTATTTAATTATTTATTTATTGACAAAAAAAAATAATGTACAGATTAATTTAAAATTGTAATTTAATGCAATCAAATAAGAAAAACATGTATCATCTTATTTATATAAAAAATATACTGACATCAAAAGTCCTGCTACCAAGATTTAAACCAGCAACGCTTAAGTATAAAAGATCAACTAAACTCTGGTTTAACAGTAATAAACAATACAGAAACAGAAATAAAAAGTAAAAAAATAGACCAAACTGGCTGAGCCTACTGCCAATGATATTTGTTACCGACATGTTTAGCCTACCAATGAGGATGGAGTACAAGATCCCTGGTCTGTCAGAGGGAGGTTGGATGTTTCTGTCTTGGTCCACAGCTTGAATGGCTGGAGTCACATTGAGGGGATTCACTTTATTCTGTAGGCAAAAACAAATAAGACCATTAGGGTTACCAGTCACGTCCCTCTCACTGACATGACCACACTCCTTTTTGAATAACAGCAAATGTTGTGACAATACCGGTTGTAGGTTGGTAACACGAGCGCTATCATGCCTTAGAGCTGATGTGTGACATTTTGCTCATCCAGTGATTCTAAAATTCTGGTTTGTGTTTTTGTTTACTTTCTGAAAACAAGCGATGCGGGCTTCAGGTAATCTGCAAAGAGGATGAAAATGGGAAATGGCCAGCTGTCGCATATCCGGCTGAGGCTAAGCTTTCATTACAGGTAAGTCAAAAAGGTAACTGGTTCTGATGAGAAAAAAAAAAAAAAGTCTCGGCTTTCATGGTGAAAGTAGGTAGCAAATGCTCCAGAACTCAGTTTCGGTAAACGAGTCTGAAGCGGAATGACGTTCTGATAAGAGAAGAAAGCACATACCCCTCCTAAATTCACTTTTACACACAAATCTATAAAATAAATCTATACCCAATGCACACACACAGCAATACACACACATGTATCCTGTTTAACATGTCTGCAAAAGGGGTGGGAAGAGGTAAAACGTATTTAATCCTACTCCTCGTTTTAAACTCACAGAGGTTGTTTAAATATTGTGGTAGCATTGTTTGGGATGGTTCGAATATTCACGGCCTTGATGGAACGGTTCTTGCATCTGGCCAGGCAAGGTTTTGGGAACAGCGTACCACCAGTTTTCTTGGCACCGAGTCAGTCCTCCGCAGATGGCGGTCGAAAAGTAAAAAACTGGTGCCAAGTGTGGCACTAGCACTGAACTAGAATTGGAACCGATTTAGTCGAAAACGCTTTGGCTCTCTAGCTGATTACTTCACTTTAAGTTCTGGGAGTCCGTCTCTCTCCAGCAGACTGTCAAACGGCTCCTGATTCAGCCTAAACTATACTTGAAAATTGTCAGTGTACAGCTGCATCTCTGGGACAAGCCACAACTAGTTATTTTGCATCTTTTTTTTTTTTTTTTTTTTTTGGTGACTGAAACATCTAGCACGCATCCAAGTACTCAACTCCAAAAAGTAATTAATACCTGCTGACCACTCCCTGGAAAAAGTTTTGGTCGCCTAGCGACTGGCGCTCTGTATGGACACACATTTGCATGTGTGCACCCAATTACCTCTGAATTGTCTAGAGTCTGTGTGGTGATCCTTCTTTATAGTTAGTTAAAGTGGGCTCCAGCTCTGTGGGACTTTAACATGCATGCATTTTTTATGAACCCTTACCAGCATCATTTTAAATGACTTTGCTTTGTGACAAGAATTGTTTTATGTGCAGCTGTGCACACCTGGGACACAAATACATTATCTGCATTTAGAGTCCATCTATAGCAACACGCACCTCCAAGGAAGCTCACGAACTGCAGCTTGCATGCGCTCTCACTCATGGTGTGTTACAATCTCCTCCTGTGCAGCTAAATTAAACAGCTCTTGTAGTTCTAGCACAAAATGTAATCTACTTTCAGTCAAATGTGATGCTTCAATGAAAGAACAGTGTCATAAATAAATCATCCGGAGATTCAATCAGGTAATTATAGATGTCCCGATATAAGAAAGCTCTGACCACTTGGAGGGATTGGCAGAGTCGATGGGTTTTCCTCCATTACTATAAATGAAAGGCTTTTTAAATGAGCCTGGCAGCAATGACATTATTAAAGTCTATACCTTACGGCAGTGCTGGTTTTGTCATTTGCTGTGACAAAGTAGCATGTGGACAATATGAGTCAAAAAGCAACACTCAAGAGTTTTAACCACGGCGGCAGTCAGTGTCAGATCGACCGCCGGTTCAGCTAAATTGCTGTTAAACTGTCTAGAAGGTAAGGAAGGCGTGGCTTTTGGAACACCACCTGGGAAGGAGGTCCCGGATCCTTTCCAGCACAGAATCCATGAAGGATGAGTCAAAGCTCTGCTTTTACATATTCTATGAATCTGAGTGTATATTTCCATGTCATGACAGAAGTCAGCTGCTTTTCACAACTGCTGGCATACCAGTTACATATCATTGTCAGTGAAAGCACATGCCACGGATGAAAACAGGAAGTAATTGAAAAATCTAATCAGCTTAAGGAAAGAAATCTTTGTTGCCGTCTGTATTCTATCACAGGAAGCACAATGGAAGCTTTCCTGGCGGTATCTATGCTTGTTTTTTGAACTAAGCTTGGGGAATACCTTAGCCCTGTTTGATCTGGGTTATCCTTTTTCCACCTTTCATTTATTTTTCATTGGCTTTTTAGAAACATAAATATGGAAGGTCTAATGAACATCTAATGAACCCTGTTTGAAGGAGAGCTGACGTGATGACTTTATCTTACCAATCTGATCACGTCATTAGTGTCACCTGCGTTTATTATTACTGACATACACTAAAACGAACATGCATCCCTCGTTTGCTCCCCGGTATCTTTATTATCAGAAGCACTTGGGAGGAAGAGTTTAAGGGCAACTTTAAGTTACACAGACTGACAAGACTTGAAAGGGACATCCCAAAAGACTCGACAGACTGTTGAAAACCTGCTGCTGGAACTGATGAAGCTGATGGAGTTGGCAATATTTTATATATATATATATATATATATATATATATATATATATATATATATACATATATATATATATATGTACTTTATGGTCAACTACCAGAACCCTCTGGACAGTAGGCAGATGTCGTGTGAGAGCAGAAGCCTGAGAACAAGCTGGTACGTAAAAAAGGTTAATTAGGAGGCAGCATCCTGCATGGGTTTAAGTGACGATGATAAACATGTCTTCTATTACTTAAACTTTTGTTAAAAACTTAGCAGTATCTAATGGTTGATGTGAAATCTTACAAACGGTTGAGATCGATCTAAACTTCAGCTGGAGGTTAAACCGCAGGCAATAACAGTGTATAAGAAGCTGTGCGGCTCTCTAAACGCCACACGGGCATTTCACACTGGGTTAGGGGACAATTTAAGATCAAAGTAATAAAATGAATGGAAAAAACAGAAACTTTAGCTGATAATACGAGCATGTCCAGCATTAAAGCAGCAAAAAAAGAAAAGAAAAACTAGGCAAAGACAATATCTGCATGTTCTACTTGTATGTATACATATTTATCAGACATTCGAAACACACATGACACAATACAGAACTATATCTGACTTGCAGAAGCTACCAGCAATATGTCCACTGTTGTCAGTCAGTGATAGAGGAGAGGAGGGAGACACAGGCAGAGATGAACTTAGGGCAACTGATGAACTTAGAGTAATAAAGATGAATGAAAGGGTACTCAAATGTATATATAAAAAAAAAAGAGATCAATCTGCCAGGAGATGAAAGTAAACATACAGCAGAGGCATGAGAGGCATGCAAAAATGAAGAAATCGGGGAAAGATTGCCAGGCCACTGGCAAAGCAGTTTTTTTATTACTGACATTTTACACAGAACTTCACTACGAATGAAAACAACAACAACAAAAAAAAAAAAAACAGTGACCACAAAGCAACGAAAAGAGTCAGTAATAGCAAATGTCTTGCTGTTATATCTGATGCTGTATATCATCTTGCATTGACACTGATAATACACACACATTATATATATATATATATATATATATATATATATATATATATATATATATATAGTCTGATGACAAGGGCTTTGTTTCCCATCATGCTTCAGCTGTGTTGTGGCCATATCACTCTGCGCTCCACAACATAAAGAGCATTACCCTGTAAGTCACTGAGCTCTTGGTGCACACCTTTGTAATCTCTCGCCTCCCGTACTGCAGTCCTCTCCCAGCAACTCAACACAGTAAGATCCCAATAGATCGAGCAGGACACGGTGGCACATCTGGTGTCCATCAACCAACAAAAAAAAAAAGGTACAGCCCAGTAAAATGCTTGGCCTCTACTGGCTACCCATGGCTGCCAGAATCAAATACAAGATATTAATGCTTGCTGACAGGGTGACTGACGGGTCTCTCCCTTGTGTGGTGCTGCCGTCCTTTAACACAAAGCGCTGTTAATTCAGACTGCTCTCCACTGTGACTCCACAATGTTAGATTTAGTTACCAAATGCCGTCACAGGATCTCACCAAACCTGCACTTACTTTGCACTTCTTTACGTGTTCACCAAGGCTCTCATTTAATTAAAGTTGTAAAATCTGAGTTAGACCTGGTAAGGTTGTGACGTAGCCAGTCAATATAAAATCATCAAAATCTAGTTTCCAGCTGTTTTTGGCATCGTTAACATGATGTAGCTGTACTGTAACACAACCTAATCATTATACATTTCATAAGGGTTTTGCCTCTGAACAATCATTCGAAAAATCACCCAGTGCCTTCGTCCTCTGTTGACTATTTTCTCAACAGCGGCAATCGCAATAAGTTGTCCAAGACTAAATGTGTTTTAGTCCAATTTCTTCAGCGTTGAGATAATGTTTTTCATCGTTTTGAAGAGAAGTCTCGGAGGACGAAAAACAAAAGTTACAAGTATTACGCTTATTCGAAAAACACAGTTCAATGGAAACACCAACTTCTTCTCGAACTTTTTCTTTTGCCCAAAAGTGTGATGGAAACTCAACTAATGGCTCGCAACTGGGCGCGCTGACTGTCAATCACGCATATTAGAAATAAATTTATTGCTTAATATAAATATTCCTGGTGCGGTAAAAAGTTCGCTCCCCTCAGAGGTGTCATGGGTGTGAAATCAAACCATTGAGACCAAAATGCTTCTTTTTTTTTTTTTTAACCAAGCTGTTATTATGTTTATTTCTGCTCTGGACATTTAAACATTTAAACTTGTGTTTGACTCATTAGATTGTTGGCCCTTGGTTCATACCTGGTATTTAAGCATTCAGGAACTTTTGAAACTTTAAGCTGTTTGGGTCTCCCTATAGGCGTGCAGTTTAAGTTGCTTTTATGATAATGTTTTTTTTTGTTAATTCTTTTGGTCAGCCACACTAAGCTTTTCTTCCATTTTTGCTTTCTGGACTGAAATGAAGCTGTGAGTTAGATTGATTGCTGATGCATAACCTAGTACTGTAAAATGATGCGCAGATGTCCCACCGAGAAGGTAGTCCATAGTTACTTTGGTTGATTTTGCCAGCAGTGGAGACAGGACTTGATGAGACTTCCTAAAAGATAACAAATATCCTTCAGGATAAAGTAAATCGAATATTTTAATCAAAAGTCATTTGTGCTACTGTATCTACACATAAGTCTCAAGCAGCAATGTTTAACAGTATCTAAGTCTCAAACCCTGCTGGAATAGGCTCCTGCAGACCCCCGTGACCCTGTGCAGGATAAAACGGATATAGAAGATGGATGGATGGATGGATGGATGGATGGATGGATGGATGGATGGATGGATGGATGGATGGATGGATGGATGACACCTCAACCCTATATGTAAATAAATAAGTACATGGTTTCTGTCAACAAAGACCCTTGCAGTGTTAATTTCTATTGCATTGTTATCTTTTACCTGCAGGAGGCATCAAGAAGATGAAAAAGAAAAAATAAGAAGAATACCGACCTTCCTGTCTGTATTTCTCTTCAAAACAAAAATGTATTATGTTGAAAATAATTTAAAAAAAAAGAAAAACTAAGGTAGGCATGCTGTGTGGGACATTCCAAAGAAAAAACAAACATTGTTTGACACTGTGGTGACCTTAGTAGAGCTCTAGGCCATCACCTTCTGGACAGGGGGCAGCTGAGGTGCAGGACAGTGGGCAGGGACAAGAAGAGACTTAACAAACTGGCCAAGAGAGCTGGCTTTGTCCTGGGCTGTCCATGGGAAACCCGTGACGGTGGAGAACAAAACAAAATGTTATGTCTATCACTTCTGATCCCTGAAGGATCAGGCCCGGCCCCTATACCACACTGTAACAGCCCTTAACAGCAGGCGTTTGCCTTCCCACAGACATCAGACGGTACCACAAAAACACAGGAAACTATTGCATTTGTTTTCTTTTTCTTTTTTTCTTTTTTACCTTTTTTTTCTTTCTTTCCTGCTTCTGCACACATATTTCTAATGAACAGGTCATCATCATCTTGTCATCAAGGTCTGCACAAGTCTGTTACTTTTAAATCAGATATGTCAATGGACAGGGGGAAAGGGGCATCGGGAAGTGGGCGTCACTGCTGGATACTGGATAAGCCGAATGGGACAAACCCCCTGTGATATCATGCACAGGTTTCCTGTAGCGTAGTGCTTTAAGGCTTCGTTTTCCCTGTACTGGGCGGCTCGGTGTTGCGGAAGGAACGTATGTATTTCAAGTATCAAACTGAAGCACAAGTTAGTTAGAACCGCAGATGAAAGGAGTAACTCTTCCATCAATCCATCCATCCATCTTCTTCCACTTATCTGGGGCCGGGTCGCGGGGGCAGCAGTCTAAGCAGGAAAACCCAGACCTTCCACACCCCAGACACTTCCTCCAGCTCTTCCGGGGGAAGCCCGAGGCGTTCCCAAGCCAGCCGAGAGACATAGTCTCTCCAGCGTGTCCTGGGTCTTCCCCGGGGCCTCCTCCCAGTGGGACATGCCTGGAACACGTCTCCAGGGAGGCGTCCAGGAGGCATCCTATACAGATTCCCAAGCCACCTCAGTTGACTCCTCTCAATGTGAAGGAGTAGCGGCTCAATCCTAAGCTCCCTCCGGATGACTGAGCTTCTCACCCTATCTCTAAGGGAGCGCCCAGCCACCCTGCGGAAGAAACTCATTTCGGCCGCTTGTATCTGTGATCTTGTCCTTTCGGTCAATACCCAAAGTTCATGGCCATAGGTGAGGGTGGGAGCGTTGATTGACCGGTAAATTGAGAGTTTTGCCTTGCGACCCAGCTCCTTCTTTACCACGACAGTTTGGTACATCGACAGCATAACTGCAGACACTGCACCAATCCGCCTGTCAATCTCACGCTCCATCTTTCCCTCACTCGTGAACAAGATCCCGAGATACTTAAACTCCTCCACTTGAGGCAGGACATCTCCACCTACCCGGATAGGGCAAGCCACCCTTTTCCGGTCAAGAACCATGGCCTCGGACTTAGAGGTGCTGATTCTCATCCCAGCCGCTTTGCACTCGGATGCAAACCGTCCCAGTGCATGCTGTAGGTCCTGGCTCGATGAAGCCAACAAGACAACATCATCTGCAAAAAGCAGAGATGAAATCTTGTGGATCCCAAACTGGACCCCCTCCGGTCCCTGGCTACGCCTAGAAATCCTGTCCAAAAAATTTTTGAACGGAATCGCTGACAGAGGGCAGCCCTGCCGGAGTCCAACATGCACTGGGAACAGGTCTGACTTATTGCTGGCAATGCGAACCAAGCTCCTGCTCCGGTCGTACAGAGACCGAACAGCCCATTGCAAAGGGCCCCGGACCCCAAACTCACGGAGCACCTCCCACAGAATACCACGAGGGACACAGTCAAATGCTTTCTCCAGATCCACAAAGCACATGTAGACTGGTTGGGCATACTCCCATGAACCCTACAGCACCCTGCGGAGAGTATAGAATTGGTCCAGTGTTCCAACACCAGGACAAAAATCGCATTGTTCCTGCAGAATCCGAGGTTCGACTATTGGCCGAATTCTCTTCTCCAGTACCCTGGAGTAGACTTTCCCAGGGAGGCTGAGAAGTGTGATCCCCCTATAGTTGGAACACACTCTCCGGTCCCCCTTTTTAAACAGAGGGACCACCACCCCAGTTTGCCACTCCAGTGGCACTGTCCTCTTCCTCCATGCAACGTTGCAGATGCGTGTCAACCAAGGCAGCCCTACAACATCCAGACACTTGAGGTACTTGTAACGTCTTCCAGGACCACTACTTCCAGCGATTTCAGATGACCATCACCTTGGTAGCTGAGCAGCCGCACCAGCGCACAAGCTCAGCTTCAACACGATCACTCGAACCTTCTGATCAAAAACACTGATTTCATCCTTTAATATCCTGATTATACAGTGGATTAAAAAGATTTCTCCCTGCTTCAGAAGTTATGAAAACAATGCTGAAGAGTCTTATTTACAAACTGTAGCTGCACTGAAAGCTCAACCTTTTGTGAAAGTGCATTAAAAGCAAGACACTTCGCTTTGAGCAGGCTGTGCTTAAAGCAGGGCTTTTGACAGATAGAGAGGCATCCATTTTCTTTCTTTCTAAAAAAAAGAATCTTTTTTGTTATTTTAGATTACCTTTATAGTGTGAGAAAAATGCATTTGCAGCAGTTTTCATTTGCAGCTTTAAAAACAGTAGCAGTATTACTTTATCATAATGTGTTGCACAGCTTATGGTTATTACATATAAGCTGAAAGGTTTTATGGCAAAAACAACTTCTTGGTTGTGTCACTGCCCTTGTATCATACTGAAGAGTGTGTCTTATGTAAATTTGGGTCTCAGTGAAGAATGTTTCGCGAACACATTATAAAAGGATTGGAGATCTATTAATGTCCGAGGCTACTTCATTTATAAAGACTATTCTATATCACTGCTGACAACACAAGGGCAGCTTATCAAAAGAAAGTTCAAGAGTGAGCCCCTGGCGTACGGCACGATAAAGTGCACCTCTAGCAGGACAAAAGGCAAAGGAAGTTAACATAGCAGGAAGCCAAGCATTGGGAATAGTTAAAAGCATAAAAAAAAAAGAAAAAGGGGCACTCAGTTGCAATTTGATATAGTTAAAGTCACATCGGGGATACAAGGATGAAAATAGAGATCAACAAGCAGACGCAGCGAGCCGAGACGTTAATACTGAAAGGCTCTTTACATGCTTAACTTTTCAAGGCTTACTGTCAGTGAAACAGGGAGATTCAAGCCAGCAAACACTGCAGAATTGGCAGAAAGAATAACAGAAACAGATATGAAACAGGCATAAATGGCACACCAAGGGCACCTCGTTCACAGAACTTCATGCAGTATATGCTGGGGAGCTGAGACGGACAGCTGGTTGATCAGAACAGAGGATCAATAGGACAGGGGAATAAAAAAAACTTTTGTGAAACACTGAGTTGCGCAAAAGAACTGAGGTATGATAACTTAAGTATGATATACACTTTCTCATCACATACCTTTAATGTGAAGGAATGCCTTGCAATGCTACAAAATTCTAATCATTATTGGGAAAAAAAAGAGCTAAAAATCAAAGTAACACCAAAGTTATGACACAGTGCTGCAGCCTTTGATGCTTTGCTCAGCTTTTATGCAACTTGAATTTAACCATTTGCCAGTGTGACATTATGACAAACTAAATAATTGGTCAGGTCTTGGGTGAGCTGTTTACTGTGCAGCGCAATAATCTGTTTTCCCCCTTACAGCTATAAATTTCTGCAAACGCTGCACAGGCAGCAATGTTCTTGAAGTGCATGTGTGAAACCATGGCCTGACAGCTGACTACTCCTCGACATAAATGGTCAACATCCTGGTGAGTGTGTGTGTGTGTGGGTGTGTGTGTGCGTGCGTAGATGTGATGGGGAAAGAAACAGACCCGACTGCCGATACTGTTGCGGGCTCTGACGCTCCAAAGTTGTCACAACTTATCAGTCTGACCGGGACTCAAGCCGTTGCTTTCCCTCCACTCTCCCCCTCGCTCATGTCTCTTTTGTAGCCCAGAAACAGCAGCTGGTTGTTGTCCTTTGTACTCGTGTCGAAACATAATGCAGTTTGACTTTCTTCTGCTCTCCGTTATCATTAAAGTCCATGCAAGTGCAGGTCGAATGTTCTGTATGGCGTAGCAGCCTTTTGATAGTTTGCCATCGCTGATTCAGAGCGGACAATTATTGCTGCTGTCACAACTTTCAAGAGAAATGATTACACTAGCAATTGTGCACAAATACAAGAGCAATTTTTTGCTGCGCAGTTTCATTGTTGCACAAGAGTTAAGTGTTGAGCAGAGGATCCTCTACACAGTACATTAGGGGCAACTGGGAAAAACACAAGTCAAAGTATAAATATAAGAATATGACTGGTACACGCTCCAGGCTACAAAAAGTAATTCTGTTCAACATTTATAGTTGTTTTTTGTTTTTGTTTTGTTTTGTTTTTTTTCATCACTCCTGAGAACAGAAGGAAAAAAAAAAAAAGTAAACACAACTGTCATGCTGGAGGATGTTTGGTAAGAGTTCATACTTATGTATTAAAATTAGGGAGCATTTAAATATACGGATAGGGCTGATGGGTAGACCCGATCAATGTGAGAAGTTACTGCTATGGCTTGGTACAGGCATCCAGAACACGGCAGCAATGGAAACAATTTCATCAAACAATGTCTGCAAGGGGTCCTTAAAGTGGACAATCAGAGAGTAGAAAAATACCACCTTCTTGTAAGCAACAATAACGCTGCTGCAAGTGTTTGCTGATTTGTCGAATATTTGCAGGCTCTTTGGTATCTTGTGATTGGTAAAATTCCTGGAGCCTTCCACGAGGGGCGGAATGCCTCGTGAAGGTGCAGAAATCCTGATACATGACACAACCTAAGACAGCCTAACAGTGCACGGTCATTCTTATTTTAAAGAAAAGGCCTTTTGCTATGCTGTTAACTGTACGGTGTGACTGGTTTGTTGTTTGTTGGCCTGGAAGGGTCTGAGGAAGAAGTATGCCAACCATGGATCCGTCACAGCCCCCCCGGAGCTTCATCAGAGCCGAGCCCTCCTCTAGCTCCTTGGTGAGATCCTCAACAAACCAACAAAGCAACCATTCCTAATGTGGCCAGCGAAACAGCATTTGTCCTGCTGCAGATCTCCACCGATACAATAGGTGGAAGGTGAGTTAAGTATCATCATGCGTTAAGCATGAGCTAAGTCAAGCTAAAATATCTAACTTGCAGCGACTGAACTGAGGTGGGAATGTTCCCACCGGCTTCCCAGCCCTCCTGGTTCCATCTATAACGTAGCACGGTGCAGTAAAAAGAAAAAGGAGGCCGGAAAAGCAAATAACAAATGCAGATTTTCAAAAAGTCTGCAGGTGACATGAGCTGGGGTTTGTCCAGGTCTTCTTCTACAGTGTTTGACGTTGACACGGGTCTCATTATTAAACCGGTGCCGTCGATGTCCAATCACAACGCATTCAGCTCAGCAGCTTCTCATACACCATATGATGTTGATTAAAAAACAACCAAAAATACATTATTTATATGTCAAAACGTAGAGCTGTCTAAAATCAACACTATTTTCTACACATACCAACACAGAACAGCGCATATTCCTGATTGATGAATAAAATGAGCTCGCGAACCGCCTCTCAGAAGGGAACCTGTTCATAATAAGTGAATGTATAAGATTTTATTTTGACATTGAAAAATGTATAAAAATGACATCCTTTACCTAGAGACTTCGATTAAAGTTTTAATAATTTACATCTCGCTTCAAAAAGAAGCAGAAGTGTAAAACATTTTTTTTTTTTTTTTTTTAAAAAACATGACGACATGATGCAGCAGAAAATGGTCAGGTTAACTTTACTCCCAAATATCTCAAAAGGGTCTGTAACTAAGGCCCGTTCACTAATGGCTGCTGAGGGACGACACGAGTCCTTCCAGTGATCTACACACAATATACAAGGACGCTGCAGCCAGCAAAACCGCACATTTACGCTTCCTCCGATGAGAACATGGCACTTAATTTGATATAAGCACAGATTCTAGAAGATGAGAAAGTCTGAACATCATCACAACAGTTTACAGAAAGGAGATGCTCAGGAACCGAAGTGTGTATGTACGACTAATACTTCCTCCTGCTGTCGTATTGTGTGCATAAAAAAAATGAAATCAGTGAAGCTGCCTCTTTATTAAAATCACAAACAGTCATTTAAACTTACACAACACAGCTTCAGACTTCAGAGTCTATGAAGGACTTGTCAGGCCTCACCTTTTTTTTGGTGTAAGCCCCACCCCCCTCGCCTTTGTTATCTCACCACTTGTACTATCTTTAGGCCAGTTCATGTTTTCGTTCACTCGCTTCTTCTCAAAGTCACGGGTCTGTACTCAAGTGTGTGTGCAGGTGAGAAATAATAAAAAAAAAAAAAAACACAGGCGGTATAAAAGTGTGAGTGTAAGGTGGTTCCCTCGAATGTGTCTGGGACTGACGTTAGTGCATGTGGATGTGTGTGTGCACTGAACTGTGTGTATTTATAAAGAGATGAAGTAGACAATGTTCAGTTAAGCATGACTGCTACTGGCTTGACGCTGTTTTCTGTGTGTGTGTGTGTGTGTAGGTGGATTAAAGGTGTTAAGGCATGAACGCACTGCTGGCTTGCCACCATGTGAGTGTGCGTGCGTGTGTGTGTGCGCTGTTTCATGGTAAGGATGAGTGCACTGCTGACTTGTCAGAGTTGACAAGCAGCCACTTTGTCTCGTTTACAAAGTGGTATTGCTAGTTTTTCTGGATAACAGCATCAGCTAAATGTCAGCATTACAAATACTGTAAAAACGTCCTGCGCACACAGCTGTGTAAGCACAAACACATAACCGCAGCACCGCCGACTCCATCCTAGAACAGTTATCGCTGCACAAGGGGATTACTTCACCGTGTATCACAACTATCAAAGACACAGTTTGTGTCTGGATCACACCAGCAGAGAGCTGCGCTGAACGCAGATGAGTCCCTGCTTCTAGTCACTAGAGATTCTTGTTAGGTTTTCCAGCTTTTTCTTCTTCTTAGAGTTTAGTTTTCATGGTCAGGAAAAAGCAGCAGGCGGAACTCATGTTTCGGACTTATTTTCAGGTTACGCTAAGCAGACGGTGCTTCCACGGAGATGAGACGGAGAGAAACAGAGTGGAAGAGGCTCGTCTGCTGAGTATTTCACTTCTCCTCTCAACTCTCTTTCCTCTGTGAGATCGGCTTTTTTCGGCTGTTCGCTCTCTGAAAGTGCCGTAAAGATCTGAGCTGAGCTTTGAGCCTAAATTCAAAGAGACGGTAACAAGGGTTCAAGGGCTGAGCAGTGCTTCATGAGCAGGTCGAGACTCTTCCCGCCTACACCCTTCTGCATACTTTGAGTAATGCAAAACATGTAAAACTGAGAAAAAAAAAAACAACAGAAATATGTTCTAAATACATTTAATTTACTACCAAATTTGATGTAATTGTTGATGTGGAGGAAGGTGATTGCATATTTGTATGCTATTTTTAATATTTGTTAATTGTGATGTCTGACACGGCTGCAATCTCACTATTATTGTTAGTGTTCGTACCAGATGATTGAACAGTTTAGGTCAAATTATGTCAATTTTATCTAATTTGGGAAAAAGGTACAGACTGATGACACATCAGTGAGTTTTCCGCTCTGACAAACAGTTTCTACGTTTTTTTTATTCCGGAAAAAGCAGTCTGAAGGAGTCATCGAGTAATTTCATTATGAAATTTGGTACGTTTTGTTTTCCTTGATACAACAAATTATAAAAAAAATAGAAAAGAACAGACTGGATTATAATTGTTTCTCTTTTTTTTTTCCAATTTCACTTCTGCTGCGTTTACATTGGTGCCAAAAGTCCGTGCAACTGCCGTTAGCAGAAGAACAGTTTAATGCCGAGCTGAGAAAATAAAGGTTCACATCTCACTCTTAACAACAAGCTTTGTTTGAGGGGGAAAAAAAAAGCAAAAGAGTCAATCCAGGAGCGCCTATGATCAGAAAAAGATGAAAACACGGCGCCTACACACACAAAACTGCGTTTAGTGAATAATGTATGATCATAACACTCACCGGCTCTGTCAGTTCCAGCACATTAGCTTTGTAAGTGATGGGACTACAGTCGCGAGTGTTTCCTACGAGGGTACACGGTAGAAACATGGGACCCAAGTCATCACCATCCAAGACATCCACAGTGAGCGTGGTGGTGGCTGTTCGGCGCTCACTCGGATTGGGAGCTCGGTCCTGGATAGAGAAAAAGAGCTTTTATTCATTTATGGACGATACTCCACGCACCTCATGTCGCCTCAAAAAAACGGATGAGGAAAACACTCAGTATCGGAAAAAGGCCTATAATTTTGGACACATTTACATTTGCAGAAAAGTAAAAAAAAACAAACAACAAATTAAACCTTTATTCATCAAACATGTGCAAATAAATAAATAAAAAATAAACATCAGTACTTTCCATACAAGTTAAGAAAACATATAAACCCCTAAAATGTGATGTCACTAATGGTAGAATTTAATTTACTAACAGGAATCAAACAAATGATGCCCACCAGACCCAGAATTGATTAGAAAAGGAACCTACAACTGAGAATACAGGTGTTGTGGAAAAAAATGATCAATACCTCTGTATTCATATATTTGAACCACTGGGTGAACCAGCCTGAGACAGACTGGTGCAGTGAGCTAATAAAAATGAAAACCTGACGAATGCGCAGTGAACGCTTCAGTGAATTTCATAGATCGTTTGCATGCAAACAGGTTAAATGTACACCTCTAAAGGCTTGATGCAGGAGTGGCCCAGAACAACTGACAACAGGAATATTTCAACAGAACATCAAACGGTTCTCGTGACATTTGTTTGCAGATGTGTGGGACGGTTGAACTAAAACTCTTTACAGCCGAAATACGAGTCTGAAGTGAGTGTACTCATAACAAACTCGCAGTGACCAACAAATAACAGGTAAACTAGTAAAACACTTGCATTGATAAGTGATTCTGTTAAAAACAGAAAAACAGTCTTAAGCATACCTGCCAAGAAACTAATGAATGTAGTAAAAGAAAGTGTTCCTTATTTTATTTTATTTTACTCTACAGGGCTGTTCTAAAACAGCTACCCCCAAAAAAATAATTAAAAATCATGTTTTATGTTAAATTTGGAGGTATTGTTTTAATAAATTCAACACCCATTAAGGCTATTTAAAGGGAGATAACTTGCCATTGTGCAGTTTGGTATCATTGTTTGCACCACAATTAACTCACAGGAAGTAAAGCAGAAATTCATCTGAGTTTCTAGATAGTTTTGTTAAAGGTAAACAACATATTTTTATGATGCTGAATACGATGCAAGGTCCATGGGACTGTAGCCAACCTGCAGCCACGTGCATCAACACCCAGGAGGAAGTCACTTTTTAACGAAAATCAAAAAACAAAAACAAAAACAATACTCATTTTTGAAATAAAAGATCAACACACCTTAAATGTGAAAAAGATTTTTCGTTTTATGTTATCTGTCATGTCACCTTAAAATCTCGAGACGATCAAGCCACCCGGGAGTGAAATGTAGTATGTGCTGTATATGTGGGACTGTTCTTAAACGATCCTCTGTGAACCACGGTCTTAATTGTGATGGACATCTATTAAACATCTGAAACATGCATTGCGGAGAAGACATCCTCCAACCCTGAGAGAGACAGAGCCTCCTCAGCAAGACAGAGCCCAAGTACCGGTTTGCAAATGCAGAAGTCTCATTGATCGCCTCTTCAATTGATCGCTTGTTGGCAGTGACTGCAGCTAAATATTGTGCAACAAAACATCAAGGATAACATCATACTGATCCATATCATGTTCATTTGTTTAATCTCGAAGAGAACCAAAAAATAGACCGCATCCATCGATGCAACCGCACGCTGAAACTCATGACGATCACAGCCTGGTTTTACGCATGCAATTGTTCCAACACAAAAGTAATTTTTTGTCTAGATCATATGTCCCATAGTTTGTGTGAAATGTTCACGTCTGGGTGCAGCGCTGCCTACTGTCATCTTGTGAGCCCTGCACTCTGTATTTTTGCATCTTCAGTGATGTTTTGATGTTATGCGCCAACTATCTTTGTGTGTTTCGCTCTTGCCACTACAAATGTTAGTATTTATTTTCTTGTGTTTACAACATCTTTTGCAAAGAACTCATTTGGAAAAGGAGCCTCTGCTTTCAGCAGAAGTCCTTTTTAACAGTGAGGTATGAAAAACCTCTTTACATCTTATTACAAGTGTTTGGTGCAAATATTTACTGTGAGTCGCCGTAGACCATGTTTAACTGACTATTGATTGATCAGTTACACTCATTGCTGCTGTCAGCACACGAACGTCGTGCTCCAAGGATTACATCTCAAATAAAATGTTCTTTCTCCGTTGAATGAAAGAAAAGCAAATGCGTTAAAAAAAAAAAAAGGTTTTTAAATTAAAAAAAAGACACCTCTCCGCATTAACAAAGCATCACATAAGAAAAAAGACAAGTCTGTCAAGTAAAAATGTGGGTGCAAGGATCCTAAAATAAATGACAACCTTGATAAACTCAAAAGGAAAAGCGAAAATGTTTTTCTCGTCTTATGCACCAAATATCAGCAACGACACACTTTCCGCCACAGTGTTAGTGTAATGCACGTTCATCCGACCAAATGCAAAGCAACTCAAGCGTTTCCATTTTCATGGAAAGGTAGTTCAAAACCCCCCCGCACTGCATCAGCAGACATCTAAAACCCACAGACTGGCATTTGCAGAGCGAGACAAGAATTAAAACTTTAAATGAGCCCTGTTAAAATTTCACTAAACAAATGGATGGGCGTTCCAGGAGCTAATCTCGTCCCCTTGTACACTTCAGTTATTTTTGGTAACCTTTTGTTTTACAACGCGGACAGAAGTTAAGCTGAAGCACCTGCTGAAATCCTTCTTAATGTAACTGTGGCAAAATAACTGGAGAAACGAAGAACTAGAAGGCACTAGAACGCAGGGAGCTGCCTCCACGATGTAAAGGAATGTGCTCTTTTCAACTCTGCAAATGCAATGAAATGTTTTCATTCCCACATGTAGGTTACAGAAATCACAAAGGGGGAATTAAATGTACTTTAATAGCAATTGTACGTTGCATGTGAGGCTATAATCAGCGCTGTCTGTACCTGGCAATGAGCTCTCGAGAGGTGAACTAAAAAAGAAAATACACCAGTGAATCTAAGCATTCATCTTGCAAGTCTGACACAATCCAGGATGTGTGAATTTTTTTTTTTTTTTTTTTTTTTTAAATGGCAGCTGGCTACGGCTCAAAAGGCTTCTTACCAACTCTTCAGAAACCCTATGGGTGACATCACAGGTGGATTTGTCCAGTTCTTTTTATATAGACTGTGAGTGCATCCATGAAGTCTCTCATTATAGGTCATTTATTCAAAAGTGTGTTGATGGACTGTATAATTATTCAGTTTTTGGTGCATTAAACAGAATGGGTCGAGTGACAACAGATAACTCAGGACAAAGACGGAAATCAGGGCAGCAGGTATTTGTCACCAAAGAAATCAGACAAATTATACACAATTGTACCAGTAAATTTGCTACCTTTATACAAACTTGCCTAATTTGGACTTGATCCCTGCTTACAAACAAAGTCAACCTGACTGGCTGCTGGTTGTTGCTTCTGCATATTTGTTTTACAGTAAGATGCTGGAGTCGTTATGAGCTTTTCATGCAGCTCTCAGAAGGAAAAAGCTTAATGCATCATAAGTAAAGACATGCATTTGTATGTAAAATTAAAATGCCATAGACATGCTGATACTTAGATGAGATTACCAGTTTATTTACACAATCAGTACTTACTTATTACTGTATTTTTCAATAGATATGCAGCTGAAATAAAACCCCCAGCTTTATTTATTTATTTTTCTAATGGTTTAACAGGGTCTGTGAGGTTTTCTGAAAACTTTGCAGCTTCTGAACAACACTCTTAATATTTTATTCAAATGAACAGTGAATGTACCAACCTCTACAGCGGAAAGCATTCATTTCCAGGAGCTAAGCATTCATTTTTCAGTGCACTGTTAATGCTCTCAGATTGAGTGGTCCTTGAGATATAAATGCGAGCAACATTTTTCTGTCACAACAAAACTGTTAATAGCACAATCTGCTACATTAACTTTATGTAGCTTAGTTTAGAGCTCTGAAACATCCTCCAACCTCACCTCAATATGCAGTCAGGACATATATATATATATATATATATATATATATATATATATATATATATATATATATATATATATATATATATTAATGGTCAGAAGCTGTGAAATAATATGACCACTAAAATAATACTGTCAGCCACTCCATCAGAAGAGGTTTCTATTGTCTAGCCATTTTTTTTAACATGTTGCAGAGAAAAAGCTTTTCAGCCTCAGAGAAAAATCTTTTCAGCTTGTATAAAGAAAATTCCAACACAATTCCGGGAAAAAGAAAGGTATGCCAGATGATTCAATACCTTGAAGAACTACCTTGAGCAGCATTATCTTCAAACAAACATTTACTGTGAAGCCTTTTATTTTGTTTAGTTGATTTTACAACATTCCTTCAGTTCATTGACGTCTGCTGCCCAAAATCAATGAACTGCAAAGATACAAACATAAGTATGTTAAAAAAAAACCCAAAAAAAAACCAAACTTACATTGGCCTGTATGATGACCAGGTATCTTGTAATCTCTTCATAGTTGAGTCTTTCTCTGAGAACCACGGAGCCGAACAACGTCAGCGGGATGTCGAAGGTTCTGTTGGCTGTCTGAAATATACACACATGCAAGCCAAAAATGGGTCACATGCAGGGTGAAAAGCTCATGTTTAACTTCACTGGAGTCAAAATGAGCTAAAACTTGAACCGGAAATGTAGGGACATCACAGGGGTGTAGTAGAGGAGCTGATTGGGTGACTTCAATATGGAATGGATTACACTGAATAGAGGTTCATTAGCCTGATCAGCCAGGGGTACGAGACCCGTCCCACTCGCTGCCATTTCCGCCAGTGCAGAATGTACTGACCCAATCAGAGCGTAGCAGAGGCGGGCTTTACGGGACAACTCATCTAAGAGCTGCAATTAAAAATAACCAAGATGAACTGATAAAAAAGAATAAGATGCATTCCAATACTTTTCCAAAATGTGTAAAAATTCCTATTAAAGGGAGGGAGGGGATGCTGTGAAATATGTTTCTGGATAAACATTGTTAAATTATCTAAATAAAGGATGTATTTGGTTTATTGCACAGATGTAGCATCAGCTCGATCAGAACAAAACGTGCAATTAAAAAAAAAAATATTCAAAACAAGACCTTTATTTCTCCGCTTGCCCCAAAAACATTTAAATATCAAACGAACAAAAGATAAATCTTTTAACAGTAGATGACTGACTTTGCCTTTATTTTTTGCGAAATACATTTTTTCTAAAAGTCTTTGTTTGCAGGTCTGGAGAACGATGATGATTGATGATGACTTGAGATTTGCCATCAATGCTGCATCCAGACTAAATGTGACTACAACATACAACACTTCAAGTGCTATCATGACATTATGATACATTTTAAATAGTAGGTTGTATGTGTGCTACTTTGTTAACTGTGGTGAACCTTATCAGAAATCATTCATCTTCAATATGAGCTTTTTTTTAAAAAGAAATCACTGCATTTTCTTACTGTTGAGTTGATAACCTTGCTTTATCAAGAGAGAGGGGCAGGCTGGTGGATTACTCACTGGATCTTTGGGGTTGTACTGGATGGTGTACTCTATCTGCCCATTGGGACCATCATCGATATCTGTTGCACCATTGTTGCCCAAGAAACCAGAAAAGATAGTTGTTCCCACTGGAGTCAGCTGAAAACACAACAGACGAGAATTTCAGCAGCTTTGATGACAAAGTCTGAAAATATGATGTCAAACAGTTTCAAACTGTGTAAACTCCAAACATTATTCAGACTCTTTTCTTCCAGACAGTGCCATGCAAGATCTGCCAGCATGTGGGGCAGATGAAGAAAGAATGCTAAGAAACAAAATGCATAAATGAATGAAATATATTTTTATGCATCTGGCAGTGAGGGATGATGATCTCCCAGAGCTTTACAGAAAAAAAAAAAAACAAAAATAACAAAAATGCAGTTGTAAGTTTCTTGTGCTCAAATGGGAATTAAAAAAAACAACAACATCAACTGTTTGTGTTTCATTTATTTGTAGTTTAGCTGAACGCACACATTCATACACATTCATCCTTTGACAGATTTTATGTCACAAGTTTGTATTTCAGTCTCTCATTAATGTAGAATTAATGCGGATATATACTAAAAATCAGGCCTTCTGATTAAAGAAGAAAAATGGGTGACCCAAAAGCTCAAAGTTATAAATAATGTTTCGATGTCAAAACTGATTACTGCAATGATCAAAAAGGTGTAGGCAGAAGTCTGAGCTTATTACACCTACTCTTTTCATGGGGTAGCATTAATGGGATTAATGAAAACAAACAACTAAATCCAACATAAAGGAAAACTTGTTTTACATCTGCTTTGAAGAACTTCAGACTGATTTTGTCAAAAAAAAAAAAAGCTCTTGACAGATCTTTCACAATCTTTCAACAAAATGGAACTGAACCAGGCACATTAAAAAAAACAAGCTTTCAAAGGATAAAATAATAAATAATAAATAATAATCCATACATAGCTTTAAATTGTTCATATTCTGAAACTACTGAGGCTCCACAAGAAGTTTAAATGACATTTCAATGAGCTGCTGTCTGTAATATGTGTTGATTATGACTGTTTAATCATCCCCCGAGACAAAGGAGCTAAAGAACTATGTGATGTGTAAAACGTTTTGATTTGACATGTGAAACAGGCAACACACAAATGGGGGCATATTATCGATTTGATTATCAGGAAGGGCATTTCCATAGTCTTTGTGACTGATGTGGACTTGTCTGACCAATTTTATGTTTTCTTGAAAAGCACAATTTCCAGCCACTCCAGTAGCCAAAGAAAGTCATAAAAAAAATGCTTTTTGAAGGACAACTCAACCAAAACCTTTAACCGAGTCTACTCTTCCACCTCCACTCTGCCCTGTAACTCAGTAAATGAACTTCTAGATAACTTTCACTCTAAAATTTCAGATATCATCGATGCCATTGCTCCCACTACGGTGAAGATTGTCCCTGGTGAGAAGAAACCTCTGTGGAGAAATGCCCCACTAGTAAAAAGTGAAAAAAGTGAGTGCTGAAAAGCCAAACAGAGGTGGTGAAACACTGGACTCCAGGTTCACTATGATATTTATAAAGAGAGACTTCACAGATATAATTCACAACTGAGCAATGCAAGGAAAGCCTTTTTTTTTCTGAAATCATTATCAAAACCACAAATGCCCGGGTTTGCTACTGTGGACAGGTTAACAAACCCGCCTATGTCAGTAGCATCTGGACTCCACTCCACTAAGGCCTGCAATGAATTTGCTAACTTTTATAATGAGAACAGATCTGTGTCCATTCAAAACCAGTTTTGACAACATGACACAATTTTACTCAATCAACAACAAAAACCTGGGAGATATTATGGATCAGTTAAACTCATCCTCATCTTAACTCTGCACAACAGCTTTGACGTCTTACAGTCTGGTTTTGTGCTTGCCACAGCACTGAGACTGCCCATGTCAAGGTGTTCAATGACATCCGCATAAATACAGACTGTGGAAAACCCACAGTACTGGTATTATTCAACCTCAGCGCAGCTTTGACACCATTGACCATGATATATTCCTAGAGCGATTGGAGGATTGGGTCGGACCTTCTGGCACAGTACTTGGCTGGTTTGAGTCTTAAAGGACAGAGCCTACTTTTGTTACTTTACATCAGAATTAACAAAAATTACATGTGGAGTTCCCCAAGATTCTATCCTAGGACCCCTCCTATGTAACATCTACATGTTTCCGCTAGCTCAAATAATAATAATCAACAAGACAAGTTACCATGCAGCAACTATGCAGATGACACAACTTTACATCACAACGTCACCAGGTGACAATGAGCCCATACAAGCATTGAGTAGATGCATAGAACAAATCAATGATTGGATGTACAATCATCTACAATTGAACAAAAGCAAAACTAAAGTAGTTTTAATTGGGCCAAAAGAAGAGCATTTATGAGTCAGCACACAGCTTCAGGTATTATAGCTACAGACCGCTGATAAGGCCAGAAATCTGGGTTTAGTCATGGACTCATGGAGCTGAACCTTCAGAGACACAGTAAAACAAGTACAAAGTCCGCCTTCTATTACCTGAAGAATATCTCCAGGATCACAGGACTAATGTCTCAACAGGACCTTGAAAAAGTCATCCATGCGTTTATTTTTGAGTTAAATTGATTACTGCAACAGTGTCTTTACAGATCTGCTTAATAAGTCAATCAGACAGCGACGGCTAATCCAGAATGCTGCTGCCCGAGTTCTCACTAGAAATAAGAAAGTGGACCACATCACTCTGGTTCTGAGGTCCTGACACTGGCTCCCTGTACCTCAAAGCATAGACTTTAAAATACTTCTGTTAGTTTATAAATCACTGAATGGTTTAGGACCAAAATAAGTAAGAGATTTGTTGTTGCCATATTAACCATTCAGACCTCTCAGGTCTTCTGGTTCAGGTCTGCTCTGTGTCCCCAGAATCAGAACCAAACATGAAGAAGCGGCATTCAGCTTTTATGCTCCACAGATATGGAACAAACTTTCAGAAAACTGCAGGAATGCTAAAATTCTCAGTTCCTTTAAATCAAGGTAAAAAACAAATTTGTTTACAGCTGCATTTGACTTAATTATTTAAACCATTCTGAATTTAGGATAAAACAATGTTAATCTCAGTACTAAAATGTAACTCTAGCCTAAATCTGACTTTTTTTTATTCTGCCACTGCACTGTAACTTTTTGTCCGCCTTTACTTTCTGCTTTTAAACTCCTTTTTAATGCATTTTTATATATATTTTCATGTAAGGCACTTTGAATCGTCTTGTACATGAGATTTGCTGTACAAATAAACTTGTCTTGCCTAAAGTTGTTGATGTCTAGGTTGTAAGAAATCATTAAATTTAAATGGAAGTTCTTACTACTTCCAACAGATTTTGAATGAGTCTATTATACATCTAGTAATTGACTAATTAATTGTTAATAATCTCCCATCATTCAGAGGTAATTTTGGTTTTTGTACTTTTGTTCATACCAGAGTGGTGATCTGTCACCGGCAGACAGTGTTTGACAAGTAAATTATTTCAATAAAGACTAAAGGAGTGGTGTATGAAAGCATTGTTGTATTGCAGCTCTAACTGATTCAGGTAAAGGGCAGCTTTGTGTAATGATGTTATCTAACAGTTTTAATGTGTTTTGTCAAATTTCTGACCTCTGTACTTGTCATTTTCAGCACACAATTGCATTCACACTAGCAGGTACGGTTACCTAGCAGTTCGTTCTTCATAATTAGATCAGTCGCAGCGGTCATAAGGTTAAGCGTGTTTAAGGCATTTGAGTGTTTAAAAAAAAAAAAAAAAGCGCTGTTAAATTTTCATCCTCAGTGGTCACAAATTTTTTTTCCTTATATAAAATGGCCTTGTATAAAGTCACTACAAAAGATAAGGAAGTAATAATCTGTAGTGGTCTGAAGTCTCAGAGAAGATAGTCCATCGTTTAATCATTGTGTCAGCAAGTGGATATGCAACTTATCCAATATTTTCCTTCCTAGTCAGACAGTCTTAGTGTTGTCAGGCTTAAAGGAGTGATGGCCTAGTGGTTACAATGGCTTGGGCCTGGAGGATCCAGGTTCAAGTCCCTGGGCTGGCAACAATGGTGAATCACTGTGGGCCCCTAAGCAAGGCCCTTAACTCCCAGTTGCTCCCCGGGTGCTGGGATAGCAGCCCACTGCTCCTAGTGAAAACTAGTGATGGGTTAAAAGCAGAGACCAAATTTCGGGGTGTATCGTGAGATATATACTGAAGCCAAGAATGGAAAGGAAAAAATGGAAAGGAAAAAAAAAAAGATACTCACATATCTGGTCAGTGTAGGCCTGTTACCATCTGGACCTACAGCCATGTTTTGGTTAAATCTCTACTAGAGTTGTTATGATGCCAACACCAGTTAGACACTGCCACAATATGAGTATCTGTGAGTATTTACAGCTAAGCACTATCTGATGCCATGTATCTTGTTGTTTTTAGGTTGGAAAATCCTACCAGGATCTAGGAACCAGACTAAAATAGGACAAATGGTGGGCAAAATTGTACAGTTCATTATCCTTGATGACCAGCCCCGGGTGGTTATTAGAAACTTTGAATTTCAGTGTGTAATTTAGTATCTGGAGCCATGGTAGTTTCCCAAGTCGAAAATACAACTATACAACTTTTGTATATGTATTAGTTATTATTTATCTGAGGTTACTTAAGCAAAGAAAAAAAAAGTTTAGTATGGTATTAAAAAAAAGAATTAGGCTGGTATTGAAACAGTAGGTGATGATGAGGCTGAAATACGTATATAAGATTATTTGTCACAAAGGGGTTAAATATCCTGCCCAAGCACACTGCAACATGTATAAGGGGCTGGGAATCAAAATAACAAGCTTTCAGTCAAAGAATTACCGCTTCATTCATCCACTGCACTACAGCCAGATGCACAAAGATGCACAATATAATAGAGTAAACCTTTTGGTATTTTCTTAGTTTTAACTAATGCTTTAGGAGCTGGGAAAACATTATAGCTAACATTAGACAATGACAGATTAAAAACAAAAACAACCCCAACAGTTATCAGCTATAGGTTTGTGTAGGATACATAATATATAATGAGTGGCCTAAAATGGACCACTAAAGACCTCCATGATGCCCACAGAAATACAATGCACTTAATGCAAAGACTCTTTACAGTCACCATGTCATTACTGACTCACTAAGTTCCTGCAGTATGATATTCCCTTCAGAGATTAATAAAGAATTATTGAACTGGATTAAACCTGAATTGAAACATTGGACTAGCAATTGCGATGGATTGACAACCAGCCCAGGGTGTACCCCTCTCCACGCCACCTGGGACAGGCTCCGTCGTTTGTTTGTTTAATTATAACACATTAATTCATCTTAATTCTATTCTATATTATTGTATTTTAAATTTTTTTTTTTTTTTTTTTTTTAACCCAGCCAAGTGTCTAAGGATCTTTGGTCAGGTGTCAAAAAATGAAGTTTAATCTCTAGCCAGCACAACCCCCCCCCCCCCAAAAAAAACAAACAACAACAACATGTAAGATGGAATTTAATTTATGTGCCACACCAATGATTTGTAACACCATTTCCTTCAACAGGGCTATCTCTGCCTCCCACTGATCCAACTGTGGATCTCCACAATGTCTCATGCTGTCACTTTGCCACATTTGGATAATGAAACAACTCCTGGCTCTGGTGCTACTGCCAACTCATGAAATCGGCCATGGAGATCACCTTGAACTCAGAAACTTTTACAGAGAAGTCATCAATTGTGTCCACATTGCCATTGTGCATGTACACAAGTCTGCCTCACTTTTTTGAAATCAAAAACGATCAGGAATAAAAAAAAAAAACAAATGAAGGTTAATGCAGATAAACCAGAATGAATTCAATATTACATTTACTAAATAAAAGTGTTGGAATTCGGGCAATAGCTGGAGTATATTAGAAAGTAGCTGTCTGACTAATGAGAACTAATGAATAAATATGATCTTGCTATTATATATTATTTTATAGCCCACATCTAAATGACTTTATTCCATTTTTTTATGATTATTGCCTTTAAACTGACTGAATTCATTCTGATTTGAAAGATCAAATACATTTTATACAATAGCATTTATAAATTGCTCAACCAGTCATTTTTGGGGAATAGAGGAAATTATTTTAACCACAAAGAGATTTAAGATGTGGCATCAGTGGAGAAGCAGCAAGCAACCAGAAATGTATCAAGTGTGGCAGACAAAAGGAAGAGCTTGAGAAAATGTGAAATAATGAGGAGCTGGGAGTGGTGAGGGGTGTTAAAAAAACATAGGAGAGGTTCTGAGAGAGATAAGAAAGACAGTGAGCGGACAGATTGAGTTAGACAGGCTGTCGAAGAGTGTATGACGATATATTCAGCTTGGTTTGTCTAGGCCAGTACTAAATTTGAGACTCCTCTTGTTGAGAAAAACACATCTCCAGGTTCATTATGACATCTAGGAAGACAAACATCACTCTTATAATTTACAACTGAGGAATGCAAGGAAGTAGTGTAGTGGTAGTGTTTTACTGCATCTCATTGCTGCATTTAATCCAGCTGACCACAATATATTACTTAAACAACTGGAAAACTGATCCAAAAAAAAAAAAACTTAGAGAACAGGAAGTACTTTGTATCAAGAAGGTAACTTTACATCTGAGCAGACAAGAATTACATTGGAGTTCCCCTAGGTTCCATCCTGGGACCTCTTCTGTTTTAACATCTACATGCTCCCACTGGTACAGGTTATAAAGAACAACAAAATAAACTGCCATAGCTATGCAGATAACACACAGCTATTTATTACAACGTCACCAGGAGACTGAGGCCCTGTAAAGGTTCTTGGTAAATGCATTGAGGAGCTTAATGACTGGATGTGCCAGAACTCTCTCCAGCTAAACAAAAAGACAACAGAGATAATTGTCTTTAGAACTAAAGAGAAATGATTACCACAGAGCTTCAATCTATACACCTAAAAATCACCAACAAGGCCAGAAATCTGGGTGTGGTGATGGACTCAGACCTACATTTGGAAAAATACAGTAAGGAATTAACAAAGTCAGCCTACTATCACCTTAAGAATATATCATGGATAAAAGATCTGATTTCTCAGTAGGACCTGGGAAAACTATTCCATGCATTCATCTTTAGTAGGCTTGATTTTTGTAACAGCGTCTTTACAGGTACACCTACAACATCTGTTAGACAACTGCAGCTCATTCAGAACTTAGGTGCTCTAGGCCTCACTAATACCTAAAAAGTGGACCACATCAGTCCAGCTCTGAGGTCTTTACAATGACTGCCTCAGGGGATAGACTTTAAAGTTCTGATGCTGGTCTATAAAGCTCTGAATGGTCTTGTACCAAAATACAACTGTGACCTCCTGACCCAGTATGAACCTTCCAGACCCCTCAGGTCATCTGGATGTGTTTTTTCTTTTTTATCAGTTTCCAGATTCAGAACCAGACATGGAGAAGCTGCATTCAGCCTCTACGCTCCTCGTGTCTCCCAGAAAGCCTCAGATCAGCTGAAACACTCAGTTTATTTAAATCCAGGTTGAAGACTCAGACACAATCAGACACAATCAGACACCAATAAACCACTCAGTGACAGATTTTCTCTGCCTTTCCCCCTCTTATGTGTGAAACAACAGCATAAAAAAAGAAAATATTTTAGGAAAGAAAGAGGACAAAGTCTATATGTAGTATCTTGATACATTTTCTCTAATAATGCGTCAAAAACACATTGAAAATAAATGGTACAGCACACTCAATTTACCACACTCATTCGTTTTTTTTTTTCTTGTATTCTTCCCTTCAAACCAATCAATGTAATAACTATAATCTTGATGGACTGTGGCAGTGAAGGCTAAGTGCAATGGTTTAGTAGGCACTTTAGCATCTTGACCACACTCATTTTATTTGTTTGAATTTGTTTTTGTCTTTGCTTTAACACTGAGAGACAGTTTGTGTATGTTTTAGTGCTTTACCTCACTAATAGCTACATAGTATCTGGGCTGCTGAAAACGTGGTGCATTGTCGTTGCGGTCTCGAACCACAATGCGGACCTCGTGCAGGATCACGGTGCCGATCAACTCGTTTGTGCACTGAACCTGAACCACGATGGAATGGATATATGATGGAGGCTGCAAAAAAGAAAGAGTTACAGATAAAAACTGTTGGAATGTTGATTATGCAGTTGTACAATAGAGTTACACAACACAACAACTGGTCACTTGTTGAATGTGACTACCATCTCCTGTATTCTAAGTCTGAATATGCAAGCCCGCCTGAAATCTGCCAGAAATTCTGTCACCCAAAACCATGAGCGAAAATGTTTTATGGTCTGATCAGACAAAAGTTGAACTTTTTGGCCTAAGCCAATACGGAGCATCATCCAAGATGGATATATTTGGATATCTTTGGAAGTTTTTCAGAGAAGATTAGTTTGCATTTTCATAGAAAAAACAGCAAAGGTTGGTAGGTAAGCTAGCATTGAAAATATACATTTATTTGCTCAAACATCTAAATTCTAGAAGTGACAATTTAATGTATACTTAGAGAAAAAGTCAACAGAAAGTTTTATTTATTCAAAATGTTTTTATATATTGTTTTTTTTTCTTCAAAATGTACTAACTTCTGTTCTTTTCCCCTTTCTAGTCAATCAACACCCACATCTCCCCGATAATGAAGCGGTAACAAGCTTTTGTAGCATTTTGTCATTTTGAAGGAATAAAAAATAAATGTAATAAAATAATAATATTCAATAAACACGTTTTCAAAAATACAAGATTTTGCTTCCAATGGCCAGTGTTGTTCAGATATGTTCCCTGCAGGTTGGCTTGTACCTTTTGTAGTTGGGAATAGCTCTTGTCTGGAAAGTCTGCAATAAAGGACTGATTGGTGGATTGCTGTACTTCTGATTGTGCTTTTATCACTTCTCCAGTTTTTTCCATGTGACTCTGGAGAACTCTGGATTACATTCATGGTGCCCATTGATTGAGAGAAGACCTTTCTCTAGATTACCTTTGTCCGATTCTGAGAGAGTTTTGATGCGGTAAAGATCTGATTCTGTAGTTCACATTTACAACTAGACCTTCATGAAGCAGCCTTTAGGATTAGCACACATGTGAACCAGACACTGTGTATATATAAAAATAAGACTGAAAAAGAAAAACAAAAAACAAAACATATTTGTGCAACTAAATTGAAGCAGGAAATTTGATTGAAGCAGGACACAAACAGATCGTGAATGAATCATTGTTCCCACCTCGCAATAACAAACTGTCCTTTTCTCCATAGTTCTAAATTGATATTCTGATGTTATGCCGGGTTCTGCATGACGGGTGAGGAATGCATCCTTGTAGCCCCATGCAGACACGGTGTGTCCAGTGGGAATGCAGACAGACCATTCAAGGATGTAACGCTTACATGCACCATGACCTATGACACCACGTGTGGAGGTGTTCCTTCTCAGTGTCTATACAAGCGCACTTTTGTCGAGCTACCGGGCCGTTTAATTGGACTCCCTTCTTTCTCCCATCTATTTGAAGGAAAACAATGTACCGACCACAATATATCAGCGTAGGCTGCAATAGATGGCAATAGCACCTGTTTTCTGCTTGTTTGCATTGAATTTTTAAAAGTTGACTTGTTATGCAATGCACCAAAGTAACAGCTGAATGTTTGTTGTTGCTGATGGTGAAAAACTGGAACAATGGCAAATGGGGAAACGGACAGACTTAGCTTTGATCATGCTGTACGTCTTTTATAGTTTCTTTTTTTTTTCTCCTCTGTACTAGCTTCTTGCAGCACCTTCAGATCAAATATGGAGGTGGGAACTGTGGAGCCCATATGGAGTGTGGGGGCTAGTTTCAGTCCAATTCAGTGTTTACATGTAGGGATTAGCTCGACTTCAGCTGCATCACTGGACTGTTAATCCAACTATGAGATGTTCAGTTTAGTTTGATTTCAGTTAGTCGGTGCCATGACTGAAATTTGTTTGATGAGTCCAATTGATCAGTCCTAAAATGAGGAAAAACTTAAAATTCTGTCAGTTTGACTGTAATCAATGTGAACACAACAAAAGGAGTCAAAACCATCTAAAAAGAAATAGATAAGCGTTCTTACATCTCTATCCAGAACCCGTCCAGTGCTGTTTAAGTAAAGAGCCTGTGTGGAAGGATCAAGGATCACCCAGAAGTTGTTGTTGTCCTTCAGTGACAGAGAGATGGTACGATCTGGACCCTCAGCCACACCATTTATCTGCATGTTCTCCACCAAGAGTGTTCCTGGAATAAAAAAAATAAAATAAATGAATACATAGAATAACCTTACAGCAAGTTTAGACTGTGTATAAAGTAGAAAAACATCCAATTTGTTTTTGCACTTTGAAAAACACACCGAAAGCAGTTTGGTCATTTCATCGATTTATTAGTGAAAGAAAACAATGCAAAGCCATTTCAAAGAGAATCCTCTGTTTTTTTTCTCATTCCTAATTAATTATATACCTGGAAATGATGTTTGTGGCTGGAGTCAGAGTCAAAGGTAATGAGACATATAGCACACAGGCAGAAAAAGAGACTAAAAAGGACAGAAGATATTGAACCAAGTAAAATGTAATTCAGTAAGGCAGTCCAGATATTAAAGCCTTTTTATCTGCTATTCCAGTACCTGCTTCTAAGGCAAACTGGAACAGAAAATAAAGTATTCCAGTAATAGAGTCTGCTACAGAACACAGAATATCTTATTAACTTTATTATATTTATATAAATGGATTTAAAAAACTGAAAAAAACTATAAGACAAATAAAAGGAAAACACAGTCAATAAATATGGAAGAAATGTTGAACAAATGAACACAGTCAGGTCTGTATATGAAGCATTTTGGGAATGGCCAGAGACTGTAGGTTTAATGTAAGAAGGAAAAGACACACTAGATGTCTTGGCTTTAGAGCCGATTGTCATTGGCAGTAAAAACCGAAGAACTCAAGAATTTACAGCCTGTTTGAATTAGTCACTTAATCTTTAATTCAGGCTGGTGATATAGTCAACCGTACAGCTGGATTTCAAGTGCAGCTTTAATCACTCAAAAGGAAAGTGGACATGTATGTATCTACAGGTTGGTGGATACCATTTCTAATCCGGAGGTTTTTCCTTTCACCATCAGCATTGCGGGGTTTGTGTGTTACTCCATTTTCTCCTCCTCCTCCTGTCTCCATCCCTTCCACTGGATCGACGATGCAGTGGCAAAAAACTGGTTTAAATCTTAGTCTTGCGTGTCTCTTGATCTATTATGTTTAATGAGGTTACAGCCCATAACACCATTTGGCTATGACCAAAACCCATCTCCAACCTAATAACTCATCATGTAACCCTTTCAGACATATATAACCTCATAGCTGTGTATGAGAGTGTGAGGTCATAAGGTTTAAAAAAAACAAAAGGGAGAAAGAGATAGGTAACCGGACACACCACCGTGGCAGCCTGGAAATAATGTTTTGCTGTTACTAAAGTGTATTTGACCGCCAGCTCCACAGAATGTTTTATGTTGCATCCATTAATCATGTCATCCCATAGAAATCCCTTTTTAGCAAAATGTGTAAAAAAAAAAAGATAAAAAAGCCAACATCTAATGTTGATATTTGACTGAAGATACCTCCAAGTGCAGCGACCACCTGGTACTATTATATATAAACATAGAGAAAGTTGCTTCTGCAGGTTCCAATGATTAGTTTGTGTTCGTTTTGTAGGGAGGAGATCAATCATGGTTGAATGTACAAATTGTAATGTGAAGAGCAGTATTTTATTTATTTTGTCCCACAATTTCCTGTTGCACCTCCAAAGTGACGCTTGATTACTGATTACAGTTGTAAAACCGTGCTAAGAATCGTGTTAGTAAATAAAATTGACAGAGGGACTCTGATATCAGTGACAATATAAGAATTAATCTGGTGAAAAACATCTTCATTGCACTCTGAGTTTTGGGCTTTTTTATCAATGAATCCCTGGGGCTGTTTCTTGCGCTGAAATATCAGGGGAATTTGCAGTTCGCCTTAATCTTAGGCCAACTTTTCACTATGAATACTTAAACACATACTGTAATTACATATGCTCTACAGAGAGTTGCTATTGCAGTTATTTTTTTACCCTCTTTTGTTTTTTCTCACAATAAGTATCGCTGGCTAAGTGCAACTGCTTTTTTCTTCCCCTTTTAAGCAAAGGAGGCAAGGGGTAGCACTCCCTGAATCTTGTTCTTCTGGAAGGCATCTCCCCAGTCAAACGTGAGTTTTACCCTTCTAATCTTGCCCATCTGTAGTCTTAATGGGTTGAACGATGCATAGATTAACCCTTGCAAGGCGCTAAGGCAGGGCGGGCAATCCTGGTCCTCGTGGGCCAGTGTCTTGCATGTTTTAGATGTTTCTCTGCTTTAACGCACCTGATTCAAAATAATAGATGTTAATGACACAACCGTTTGTTTCTAGGTGTGTTGAAGCAAGGGGAATATCTAAAACATGCAGGACACTGCTCCTCGAGCACCAGGATTGCCCACCCCTGGGCTAAGACATAGGCAAGCCCTCTGAGGAACTGAAGCCCTTTGCTCTGTTTTGGGTCATTTCGACCTGAGCCTTACAAGGGTTAAATATTTAACAAAATCTGTTATCTTACTTAGCTTGTATTCTTTTTACAAACTGGCATTATGTGAATACAACTTTAATAAAATGTATTAGAATTGGATTGAATTTGACTTAATCTGGTTGGGCTTGAATTGAACTTGTTTAGGTTCTCTCTAAGATGTTCTACAATTACTTCTGTTTTATGAATAAACCCATTGAACGAATTAATATATTAAACGGTTATCCTCGCACGTGTATCATCCTTTAAGTTTGTCCAGAAATACTGCTACTAATAACATTCTTGTGATATTTATATTTCTACTGTGTGATCTTTACAGACTACTTAAGATGCCAGAAATACAAATCTGATTGGGACAAATGTTTAAATTTCACTTGGCTGTAGGGTTGGAAAGCAGTACCTCCTACCTGCAAAATGTGGGTTTTTTTGTGTAATGGTGAATGAATGTGCTCAATCTACCAGACACTAAACTAATAAAATAAATATTAAACCCTTTCATTCTGCCTTATTTTATTTATAAAAGGCACGATGTGAGACATATTAGGTTACTACAGCAAAAACAGCAACATATCCACATTTATTTTGTCATGAGCTAAAACAGAAAACACGTTGAGCTGATACTTTCTACATGTTGCTTTATGTAGCTATAATGAAGCATTATATGCTAGGTGTTAAAAATGAAATAAAAACATGGGAAGCCAGCAAAAACCAGGTTTTGCTGGCTTTTTCTTTTTTAAATGGAAAATGAATAGCCGTTAACATTTAAACCCAATGACTGGCTGCTGTAACACAAGACAAGTGACATGATGTTCTTTTTCTTTTACATACCACCAATTCCCTTCAGATCAAATAAAGCAAACAGCTTTTTTTCTTGGGGCATAAGAACCTGAAATTGCAATCAAATGAGGATGACAAGTCATCCGATATTTGCGTCCTAAATGAGAATCGTCCAGGGAACGTCAGCATCCGAACAAACGGCTACCATAAATGCTGTCCCAAACCCAATAAATGCTGAGGAGACACAGGTGCACACAATCAGGATAGACAGGAAACAAGGGAAGTGAAACTGGAACTTGAGGAGCCAGGACATGGGCCGTTTCTCAATATGTGTCCATACGTGTACTTGCATTCTTGTGAATCGTGATCATTTGCAGCCGAAGTACTGTTCCAATTCTCAAGAGCACATCTAACCAAGAATATAAGATATTGTTACCCTATTAGATAATAAGTTTTAAAAGCTTTGCATGCAGGCCTATACAAAATAGTTAGCTATTTGAAACATCAGATTAACATCAACATTTACAGATTAACATCAGATTGTTTATTTCAATCATATTCGTATCTCAATGTCCAATGGCCATGTAGCATTTTTAACTTTTACTCTTACTAGAACTGGAGAGAATTCCAGAGAATGGCCTGTCTGGCCCACACTTTGCAGCTTGTTTCAAAAGAAGAAGCACCTGAGTGTTGAATCCACCATACTGAAGGCAAGATCTCTGCTTTATGTAAGGAAATCATCAGTTGCAAATGAACAGATGGTATAAAGATGTGGCAAAACCCTCATACGTGACTGCCCAACATGCTGGAATAGTACTCTAGTATGGTATGAACCCTCTCCTGACAAGTGACTGGAAAGAACTTAAAATTTCCATAATCTGTCTGAACCATTTGCTGTGCACACTGACCAAGTATAGAATGACAGTCAGTCCTTATTTCATTTTGTGCCGTGCCTTTTAAACCTGGAAGCACACCTACGTTCCAGCACTGTGCTGCAGCCTATCAGTCAGTTGCTACTTAAGTTTCTGAGAGATCGGTTTGCTTGCATTCTCATCCCAGACTGTTGCAGCTTTGATGCAACTGCTGCAGGAGCTTCTCTGATGGATCCTAGTGTTTCATTTCTTTTAAATTCACCTGAGCTGAAATCTTTGTAGAAGGCAGTAGAGTCCTTTGTTTGGTTCCTAGCAAGACAGTCTCATTGAAACACAGATGAGTATACTATAGGCAACACTAAAATGGTATCATCAGTGCCCTTTACCCTCAAGAAAAGTAAGCAGGAGCTCAAGCCATAATGTCATAGACTCTCCATCAAGCAAAATAGCATAATACATGGATGAGGTTCACCAAGGAACTGTCTATGACAACAGAATGGATTTCTGGAAGGTAAGAGAAGCTATTTATCCCAAAATTGCCCCAGCGGCATTAGATGTAGTCAGTAACCCCGCCTCCCAGGCTTTTGTTGAGTGCATTTACTCTGTGTGGCCTTCTGTCATCTGGTCTGAGAAATAGGACTACAACTTCACCTGAGCAACATGTTTTCCTTAAAATTAACAAGAAATTACTAGACTGCAGAAATGCACTGTAGAAGTTACATGTTAGCCTGTTAGCTGAGCTGCGATGTCATCAAGAACACAAGTACGCTGATGTTCAAACTGCACAAACTGCACATGAGTTCCTGTGTCCTCCAAAGTACGTTCTCACGACTAGAATGTGCCAAGTAGGGACTTGAGAAACAATAAAAACAGGGACTGGGCTACAACATTACACCCAAGAAAAACAAAATAAGAAATCAAACAAACCCTGACGCAAAGATCCTAAACCACGACAACCTCTCCCTATGTTACAGCTGTGATGGGCGAGGCCAAGAACAGGATGAAACAGTTCAAGAAAAAAGGTGTGTGTTTGACTACGTGCCACTCCAAATCACAAGGGTCCAATTACTAGGCCCTGCAGACTGCATTATTAATCAAAAACATCCTTTAGTTGCATCCTTTTGCACATTATCACCCACCGCAGGATTTTAGTCTGCAGACACAATCAGACATAAATGTGTGTGCCTGAGCGTGTCTTCGTGTGTGCACAGGGAATAAAGTGGTGGCTAAAAAGCGTTATTTAATAAAAGACTTCACTTAGCATCTGCTCTTCAACACGTTTGCACTCAAAGATCAGAACGTGTACATTTTAATAGACACGAGCGCAAAAAGCTACAGTTATCGATTTGTTTGCAACCTGAAAAGAAAACACACACAGAAACCACTGTGTATGTTTTAGGTAAGACTGAAAAGAAAAAAGATTTATAGAGCAACCGAAAGTTTAAATATTAGAAACAAGGAGAGAGACGGAGATTTAGATGAGGAGGGGAAAAAAAAGGATAAAAGTTGAGATAGAGCAGGATTGTTTTTGCTTGTGTGTACATGCTAGAAAATGTCATATTTTCCGCCCATGTACACACTTCCACGAGCGTGCACACAGCAACATAAACACACACGCACTAAACAATCTCATATCTGATCTGCCAGATATGAAACTGGGTCATGGCCTTCTGTGCTACCATGGAAACCATCTGAAATGCTTTACTATTTTAAATAAATAAGGACATTTAATGAAATTGGTTTCTTTATATGAGAAATGGGATAGAAAATGGAATTCAGTGAGGGAATTTCTTTCGTGACTGTCTTCTGGATATCTCGATTCTGCTTTTCCTGCTTCTGTATTGCAAAATGAATTTAAAAAAAAAAAAAACACAAGTACAGCAAAAGTAGAAAGAGACGCTACTCGAACACCTTGAACTGCTGCATCTAATTAAATAACCTAGACCATCAAATACAAATGGGCTCGTTTCACAGTGACCTGACTATATATGATGTGTGACTGAATACTGCACCCAGCAGCACTTGATTAAATGGGCCTTTGTGGTAAAGCACACAGGCTGAACTGTGTATGTATATGTATATGAGTGACTACACAGGTAACAGAAAGTACACGTTGTGCATAAAAAAAGAAGCACAAAGAGCAATTAAAGGACAAAAGAAAAAAGAAAGGTGGACAGAGACTGGACTGCATCAGATAATCATAGAAATAAGGCATAAGGACGAATATTACAAAAGAAAAGCGAGAGAAATTGAGGACTATAGAGGTGCATTGATAGAATTTTTACAGGACATTAGCTTAACTGAATGCGGTTACACCAGCATGTCATCCAGGCATGAGCCATTGACTGAAAAAAGTAATCATCGCATCAACCTCCTCCCTGAGCTCTGAGCAGGGGAAATAAAGGGGGAGTGGAGACAAGCAATACTCTAAAAGAGTGAGAGCAGACTTCAGAAACTTCTATTTGGAGATATACAACAACAAGGATGGGAATAACTAAAAGAGTATGACTTCAAAGCCATCTTTTTTCTTCTTTGTGTCTGTCCTTAACAGGGACGTACGTGTAGTTTGCAGCAGTTTGTCGACTGCAGTACATCGGTTTTTCTTTAGACTCTTTGGCTGCTTTTATTCGTTGTGTCACTTGTATCACAAAAAAAAACAAAAAAACTCAACAGTCATTACAGACAAAAACCCTGAAGACAAAACACCCCAAACAAAAACTCAGCGTTCCTTGCATGGTCCCTGCATACGCTGTTCAGCAAGGACTTTTACGTAGGAGGAACAACTCCACCAGGGCACAACGCAACACAGGAGAAACCAGCTGCTCAGGTTAAAACTCATCAGGCCTCGTGCATCTCCAGGAGAGAGAGCGCAAGCGTCAAAGTAGACAATACAAAGTGGAGGAAAATACACAGGACCAAACAAGAGGGGTGCATGAATGTGCAAGACCAAAGAAGAGGCGCACATGCACACGAGGCCAAATGAGGGGTGTGCATGATCAAACGAGGGTTGCACGTGTGCGAGATGGAAGTGGGAGTGCACATACGCGCAGACCGAATGAAGTGCTTTGGGATGGAAAGTGACTTTTATGCCAATGGAAAAATGTAATCATTTCTAGGAATGAATGTGCTGCAGAGGAAGTGTAAAACTTGCAAACTGGCAGGATACAACAAGTTCTCTAAAAGAGCAAAGTCAGATTTTTCAGAGCTGTAACCAAATGAATTTGGTCAGGGTCGAAATTGTGATAGAAACCAGTAAATGCAATCATGAAGAGCACTAGCAAAGTGACTTATTTAAGAAACGTACAATCTTTGCCCAACTAACATCTTTTTTCCTATTGGCTTATTGTTAAAATTGATTTACAGCTGAACCTTCCAGTCAAAAGCGCGTTCAGAAAACACCTTTTGGATGGTTTTCTTGTATTTGACAAAAGACATAAAGACCATCCAGTTTTAATAATCATGTAATATTTAGTCTTTAAATTAATAGCAAGAGTTAATAATTTGTTTATTGTGGCCATTTTAAGCGAATGCAGCTGATCATCAATCAAGTCTGGAAACACAATCCCATCTTTTATATAAATACAGTATATCTCTCTGATTGGCTGCTTGGTTGATAAATTGCGTGATATATGAAGTTTTATCCTTGCTGTTCTTTTTATATTTCAAATTTTCTCAGCACTAATATGCAATGTGCACAATTTAACCAGTAAAATAGGAGCACGTGCACCATGTTCATTAACACCTTCTTTTCTTCTCTTCCTTTTCAAGAAAACGGAGGGTAAGAGGGGGACGTTTTCCAGTATTAACATCTTTTTTGTCATTTCTGTGACCAAACATTCTGTAACATGTATCTTGCTAATCTCCCCACCTTCCTCCCACCCCCCCACCTCATCTTTCCTACAATCGTTCTCTCTCTTTTTCCGAACATCATTCCAATACAATCAGCCTCGGGCAAGAATTTCTATTGAACCCAAAACACTATTTCACAGCTATAGAGCAATGCATGGCATTATGAATAGAAATGAATTCAGTGCTAAATTATTCTTCAGCCTTCTTAGCAGGAATACAGTGAAAACATGTACAAACAATTGTGTAAATACAAATTTAACGCTTAGATAAATGAATCATGCATGAGCGATACACTTTACACGCATAATATTAAAAAAACCAATTGACTCACATTAACACATACGACTTTTTACATACGCTCTCGCTTGCCTTTCTCTACTTTGGCTTTCTTTTTCTCTGCTGCTGACAGTACAATTATTGTTTAAATCTTTCCATATTCATGTTAAGGAAAAACTTACTGATGTGTCTGCTCTTGTGGACTTGCAATCCATTCTGATGATGACAAACTCAGACTGTGTTTTGCCTCAAGTGTATTTATCATTCTCTTGGCAAAAAGGAAAAGTTTAACATTTGCTCAGCTTGTCTTTCAACACTTGGGTGGACAGCATGGGTTAGAATATTCAAATAAAACATCCTCTTTGACATAATAATTATGTTCAACTTTGAATGTTAATGTTTCTACTCCCGTCAACTCTCATCTCCCGATGACGTCTCCCAACACCATTTCACTCGACCTTTCAGTTTTCTGACTTGTACATGAGTTTGCTAAATCTTCATGGTATAAAACTGACAATACACGACGGGAACGACACAACATATGCATGCAGATGTTATTTTGTTTTTTGTGTGCAAGTCCTTTAGCTGGGGGCTCATAGATCCCAGAACTTGGATTGGAGTGGTACTGGTTCTTCCTCTTGTGCTTGATGAAACCTTCCTTTATTGGTGTATGGATGACAACAGCCTTCAAATGAAGGACATCCTTCTTTGCCAGTTGTGTAAAGGTTCCAGGAAATCACAGTGGTGACATCAAAGAAGTGAGAGAACACTTGTCTCTGCGGAGTGTGCAGCATCATGGAAAATGGCATTTGCATGTCACCCATCTTTTTTTCTTGCTTGCTCCATCTCGAGGGCTGGCGTCTGCAGGAACAGACTGTGGATGTTTTTAATTGCTTGAGCCATCATGTTTTAGGCACTATAACAACAGAGCAAGGCCTTCATTTGTTTTAATTTAGTTTCAGTGACATAGAGGCCGTATTCAATAAGAGAAAATGGTACAAAAGAAATGTTCCTCTCCAGCGGGACAAGGCTGTATGAATCACCTGACCACTAAAGGCTCAACTAAAAAAATTGTACATGCATCTAGCAGTCCCTCTTCTCAAAAACACCCTATTTATGTGTATAATTTATATATTGTTTAAGCGGTAGGGAAAGATTTAAAATTTTCTTTTTTAATAAATTCTTCTGATCACTGAAATGTTTCCTCGAGTGCTTTTTAACACCGGCCTGATTTAGAACAACTTGTCAACACAAAAGAAAGCTCCTTAAAGTCTGTTCAAGTGTATTCACAGGGGTGTTACTTGTTATCGAATACTTGAGATATGAGATGACCATTCATGCCAATAAATGTCTTTAATTCATGTTTTTTTTTCTTATTTTCTTCCCTTTATCGATGTAAAAAGTTTTGTATTGTGTTTGTATGTCTCTATTCTTTAAACATTCTTTTGCCACTTTCCTAAAAACAAAAGTCTCCTTTCAACAGGTTTTCTCTGGCTTTCTGGACATTTCCCCTCTTTTTCTGTCCTTGAGCTATGCTTGGAGGCATATCCTGAGCCCTCGCTCCATTTCTGGTCCCTCAGTATCTCCATCCCCTACGGTCACTTCGGCTACCATCTTCTTATCCTTCTTTTTTCAGGCTGCTATTCATAATAATTGCCAGCAGCATCACCCTCACTTCAGGCAGATGGTAATTGCTCCTCTATCTTGTAGGCCTTCCTATCACACTCGGCACTTGACTCATGGATAAATGAGAGAAACAAAATTAAACTGATAAAACAGAGCTCATCTACGGAAAAATCTGATGGAAACTTTACGTTTTAATTTAGTAACACAATTTCATCAATATGCAGAAAAGGTACTTCAGCTGAAGTATTTTCCAGAAAAATGAAATGTCAGTAATAAATTGATTTGCTACTCAAATATTAATATATTACCAGCACTACTTGCCGTCCAGTTTGAAAGGATAGATGATTCATTTGTATTTCTCTCCAAAATAAAATCATTGCGTTTAAACCTGCAATTTCTTTTAGCACTGTACTTTTGGATGCTTTGTTTACTCGCCACCAGAATTAAAAATGTGGATGTTTTTGGATCATAAAATGCAATACAGCTTTTTTTTTGGATAACTAATGTTTTGATACAACACTGGAGATGGCCTAAATTGAGAGATGAAGTGAGGCCTGTGTCTGTGCCATACACACTTGTGTTGATTAAACTGTCAATACCACCAACAACTGGTTTATTTATTCTAAATGATCCCAATGCTGCCAGAAGACACACGCATAAATTAATAAATTAGGCAGCTTAATCATTTTATTTAACTTTCATTTATTGGGAGCAGGAAAGGTAAATTAGGTCCCCAGTTTCTCCCTGACTACAATTTATTGATGTTCTTAAAAAGCCCAACTGTCATTAAAATCCCAGCAGGATGATGTAGGGCCTCTAATTCAGTGGTCACACTCAATAAGATAGCACTGTCATTTACAGCTTGTAAAAATATAGAATTAAAAAAAAAAAAAAACACATAGTAAACATGACTTGGAAATAGGCAGTCCTTCCTGGCTGCAGCATTTCTGTCCAACCGACTAAGAAAAAAAACCTAATTAAATTAAAGACAGACTGTTATTGTAACTGTTCATCTAAGACAAGAAGAAAGAATGACACAAAATAATAAAAGTGGCAGAGTTTCAATTATAAAAAAAAAAAAAATGCAACAACCTCAGTTTGAAAAGTGGAGCTAATTTGCCAGACAGATATTTCTTCAAATAAAATTAAAACAGTAATTTTAACATGGAGCTTCTTTAAAAGTTGAGTAGGAAATGTTGAAAAAAAAAAAAACCCAGTAAGAGTCAGCAAATATAAAAATATAAAAACGGACGTTTAAAAAAGTACAACCCCCTTCGTCAGAGCTGCCGCTGACAAACCTCCAAAGCACGTGGACACGTACGCCGGTTTACTGGAGAAAAAGAGTTGGACAGTCAAACCGCAGTTGAAAGACTTTCTTATTCGAAGGTGTTTTAGAGCTCTCTTACGTCCACAGGCGGACAATTTTGCGTGTTTTGACAAAACATAATTTCATTATGTGTTTGCTGTTGCTGTAAAAATACAATTCAATTGAAAAACAAAAAAGGAGCTTCAAAAAATGCTTCTACCCAACCTTTAACAAGAGTTAGACAATGTGAAAATGCACCTTGATGTTTTTAGGTTCCTCTAGAGGCCCAGCTGACAGGCCTCACCGACCATCGAGAGAACCAGGCTTCAGATCTCAGCATCCTCTTACAGAGTTCTTCTGTAATTTGTACTTAAACAGCAACCTTTAACGCATTTTTGGATATAGCTGAAGGGTAACTGTATGTCACAGAATGTAAATACATATTTTTCTCCTAAGTAAACTACAGAGAAAGTAGTGAAAGGTGCTTGTGTTCATTCCCCAGTACACAAACGTATTGAAAATGATCCCATCCTCAATGAGTCAAGTGTCGCACCAAAGCATTCGCTGGCAGGACAAAGGCTTTCAGTCACCATATTACTGCATTCGTGTATCTAAACTTTTAACAAGAGCGAAGACCCTGAGAGGCGCCGCAGCAATAGCAGTGGAACGCATTACAGAGCATGGGAATTCAAAGGAGAGGGTCAAACACGAGCGCACAGACCGGGAACAGAACAAAATCCATGGACCACGACAGAACGGGCCAAACCCAGAAACCATGACCATGGCGAGAGTCTCCTCCGCAACGTTAGTGGTGTCATGACAGGAGCTTCCATGTGCAACAGTTTCTCAGTGGCAGCGAGGAGACGCGGCCTCGGAGCCGTGTATTTTTCCCCAAAGAGAACCAAAGCTGTGTCAGATGGAAAACTCACTCTGCTCTGTTGTGTCGCAGAGACGAAGTACGTGAACCAGAGCAGATACACAACTATGGCAATGAGAGGCCACAACTCACCGTGTTCGTGCAAATGCACTCAAAGCTGGTTTTTGTTTTTAAAGAAAAAAAAGAAAAAAAAACCTCTGTTCACTGGTACATAGCCACCTTTATTTTATTTTTATGTTTTTTCATAACCACTGTTTACATACAAAATGGGGCCCAAAAGATGCAGAAAATACCATTTCTATCATGAGAATTGAGATCCATCAAAACGAATCAGTTTGAAGACTGCGCATCGTCACTTTGGTGACTCACTGCAACATTATTAAAGAACTTTGGGACGCAGATGGCGAGGTAGTAAACTGAAACCAGGTTGTAGAAGTTAAATGCGAGTCCCTCTGGAGCACTTGTTTTTACATGACATATTACAGAACCACTGCCTGGCATTAAAGTCAGCAGTACTGCATTTGTGAAAGTGATCCACTGCTATTCTTTGAGAATCTCTGAATTCACCGGAAAGAAGTGAACTCAAATCACAGTGTAAACTTCCCGTATATCGACTTAATCGCACTGGCAACCACCTGCGTGTCCCTGAGCGGCTGCACTGGATGGCGCTCTCATGTGAGAGGCATCGCTGTTTAAATGCAGATGCTCAAAGACCTGAGAAACCCCGACTTCCTCTGACATCAGCTGTGGATATATTGAACTGTATATTGTAGTTGTAGAAATCCAGCATAGCGTCTAACTGCTTTAAAGAACCAACGACCGCGTAGATTGCTTTTAAATTCAGCGAGATTACTTTTCATTATATTTTTATTGTGTAAAAATGTTAAATACCAGCAGCCTTCGCAAAACATTACCCATGTAAATTGGTTTAAAAATACACCTGTAAGCCCCTAGAGTGATTAGTAAATTTCATATCTTAACTAGAAGTCCATAATATTTTTACATCCCTTTTCAGATGATACCTCATTGTGGACAATTCCTGTGATAATAATGCCCATTCTGGTAACGTATGAAGCAATGACACTATAAAATTTACCATTACTCTGATTGTAGATGTGTTTGAGCGAATAGAGGGAAACACGAATGTGAAAAACGTGGAGGTGCCACGTGCTCAAGAAGCACAAATGACCTGCACTTCAATGTCTATGTCAAATATACTAAATATCTCAATCTTTTTTTTTTTCATGTATTGACATGATTAGAACACACACAGCATTCATGAGATGGTTTGTACTGTCCATTTGTGGTTCAAAACAGGTTTATAAATGTAAAGATATAAGCCAAAGACAAGTGTGCATATTTTCAGATGGACTGTGATATTAAAACGGAGCTTTACAAAGTTTTTCTGGTGCATGCCATTTGTGGATGTTTGTACACAGATACATATTTAGTGTGGAGCATTATGTTCCTAAAACCCCAGGAAAGTCCTCATTTGGAAATTAAACACCAGGTTTTCCTTTCCAGGGAAAAAAAAAATCCCAATTTCCGTGGTGTTTTTCTGGTATTGTCTGCTTTGCTGGAGCAGCAGACAGCCTTCTTTTGTGCTAATTTCCATTGTTTAGCAGATCTCTGACTACTGAACAAGGCAAAAGTGTAGAAATCTATTGTGTGAACTGATTATTTTCATTGAAATAATAATGACGAATATGTTATTTAAATAAAACAGACACAAGTCTTGGGGCTTAATCAGTACCAGGAGGAAAAAATAAATAAATAACTGCATATTTTAATTATTCTAAAAAAAAAAACAAAAAAAAACACCCAAAAAAACACGATGATAAATTTCAGTGGACCAGAAAGTAAAGCTGTTTTCAGAATTTGCTGATACGGAGCAGATAACAGCTGCACTAACAGGCACGACTGAGCTATGCTATGAAACATGGCTCCCATTCATTAGCTCCTTGTGGGGGAGATGAATCTGCAGTCAGATGAGCACAGTAATTGCCTAAAGGAGACACTTTAAAGCCAGCACGCGCCACACTAGTCATCCATGTCCTCATGCAGCCTTGGTACGCCCTGACACCGCCGCTCCAACTTTCTGCACCATTTCTACATATTCTTATTCAGCCACTACACTTCAACTCCTACGGTGTCACAGAGTTTTTAAGAGAGGACGTTTTTAGACAGACTTTTAAAAATGGTCTTATTTGCCTTATTTTCCAACATTTAGGCATAAACTGTGCAATTTGAGGTTTTCCAACTCAACTCTGGGTGTTTGTGGAAGACATTAACTCCGGAAGTGCCTGACCCCGATCAGGAACATTCAGGAATCCGAGTTCATAAATCAAAGTTACTTCAGACATCCAATCAGGGTGACAAAAATACATTTTTGTGGATGTTTATTAGATTTGATGTCCAGTAACACAAACTGAGGCAGACTTTACCCTTCAGCTGAAAACAGCATTTTATCCGTGGAACATTGTCCTTTGTATTAGATTTCTATGGCACGCTGCATTCTCGTCTTTCTACAGTGCGTCTCGTTTAGGTGGAAATGGTCTACATCGACTAGGGGCTGAGATTTTTCCAATTTATTTGGTGTGCTGCACGTGTTTAGTGTGGCATACTTTGTAATATTTAAACTCATCTCTGTGTAACCAGTACCAGAGGCATTCGTTATGAAGATCCTGATATGTAAAACAGTCACAAAGTACAGATCTGGCTTCTACCCTCTGAGGCAAACCGCTGTTCTGGGATTTTTTTTTGACAGAGAATCAGTTTATTATGTAATGTTCGATAATTCTAAGCAATATTTGATCTGAAAAAAAAAAAACTGCTGTAAAGCCTTGTTTAAAAAAAAAAAAAAAAAGGTTGGCTAGGTTTGGAAAAATCCAGATTTTATTTTATTTTTAAAAAAGAACTTTTTCTGTCATTGCCACAGTAATGAAAGAAAAGTTAAGAATAAGAAGCAAAACCTGTTAAAAGTCAGAACTGACTAGCAATGTGAAGCATGAAACAAACAACGGTCCGTTGTGCCTCTCATTCACACTTACAGGAAATTAAGAGTCATTAACGACAACATTAACGTCCCCTTTTGTAGATGATGTTTTCCACTAATTGTGTTAAACGCCTTTTTGTCACACTTGAGTTTGATTCCGGTACTGTACTGTTTAGGTAACCAGACATAGCAGATGGTTTGTTAAACAGACCCATCTGGGAGGTTCATGGAAGCTGATTAGAAAAGGGCAAGCAGTTTCAAAAAGTAATTGGCAGATGATTGGATGAACCATCTGTTCATCATCTAGCTCAGGCAAACTTCAACCGCACAGATCAACAAGCCGCTATCAGCAGAGAGCTAGTTGCAAGACACAGAATTCTCGCTAAGACCAGCGACGACGGGACCAAAACTCAATGAAGCAAAGTCTCCTTACTCCAAATGTTACTGATACTGTAGGAGAATTGACTCTAACCTCTTTAAAAGCCACCGTATTGACTGATCTCAGGAAAATCTGTCAATACACTGACTCATCCGACCCACAATTCCTGTCCGGAAACACATATCATGAAGCCAGGGAAGACGAGTTCTGTCTCCTGACCAAATATCCCAAACATTGCGAGAATCCAGCTACCCCCTCCACAGACATGTGTTTTAATTAAATGTTTGTAAGGTCTAATAGCTTTCTTTAAAGCGAATCTTTTGTTCACCCCGGTTTTTACCCACTTGTATCTACGTACACGTAGAAACTGATGTTGATCTGACCATTTGACTTAAAACACATTCATTTGTGAAGGCTATTTCTTTATTATAATTTTTTTCTCTCCTGTCAAACCAGCGCTCCTGCTTCTGTCACAGTGTTTGAGCTTTAAAAGCCCAAATAAACACCTTCATGCATCCTCACAAACCCAAAGGAGGGAGCCACATTGGCGGGATTTATGTGAAATCCTTTTTTGCCGACTGAGCCTGAATATATGTGGAGCACAGACTTTTACCCATAGGTTGGAGGAGAGGGAGGACGCAAGGATTTGAGCGATCCTTACGTTTTAATAGTCCTCCCAACCACAAACTGTCCTTGGCTTGGATCTGCATGATCTATGTCCAAATTCTGCAGCTCAAAAAAATGTACATAAAAATGTACATAAAAATACAAGCAGAAGGCTGCGTCTTTGCAGCGAAGTTCACGACCATGTGAAAGATTAGATTGTTATGGGTCTGGACTTCTCAAAGATCTGATGGTGGTCTGAGATACCAGGCGCCAACATGTTGGTACTAAGACATTTTAGTCAAACTCATTTCAGCTAAAGGACCACCTACAACCCAATCTGATCTCAGGTGGGCCAGACCAGTGAAACACTGACATAGGTCACAATTCCTTACAAGACAAGAACCTGAGGGTCATCCTTGACATCACTTTCTCATTTACATCACATATCAGTAACGTCACCCACTCTGCTTCCTTTCACCTTCGAAATGTCCTACAGATGTTGCTACTTTGGTTCAGGCTCTAGTTACCTCTCTTCTTGACTAGTGTTACTCCCTCCTCTCTGGTCTTCCTCTCAAATCCATCAACAAACCTTAATGAATCCAAAACTCACCTGCCCGCATTATCACAAGAACACCCTCCAATAATCATATCACTCCTGTCTTGCAGCAGCTTCAGTTGGCTTCCAATCAAATCGCGCATTGGATATACAATTCAGCTATTTCCTTTTTAAGAGCATCCGTGGCGTCGCATCCCCACTACCTATCTGAACATCGACATCAACAAGCCATCTCCGTCTCAGGTCATCGTCCTCCATCCTGCTCGTATGGTCACCATGCGCTCCAGATCCTTCAGCTGCTCTGCCCCTCGTCTCTGAAATTCTCTCCCGCATCGTGTACGCAGACTCGTTTCATAATTTTATCTTTTTTAAATAGCTTATTCTTTGTAGTTTTTTTACTATTGTTTCATTGTTTGGCTGTATAATGTCGCATTGGCCTGTGCGATTGCTGTTGTGTCTTCTTGTATGGTGACCTTATAAATAAAAAATATTATTATGATGATGATTGTTATTATTATTATTATTATTATTAAATTATATTATTATTTATGTTTCTAATCCGAAAAAAAAGGAAATGTGCTTATTTTCCTTAAAAGTTGTATTCCTGTTTAATTACTGTAATCACTTGACAACATATTGGAATATCCTCTCATTAAAAACAAATCCAAATTACCTTTTACAAAAAAAGTATTATTTTATGAACATATTACTTCATTACATAGGTCCTTTTAAAAAAGGTATTTAATATAACATAAATATATATATATATATATATATATATATATATATATATATATATATATATATATATATATATATATATATTATAATGCAGTCTGAACAATCCCACTTTGATCTGGGGTTCTGATGTAAAGATGACCCAGCCACTATGCCGCTCACTGAATGAAATATAGTTCAATCAAGCCCCAAACAAAAGAACAAATGTGTGCTTTTCAATTCGATTGCTAGTTCAATCACTCAAATTCATGCTTTCTAGGTCAAAAAAGGTTCTTTTTTTATGATTTTATTCAGTGTATATGTGTATATGTATATTTATTAAAATAGGAAATATTTTTAAAATGTATGGAATCAGGGAAAATACCCACTGAGGTAGAACTTTCTAACTAGACTTATTCCTATTTAAACTTTATCCTGACACCTAGGACCCTTTTTGTCCCTACCGGGAAATCAATATTTAATGTCAAATCCTGTCAACTTCAAAATGTTCATTTAAGTGCGAAAACTTAGAACACAGTTATGTTTTCTTGAAATATATTACTTAACAAAGAAAAAAAAAGAAACATTTGTTCTAAACACTGACCGTTCCAGCTTCCAGGGCTATAAGTCGGGATTTAGTGTAATAGACGCTAATTAAAATGATCACACGGGAAAATAAAAAGAGCAAATCAGAACCACACTGTGAATCAATGATCTCCAGCTGGGTGTACGCTGGCAGATTAGATACCTCGGCAGCGAATGTGAACTGAAAACTATGAGTTGTTTCCACCTCATCAAGCATAACTGAACTGTTGCTGAAACGTATCCTGTAATTTTGTCTTTGTGCTAGTTTGTCCGCTACCAGTCCTGCACTGCACCCACCGCGTAACAGAGAGAAAATGAGAAGGGTCATTATTTCACAGGCAGATTCCCACAAAATCAGCTGACAGTGTAATGTATGGACACATTGGCAACATGTATGACGCAGCTTTGCTTTGGCCCGGCGTTGTTGTTGTTGCGATTATTCAAGTAGTCGGTAATAGACATCACGAGTGCAGAATTTGGCAGTCGTGCTGCATCCTGAAGTTGTGCTACTGGTTCTCGCGTTTGCTTGAGAAGTCAGATTTCCTCTGACTCAAAGAAATGCATCAGCACAGCTCCTTGACCCAGTCTCCTTATTTTAGGCCTGGAATGATGCTCTAAATGATTTAGTAAACAATCAAACCTACACATCACACAACCTTCACTGGTGCAGAGTGCAATCAGACACCTAAAAGTTACGCCTTTTCCTTTGAGAAAAGTTAGAAAAAACATCTTTATTTTTTTCCTGACCGTGGATGGTGCAGGTCTCTGCAGCCACGCTGATGTTTATCAGCACCACATATTAATACGGCCAATTTGAAAAAAAAAAGTTGACATCTATAAAAAAAAAAAAAATAGAAATGCATGTAGCCACAACTGCTACTTTTTCAAATAAATCAATTCACTGCATTTTGATCATTTTAATGGAAAATCTTTGTGCTCCTTTAAAAAGGTTTGTGTACATTGTACATGGCGTAGCATCATCATGGCAAAGTTGTATTGAAGAAATATGAAGCAGCAGCTTGTAGCACTAAGGCTAAAACAAAACCACAGAGCATCAATGTTCCCTTTTTTAGTAGATATTCTGAAACTGTAAACATCTTTTAAGAGACAAAAAAATGCCAAACATGATTAACAAGATCATGGAATTCATGTCTTTGCAATAACTCTGTAAACAGCTTTTGTCAAGGATTCAGTTTACTTTTGTTTTTTCACGAATACCTCTCACTGTCACACACCAAACCCTGAATATTTGTATTTATTTGCCCTAAACGAAACACCTGAATATGAATTTTCTTATTTGCACATAAACTATAATTCGGTTGAACCCTTTTCTTGAGAAAGGAAAACACTTTTAGCTGGTTTGCCTGATTTGAGACATCAGTGCTTTTGATTTACTGGATTCATATGTAAAATACTTGGCTTTTATAATTGTGTTGGTTTTTTTCTTATCTGATGAAATCCCTGAGAGAGCCAATTGTGGCCCCTGGATTGTAAAATTGACATCTCTGCTTTAACTGTTGTAAGTGTACAACCTCTTAAAAAAATGACATTTTTGACACAGATGCTTGATTGGACTGAGATTTTCGAAACAGTAAACTTTCCCGTTACTTTCCTTACATAATTCCTAACTTATGCAAAATCTCTCGACAGGTTTTATATTGTGGAAGGATGCATTCTTTTGCTGAGGCCAATAAAGTTTTCTTGTGGTCTGGAACAAATCTATACATCTATAGGTTTCACAAAGTCCCAGTAATCAGTGCTGTTTCTCCAGTTAATGTTTAAATTCAATTTCACTTTGTAAGCATTCAGTTAGTTTAATACTTTTGTCATGTTCATGGAAGGTCGATACTGATTTTGAGCCACAGATGTCAAGGAGGCCCAGTTTAGACCGGCGATGCTCTCGTAAAATCTCAGATAAATAGAAATAATACTGACATTGATTTTAATGCTTTGGGTTTCTACCAAACCAAAGTATCAAGCAATGCACTTTAAATCAAAAACAAGGAAACGGTAGCAGATGGTTTGCAAAGAGGGTCTCCATAGGTGTGGAGGTCGCGTTACTTTCACAAGATTGTACGAGATTTTATTCTCTTCCTTCTCTTGCTCAGTCACTCTCTCATTCTACCTTTTGCCATAATGTCCACTGCAGTTCTGTGAACTTCACTGTGATTTATGGGTGATATAGTGCTGTAAAATGATTTACAAGTTGTCACAATGGACAACCAGGGTTGGAGTTCAAAGTTACTTTGGCTGGTTTGCAGATAATAACGACAGAAGAATCCCTCCACATTCAACTGAAACTGTTATTTTAGCATAAAAAAGTAATAAAGACTAATTTGGGCTGCTTTTATCTTGAAGTTTTCTTGGTCTGCAGAGCTGTCATCGTGTGCAGCCGTGTGCACCGCATGTGATCGATGCACAACAGTGGCATGCCACACAACACATAACAGTAGCATTTAATTTACAAAGCAAGCTGAAGTGAGCTTTTTCTGGGCTTTTGGAGCCACATTAGTCACAACAGCGTGCACATCTGCGCACATAGCAGTTCAATGCACAGCTCACATCTGCAAACACACATCAGGAGTGTAGTGGAGCACATAAGTTCAGATGCAGGTTGTAATAGAGGATCTTTGATTAAGGTTAGATGACACGGCACAAAGACTACAGGAAGTTATAGTGCTGTGAGCTCATGACAGACACGGCTGTGATGGACGGTTGGTGTTCACTCTCTGGCTCTGACTGTTTGTGCCTCGTTTAACTGAAACCTGTCACATTGTCTCTTATCTTGACAGGGTTGGGCTTTGCTGTACATTTATTGTGCAAAATATAGTGAGCAATAAGTATTTCCTTAAATCTTCTCCCTGAAAATGTCAGAAAATTTGGAAGAATGAGGAGAAGAGATCAGGAAATAATGTGGACTGTTAGACGGTTATAATTTCAGTCAGTTACTTAGGCCCATGCCTTGCTCACCGAGCCTACATTTCCACCTTTTACGACTCGTTTTAGTTTTAGCAGCAGCTGGTGTGGCTTTAACATTGATAGTGGGCTTAAGCAATTCATGTTAATGTAACAATAAAAAAAAACCGGCTTGAGTAACAGGAGCGAGGCCCGAGTAGAGTTGCATGTCCAGAAATGCATCAACATTCAGCAACGGACTGAGACAGACGTGGCAGCTTACGCAATGGTCTCCTCGCTGTCTGCTGCTGCAATGCTAATCACTGTTAATGTCAGTTAGGATTACTGTGATCAGGTGTCACCGTTTGAGACTTTGTGGAAAAGCAGATATGGCAAATGTGACAGTTTGTCTTTGAGCAGTAATCTATATGATGGAGATAAAGGGGTGATTTGAGCACAGGAACAGTTCACCCTGCTCTTAGTGGTGTCAGCATAAGCTTTAATTCACCTCACTGCAGTAGGATGAAATGCAACAGCTGAAATATTATCCTTCCAGATAGATAGATAGATAGATAGATAGATAGATAGATAGATAGATAGATAGATAGATAGATAGATAGATAGATAGATAGATAGATAGATAGATAGATAGATAGATAGATAGATAGATAGATAGATAGATAGATAGATAGATAGATAGATAGATAGATAGATAGATAGATAGATAGATAGATAGATAGATAGATAGATAGATAGATAGATAGATAGATAGATTCAATGGATGCTTCAAAGGATGCTTTATTAACCTTTTCACAACATACGGAGCCATTCACTACCAGGAACAGCATATGTCCTCAACATCATTTATCCATCTTTCCCCAACATGTCCCGACATGCCCTTGATGGGTCGTGCACTGCTACAACCCTCCGGCCCACACATCATTTTGAAGTTTGCATATTCAGGTTTTCAAAAGGTTTTCAAAAGGACATCGTCTTCTTATCCACACATCCAACACCTGCTTTTCCTCATATGGCAAGTTTAACATGACCAAAGAGAAAAGTTAAGTAACTTTTGTGAGATGTTTTTTTTTTTAAGGTCTAAAAACTGGAAGATGTCCTTTTTTTCCTCCTACATCTTCCACATTAGACGTTACAGTTATTGATGGAAATCTGTACAGATCGTCTTCATCCCAGCTCGTTGAACCATAACTGAACAATCTCCATCAATGTGGAGCAGAGCTCATGATATCTTCGAGATGCCTTGCCAGTGATCTGGGACTAATGTCTATTTTCTGACCTAAAACAACCGTGGATAAGGTCAAATGTCCCAGCTTCAACTGCCTATTGGACTCAAAGAATATGCTATTGAGACAGATTGCAGGACAGAGGTGATCATAACCTTGAAGAGAAGAGGCTCCTCAAACACCCACAGGCCCAAAGTGGCAGTAGGTTCTTTGTAGGCCTTCAGAGCCTGCCAAAGTCCACCAGTTTAAACTCTTAAAAACCTGACACGTCTGTGCATTTCTGCTTAACAAGGAAGAGTTCTCTTCTTATGGTCAAGCCTTCCAGCCCTTTGTTTGAGAAAATGTTCAGCCAACTCACATAGCAGTGATAAAAACAAGCCTCCGAGCTCGAAGCACTGAGGCAGCAACCGTTTCAATTTATAAACTGGAGCAGACTTTAACCATCATAATCACCATCTTAATATTGTTTCTGAAACTCTTCCATGCCCACACCCAAAACAATACAAGAATGTTGGGAGCTCTCATTCCCCAAATTCAAGTCTCAGGCAACATAGCAGGTGCTTTCCCTACCCAATTCCAGGCCAAAAGAGCCTTGCGAGTTCCCAGTGAAGCTACTTTCACTGAAGAAACCTCACTGAAAAATATTCAAGCTCACCTTTAAGCTTTAGACACTGAGACATTAACATAATCAGCAATGGCACTAACTGCTATGTGTGATGTCGACATTGTCCCAAGAAAATTAAAAATAGTTTTAGAAGCCATTTGAGAAAGGATAACTGCTAAACTATGAAGTCGCCCTGAGGTGTGACAAGCCTGCTCACCTGGACCCCGATCCAAAAATATTATACCAAAATGAAAAATGATTATTATCACCATGTGGGGGCAAGCCCCAAAGGCTGGAGTCAACTCCTTTAGTGCAAAGCACCTTGTTATTGTTTTCTCCGTCCACCGCACAGCGTTTGAGGCTTCCTGATCTTTTATACCATAATAAGACCTTGAAAGAGCCTCCTCCACCATCTCCATCATAGTGCTGACAAGCTCAAACCAGTTCTGTTACATTAAACCCTCCACAATGGGGTTCAAACTAATAAACAGAAAATGGTCCTAATGCAGTCCTGGATGTCCTGAAGTGTAGCTTTTTAACCTTTTAGTAGGGTAAAAGCTGTACTGTTGGCAAAACACAAAAATCTGTCTTTGTGCTCTAATGAAACATGGTCATGTTTTTGTTTTTCCGATGTGATCAAAAAGGCCCAAAGCTCTTACAAAACAAATTATCCTGCAATAGCTCATTACCGAAATGCCAGAAAAGCATAACATTTTCATTGATGTTCATTCAATCGATGTTCACTAAATCCAGTTTATCAGATGAGATGTAATGGTCCTTAGTCTGTCAGCACCCACCATAATCAATGTATAATGCTTTTCATATGTTTTAATTTCCAAACATCCAGCCCTTATAAATGTCTCACAGTCTTATCTAGGCAGGCTGGAGAATACGTATGAAGCTCCTTACAAATACAATTCAGTGTAAAATCAATGTTGGGGGTAGCATCTACACCAAAGGTCATTTCTACACTTGTCTAACTCAAAATCTAATGTTTGAAGAGATATTTTTATTCCCCTACTGAGTTTGATGCATACACACTGGCTACACACAAAACTTAAATTTTCACTGTTCTTCTATGATTTTTATCCAAAGAAAACAAACAAACAGTAACTTCATCAAATGTGCCCGTGTCCCTCTTACCCAATGGGTCATTAATGACAGAAACTGCACCAGACTCAGTTTCATTTCATTTAATGACCATTTTCAATATGAATTTTTGCTTGTAAGCTACTGTCCAAGTTCAGAGCCTGCATACAACCAAGTATGGATGAAATCCCGGGATGTGTTCTTGGTCTTCCCAAGTGTGGACAAGAATCTCGTAAATACCAGTCACAACTTCAAACTCCTTCTGTTATTGTGTAGGTGAATGTAGCTTTAAGATGGTTTTATATGAGAATGCAGATGTCAATTCAAAAGTTGTGCTTGAATTATCAAAACAAAGCTTATTTGAAAAATTGTCCTCACCAGGACCTTTCTAGCAAAAAAAACCAAAACCATTATATATCTTTAGCAATGATTTCTGTTATTTTCCTGTACTTCACTGTGGAACAACAGGGAATCACCAAAAGTTCATCCGTTAAGATTCTAGCCTCTTCATCTGATGCCCACAGCAACACCTGCAGCACAAACCATAGTGTAAATATTCCTCCAAGGCCACGGCCTTGTTATCAATGGGCTTCACGCCCCAAACTGAGGCCGTCAACGGCTGCCAGTACATACACTGAATTATGTGGCGCAAAAGGACCATCTGCTGACGTAGCAGCATTGTCTGCCTTGCATCCAGGGACCACGGGGAGCATGGCAGCAGGCCACCTGCTCGACGCTCACTGCTTGCTTATCATCAGCTCCGCTCTCCATCTGCTGCTGATGTAGACATATACATAAAGCACATGAATCCAACATTGCCACATTTGAAACGATTAACTGGCCAGGCCTTGCATAGACCACGTGACCCTCCGTCATCGTGTTTAACTCTGAAGAAGGCTTAAAAGGTTTGATTCAGGGAATTCAGGAAACAGGAGTACTTGCCTTCTGAGAAATGATACATGTTTTAGTTAGGGACTCTGCAGCCGAGAGTGAAAGTCCTGAAGTGGCTTGTAAATTTCCCAGACCTTCATAGCTCACTGTCCATTCGCTCATTGGGTTTAAAGGGTTGGATACCAAGAATCACAAATTACACCTTGCGAACTGATAATGGTGAACCTGTCAAAAGATCTTCAACAACAACTGGTTTTTGTATTAACTTAGTAACGTGTCTTTCAGAAATACAGCAGCAGTTTAATTCATCCTGCATGCACAAACCAAACTGCGTTGTCTTACTTCCTCTCAAGCGACAAATTCATCCACCAGAGTCAGACGGTGCAACTCATGGTATGACCTCCGTTCAGTGTAAATATGGCACCTCACAGAATGCAACACGTTTTTCTGCAATCATTTCTTACAATAACAGATAAAAACCACTGACACGATCAAGCACATGAGACAGTTTACCAATCTCCCTACCCAGCGACCTCCACTCCACCTAATTCTACTCACACAGGAACCAGAAGAGAGATATGACAGGTTGAGAAATCAAATCAATTTCACTGTTAAAATGCCAAAGATCAACTTGCACTAGTATCTCTGATAAAGATAAAAATAGAAAACATCAATGACATATCAAATAATTGCAGCATTGGCCCCAAAAGAAATTAATTTAAAGACAACATCTTACCTCGTAACCATCAGAAGTTGCTTGATGAGAGTTAAAACAGTTAATCCAGCCATCGTTCTGACCGCTCTGTTTAATGTGAAGCTACAACCAATTCTGCATAAAGCCTAACAATAGGTTAACAGCTAGTCAAGCTCTACAAAAGGTAATTATATGTGGCAGCCAGTACCTAAAAGTCTCAATTATCACACTGCAGCCCAGATTTCTTAGCCAAACAAATTAGCATTTGGCTGCAAATCATAAAAAAAAGAGAGAAAAACACATCTAAGAGGAACAACAAGTCAGTGTAAAGTTGCAAACAAGCTGACTTGTTGATAATTCAATGTCAGATAAACACTTTTAAATTGAAGTTTTAACCAAATAGTAGTGAGAAAAAACTCTTGATCAACAAAACTGATTATGTTTCTATTAAAATTAAACTAGTATGGAAAGATTATTAAAAGAAAAACAAAACAAGAAATAGTTTTGTGTGTGTGTGTGTGTGTGTGTATTGCATGAGTCCTTGTTACATTGCGGGTTTTCTTAAATATTCCTAATCGTTTAATGTTTTCGTAACGAGAACCCACAGTATCGGAGGAAGGTATTGCTGAGATCATTCAAGCCTTTCGTCATCATACAAAAGCTTCATATATTATACACACACAGCACACCAGCTGAACAGGAAAAAAGCTCAGCTTTAAGCCTATAAGACCATTTCCACCTAAACAAAAGACAACATCACTTTCTGCAGTCCAGCTCGACACGTTAATATCTCACAAAAGGGATTAACGTTGACATGTGAAAGATTTGCATAATCACACTTGGACTAATTTGATGTCATACTTGTCAGCTGTCAATCACGTTTTTATTGTCAATATCTGCCAGTGAAAATATGCGAACCTCACGCAACCTAACCTTTCATTCGAACCATGTAAAAAACTAATTGTAATTAACTCTGGCTATTTTTGAAAAATCTAAGCTGATAGTAAAACAAACGAGTCTGAGGCTAAGGATCCCATTTTCACACAATTAGTGGAAATTCATCTTGAGATCTTGAGCAGTTTAGGTAAAAATGTATGACTTTATGTTCTTTCCTCTGCAAAAACAATCAGTTTTCATTTAGTACGGACGTGTTATAACAGATAGTCACGTGTGTGGACTACGAGTCAATCAACATGTGCTAAAAAGGTAAAAGATCATCAGGAACTGCAGGATCATGAGGTGAGGACATCAGACGTGTCCAAGTCATGCATTCACTGACATTTTCTATTCTGACAATTATATTCCAATAAATGCAACATTTTAAACTGACAGCAAAAAAAGCTGTCGTTCAACTAACACAGAAAAGACGCTGTGGAGCTTTTATGAAACTTCAAACACTCAAAAACATGAACTACTTTACCATTGGGACTTTCTTCGTCAATGGCCACGATGGTAGCAGGAGGACCTGATCGGGAGAGCTTACATTCTGGAAACATGGAGAGGAAGCATAACTTTCATTAATACATCTGAGTTTTTTTTTAGTTTTTTTTTTTACAAGAAGCTCTAGCATAGCTCTAGGATGACACTATTGTGAAGCTTAAGCTTAGCTCTGGGGTGACATTTTTTTTTGATCGACTGTAATTTTTATGAAGAAAATGATATCAAAAGGCTTGGAGTGTGAGGATCATGAAGTGCTGCAAGGACAATTGAATTAAATGCATAGAGATTAATAAAGCCTAATCTTAGCAGATATGATTGATACGGTGGATTATTAACCTCATTCTTTTTCCTCTTTAGTGAGGGGGAAAGTGTATAACTGGAATGTAATGTAGTACAAAAAGAAGCAAGGCAGGGGAGGCAAGACAGTAAAGAAAGAGTAATGTCCATTTTCTTTCAAAGACAGACTCACTATAACAATCTCTGCAGGGTCAGCAGGGGTTAATAAACTAGCATAGTGAGTGAACACCTGTAACAGGAGGAGATCATTCTTACCCTCATATTTCCAATCTGCAGGTAGAGGCAGCCATGCCACACCAGGATGGAGGAAAAGGTAGGAGGAAGTTAGCAGTCAAAGGAGATTGGGAAGAGAAGCAGAGGAAAAAGAAATAAACCACGTGGAAAAAGAGAGAAACAGTCAAGCAGAGAGCCTTGTCAAACACGAGATGCAAAAAGCAGGTTTAGAGTTAAAAAAAAAAAAATCTCTTTGAGATCTGCACTTGTGTATACAGCATAGGAAAGTCAATTTGTCAGACTTTTAAATCTTTTACTGACACCATACACTCTCACTGTAACCTACAGCTATGAGAAGAAAAAAAAAAAGAAGAAAAAATCCTCCGCCTGAGGCTTAAAACTGTCCCATTCAGAAGGAAAACACAATCATTCAAGGCCTTTTCTTTTATCCCTCCACCAAGTTACATGACAACAAGCACACCTTCATTCAACAGACAAGGCTGACATCAGTACAGCTCTCAGGGATGGTTGGGAAAATCCCAGAGGAAGCCTGGGAGATGGATATCTGCTCGCAGAGAAAATAGACTTCATGGAACAATAATCACACCTTCTCTCCCTCCGAGTCTGCCTCTGCCGCTCATCCTCTACACTGCCACGCATTACTGCGATGGCACAGATGATTTCAGCATTCATCTGTATTTTTGATTGTTTTTGCCCAGAAGAGGAGCAGACAACATTTTTCCCTAACATTTATTTAATTTTATGTAGAATGGGAACGCAATCACACTCGTGTAACCAAACTCTTGTCACAATGAATACCATGCACGCAGACAAACAAGAATGAACTCACATACTTACACATAATTTCATCTTACTAGTGAATTATTCTCACGTAAAATGTACAAATGCTCCATTCACATGACCGCGTGAAACCACTGAAAGTGTCGCGCACACACCGTAAAAAGGCTTTGACACACATGATACAAGAGGAACACGAATGTTGTGCAACATAAAAGAACATAAGATTTTGTCAACACTGCTCACAATACAGGTAGTATTATGAATAGTGCTCTGGAAAGTAATTATTGGCCAAATCAGTCCCAAAGTTCTGAACTGGGCCAAATGTGGGCCAAAGGCAACTGCACATATGTGCCAAGATTGGGCCAAACTGTGTGGGTGACTAGGCTGTAAAAACCGTCCTGTTACAGAGAGCACGACCTACGCAGTGCTCTTACATGTGCGGTGTGCGATTGACCGCCTGTAAAAATGTCACTGTGCTCTTACCAGAAATGACAAATGTGAAACTGTCTTATTCTTCAACTACTACTCTTCATTGATTTTAAAGTTCACACAAAATTAACCCAAATGTCTCTTTCTCGTGTCTAATCGGTTTCCCTTTTAAGAGCTGAGATTAAGGTTGTGCCATTTTTTGGCAGCGAAGACGGACCCCTGTCCTCTTTTTAAATGAAAACTTTAAAAAAGTGACCAGTGACATACAAGTCAATCGGTGACGAAGTGCGATAGCATGCAAACTCCCACAAATCTTTGTTTCTTGATGTCAAACGAAGACTAGATGAATTACATCGCAGTATTGGACAAGTATTACAGAAGGGTAGGAACCCAGTCAGCATTACTGAGCAAGGATATCATTTTATCTACGCTGAAGTAGACTCTCACGCATCCAGGTTGTTGCGATCCTAAAAGGCGTAAATCAAAGGCTGCTGGACTTTATTTGCTTGGTTCTGGAAGATGTTTTACCCTCTATAAAAGGCTTCCTCAGTTCAATCTGACAAGTGGAGCGTTTTTTGGCTTCATATTCAAATCATGCAAATGCAAATGAACTGGGTAAGAGGAGGGCGAGTGGTTTGCATGTAACCTCCACATCTCATGAGCCCAAAGTTCCTCCCCAGTCAGCTTACACTGAGGACGCATGTCTACAAGAACCAAGAAATACCTATTAGCTGCCTTTGAGACAAGTCTTTGAGTCAAACTAACTATATTATTTTAAACGTCTTTGCATTCCCTCACGCACATTTGCCGCTTTCGAGTTAGTTCATCGTGTCCTCAGCTGTATTTAATGAACAACCATCTAACCTGCATGAAGTCAATTGCTCGCTTTATTTTTTTTCATACTGTAAGAAGCGATGCCAACGTCTGCATCTATTTAAAAGCACGGCAGCACTCAGCTTGTCCTCCTGTGATGAAGCTTCAGCCGATTATGTGCTAGGAATACATATGCACCGTATTCTGATCACTGGCCAGCGTTAGTTAGAATAACATATGACATTATAAAAGTTGCATCTGTGCGGGGCAGTGGAGCACCGCAGCTAACAAGACTCGACTGGAACCAAGGGTTGTAAATCTTTTAGAAGAAACCTGGTGAAAGTTTTGCAATTTTCCGTTGGTTTGTTTTTCTTTTTTTGTTTTCTTGTAATAACGCTGCTGGACTTGGGTGTCTGAACTCATCTATACAGCGAGATGGGAGCCACCAGAAGACATCATATAAGCAGTTGTGCTTCATATCTTTGCAGGTTTTCGCCTGCTCAGGATGGTTCGTTTGCCACGACGAGACCTGTCAGTCAGCATCCTCAGCGGATACACGCCCAGCATCTCTGTACAGACAACAGTGCTCTTTTAAGGATTTTGAAACCTAATTTTACACACGTACCAACTGTCTGTTGCTCACGCCTAAACAGGTGGTGAATGACATATTCTCCATAATCCTTGTGAATTCTTTTTTCAAAGGTTTATCTCAAGCCGGCAACCCGCGAAGATGCATGAGCCGTGGAACAATAGTCACTAGTTACATCACACCACCAGCTGGACTGTGTGTTTGTGTGAACAGCAGATGACAGATGTGTATCCCCTGCATGACTGTCTTTTTATCCCTCAGTGTAAGCTGATGCCCCTCATATATTACTAACCAGTCATTTGTTCTCTACGGGGCATCTCTTTCTCCTCCCCCTCTTTTGCTTCCTTTTTCTGTCTCGTCTCATCTGCCTCTCCCTCTTTATCAGTCAGCCCGATTTTACCCCAGATGAGAAAACTTAGACGGTACAAAACTGTAAGAAGCCTGGGTTGTAACGTCAAGTAGCAGATGCCAAATCTTTTTTTTTCTGTCTTGATTAAATCTTAATTTAAATAAAGGTATACAAGCATTTGCATAAACTAAAGATGAAACTGGTTTTGTTTCTACTTTGTTAGCAGTTATATTCAATCAGCTCCAACAGTTGTTTTCTCTGCATGACAGCAAGCAGCAAAATAAAAGGTTCATTGCAATAAAAATCAAATTTGGTGCTTTTCTATCACATGACTACAAAGAATATCTCAGTCAGCAGTCGGTGGTTAATTTTACACCGAAAGTGTCTGAAAGTCTACATGGGCGTTTATTTCCTCACTGATATGTCTCAGTTCTTTTCTTCTAATGTCTCTTGAGGAAAAATAATCTCTGAGATGAGTTTATGCATCAGCGAGCACTGAATCCATCTAATGCCAGATTTGTGTCAACCCAGTGAAAAGCTCCATGCAGAGCTGTGTTAGGGAAATTAGAGCGAAGCATACAAGGTGTGAAGCTCATGCAAAATGACTTAGAACGTCGAAACAGACTTCTGCGTTCTGACAATATCGCAGGCGATAAATCTAGCCTCTTCATTTAAATATGATTTATTTCAATAGCTCATATGTGTATTACTATTCAGATTCTGTCTGTCTAGATCTGGTGGGTCGGGATAAACGGAAAAGGGTTGCCAGTGAAAAAAAATAAAATAAAATCCCCGTAAGATCAAATTTGACTGAGGAAGAAGCAAGGAAAAGTGATGTGGCTTTTTTCAAAGACTGCAGCAATCACCTGAGGATTCAGGCAGACTGGGCTAGGAGAGGTCTTGTTGTGTCAGTGCTCCCAAACACACAGCATAGCAACCATCTCCATGACACACACACACACACACACACACACACACACACACACATAGAAAAACATGGTGAGCGTGTTGAGCCCACATGCCTGTCTGCATTCATACACTCACACATGCTAATGTTACCATAAAAGATTCATGCTGACTTTGTAACTCAGAGGGCACCTGGGCAGAGCAGAATGTGTGCATGTCTGTGGGTGTACCAGGCCCAGGTGCATGTGATTAAAAAAAAAACAATTAGTCACACAAATGTCACTATCGACTTGCTGTGTTGCAAAAGCACAATATTCAAGTAACAGTTTGGAAACTCTTAAATTCCTAAAAAGCAAATGCAGATGCTGTTGTTTTCCATTTGATTTTTCATATTCATGCCCACTGCCCACTATGTCTCGGTCGATTTGGATTTATGCATTGGTTCATGTTGGAAATTGAAATTCATCTTCAATTGCAACGTTTTTTTTTTTAGACAACAGAAGGTGCTGTTCCAAAGCACCCTGGTATTTGGATGTATTCTTCTCCACATCTATCTTGATAAGTGCCCCATGCCTTGGTGAAGAGAGCCGTCCCACAGCATAATGGTACCCCCACTGTGCTTCACTGTTGGTCTAATGTTCCTAGGATGATGCTCTGTGATGGCTTTGTACCAAAGGTACCTTTTAAAATTCAAGTCAAAAAGTTCAAACTTTGCTTTTTGGACCATAGAACATTTTCCCACATGGTTTGAAATGTTTGAACAACGTTCTTTGGCATAATTGTGATACGCTTGCATATTATTTTTGTAATAAGCAGCTTCCGTCTTTTCGCTTTAGTGCCACATTTTCTGCACTTATTGAAAGTAGTTTTAGCAGTGTTGATGGTACATTCAGTGCTTTCAATATTCCTGTATATCCTTCTTAAGATTTCACCATTTAAGTGCAGTTTCTTTGATAACTCTGCGTAACCCATGGCTCTCCGGAGCACACACCCCCAAACTTTCACGCAAATACAACAGCAACAACTGACTCTTATCTTGCTTTAATCAGAATCACGTCAGCTGAAGGTAGGTGAGTGCCATTTACCTACAGGCCTTATTTTGAATGTAATGGTTACCTCTGAGGGGGTTAGAACCCCCATTGCAAAAGGTTGCGTAGATTTACGCAGTCTGGGTAATTTTACTTAAAAATCTTAACAAAAAAATACTTTCTAAATCAGAGTTGCAGATGATCGTTCATGCTTTTATTTAATCTCATTTAAACCACTGTAATAGCCTTTTTACCCATTTAAACAAAACCTTAACCGTCTACAAAGCTCCTAACAAACACAAGAAAGACACATAATGCCTGTTATAATCTCCTTTACGCTGGTTACATTTTTGAATCCATTTTAAATTTTTTGCTCTCACTTTCAGGGGCTTATGCAGTCAAGCTCCTGCATACATCTCAGACTCTTTAGATCTCCACACCACCTCTCGCAGCCTCCGGTCGTCGGGTCATAAGCTGCTGGTGGTGCCACACACTCATTTTAAGACTAGAGATGACCGTGCCTGTAGAGCAGTGGCCTCTAGGTTGTGGAACTAGTTGCCTGCTTCTTTACGTTGCCTTAACTCTATTAAATCTTTTTAAAAAGCAGCTTAAGGCCTACCTATTTAGACAGGCTTTTAATTAGGCTTGGGCTGGTAGTATGTTCTTTCTTGTGTTTTTCCTGTTTTATGTTTGTTTTGTGCTTCCTCTCTTTTATGCCTGTGTCTTATTTTTTTATGTGTGGGCTTGTGAAGGGCTTTTAACCTATGAAAAGTGCTATATTTAATTACTTATTTACTTACCTACTCATTAGATGTATTCAATTTAAATCTGGAAAGTAAAAATTCAGTGAACAGTGGGGAAACGTTTGTAAAGAAATTAGTGGAAGGTAAAATGGAAGAGAATTAATTTTAAAAGGCAATCAGAAGAGTATCTTTAGGTCATATATAACTTATAGTAGTATGGATGCACAAGTTAAATACCTAAATATTAAGGTCTTGTTGGGTATAAGTCATAGTACTACTTTTCCAAGTGCTGGACCAGGACTGTGGGGTTTAAGGGTTTTACTGCATAGCAGAATATCAGATGATATAAATTACAATTAAGAACTGAAGTACCAATGATAGCTTCTTCTCAAGCGGCACCAAAGATTACCACCGGCAACCCTGATCTTTCTGAGCCATCGTCAGGACCTACTTCCAATTAGCTCATGTTATGACATTTCAGACTGGCTCTGTGTGTTGCACAATTAACCTATATCTCAGATGTACCAGACACTCTTCTATAGATTTTCACACTTGTTTAATCGGAAAATGTTACATGTGCGTTGTCTGGCCAGCCATCCTCTAAAACAGTCTGGTTCCTCCGGATTCGGCTACGATGTCCAATAGTAATGGACACAGAAGAAACTAGACATCGTTCCAATTACAGAAATCACGGAAATAAAGTGTGCGATGTATCAGGAAAAGACAATCAAATGGAGGGTGGTGGAGAACGAATGACAATGAAAGAAAGATTTGTTGATCCAAGAGATTATTAGCAATTTATCTTGGTTGTTTTGAACAGGGGACGCCCCTCCCACCCCCACCTCGTCCCAACTCGTTCGGTATGTTTTATACCGGTGGAAATGTGAGTGTTTCAGCAAAGTAGGTGTGTATGGCCGGGCAGGTTAATATTATACAGGTTTATACATAAATAGGACCGCATAATCATTGAAACGCCTCATGTCATGGTCTTTAAATGCTGCGAGAAAGAACAACAGTATTCCAAAGTGGTTAAAGCTTTACTGTCTCAGCTGTTATTGGGATGTGCTGCAGACTTGAAATACGAATACTGACAAATAAAAGAAATTTAACGAGAAAAAAAACACAAAATATCTTGGCTTTACACTCTACTGAAAGAAATAAAAGTCAAGGTAATTTTTTTTTTCTTGTTATTGGCTGAAAATCCATTGAAAGGTCTTTGTGGTCAAACTGTAATTGAAAATGCTTTTCCAAACAACTGGAAAACACCGAGTGAGCATTGATATTTAATATACATTTTACTATGATTTTAATATACCACTGATGCTAGACGCCCAGAGGGCATTTTCTATTTTGAGTTTTTGATACTACAACTTTAAACTGATAATCTTACATACCTCCATGCACATTTTCTTATTTTTAGATGGATGTTTTTTACTACTTACATTACCATATAATCCCTCAAACGATTTTTAGTCTACGATATTCTATTTATGATTTGATTTTGCATAAGTCATAAAACAAGTTGAAATTATGTTTTTTCATGTTGACTGCATCTTGCTGACGAAATCACAAGAAACACCTTCAGAAAAACAAAAACAAAAAAATTCTACTTAGTTCCCAAAATATTGAGTGAGTTGTTATGGTTTTGATTTCATACACTACCAAAATGGATTATAAAAAAAACCCAACAACAAACAATTAAGATGTGATTAAAGTGTAAATCTTCAGCTTTAATTTAAGCGATTTCTCAAAAATATGTTTTTCACAATTCAGAAATTACAGCCATTTTAAGCAGAGTGGTTCTCTACTTGATGAAAAAAGTGAATTGGCTAAGTATGGCACATTCCCTTGTTATTTCAAATAAATAAAGCAGATAAACAGTCTGGAGTTGATATCAAGTACTGCGTTGGCCGCTGTTTAACTAGACTTACCAACGTGATGTCCAATGAGTTCTCAGTTCAAGTAACAACAAAATACCTTCGGTGTGCTGAAATCAACAGTCTGGTTTCTTTCCTAAAAAAGCAAGAAAGCTCAACTACATCAAAAGACCTGGAAGGCCACACAAGACACTTTTTTTCCTTAGATAATTTCAGAATCATTTCCATGGTGAAGAAAAACTGAGGATAAATATGTTTCAAAATGCATGAGCCTGCAGAACTGATGTGAGAATTTGTGGAATATAATATGCGAACTTACACATCAACTCTACAAGCTCATCCATTTTAAAAACCTACAATATTTACCCACATAAAAAACCCCAACATCAACAGAATTCAAGAATATCTACACCTTCCAAAGCCTTCAGGAAAGTAAATTAAGATCTTTGCCAGAAAACATCTAAAAAAACCCTCTGATGTACGGAAATCAGATTCTTTGGACAGATGAAACCACAATAACTTGTATCGAAATGATGAGAATAGAAGAGTATCGAGAAGTAAAGTAAAGGAACAGTTCATAATGCGAACATGGTGGTGGCAGTGTAATGGTATGGGGGTGTATAGCTGCCAACGCTACTGTCTCACTTGTGTTTGCTGAGAGCAGTAGAGGAATTTAGAGGTGTGGAAGTCTGTACTATCTGCTCAAATTCAACCAAATGGGATCAAACTGATGAGATGGTACTTCACAGTGCAGATGGATAATGGCTTTAAACAAATTGCAACAGCAACAGCAAGTCTTTTTGGAGGCGAAGAAATAGAATATTCATGAATGAGCAAGTCGCCTGATGTCAGTCCAGTGCAGCATGATTCTCAGTCACTGAAGACAAAGTTGAAAAGCAAAAATGCTCCAAACAAGCAGCAACTAAAGGTGGCTGCAGTAAAAGGCCTGATATAGCATCTCCAGAAAAGAAAATCAGATAAATTATAAGAAATTAAAAATTATGGTTCCACACTTTGTGCCAAAACCTTTGAGCCGCTTTAAAAGAGAGGTATTTTGCTTAAAATGGCTGTGATTCCTAAATATTAAACACCATATTTCTATAAAAAACCTCTTACATTAAAGCTGAATGGCTTCACTTTGATCACATCTTGATTGGTTTATCTCAAATTTATTGTGGTGATGTATAAAAGATGAATCATAAAATTGCAAACTACGTCAGTGTCCACATCCTTGTGACCCTAACTGTATGTCACACAATGATGTTGTGATTGCATATTTGAAGCGTGAAAAAGCCACAAAATGAAGAAATAAACATTTAAATCCAAACTGGTGACCACTGGATACATTAAAAAAGGAACTGCAGGATCCCATGAATAACAGGCTGCTTTACACACCTGAAATAAGGGAAAACAGGGAATTTAGAACAATTCAGAAGAAATAAATCTACCTACTTTTGCTGAGGTTGAGTTCACAAATTGCTATAATGATTTCAAACTATACCAGTAATTGTAATATACACTCCAGTAGACCTGCATCTGATTAGTGTGAATAGGAAAAAAATAAAAAATACATCCTGAGACTCGCACAACAGCTTCTAACTTTATGATTTAGCATTTTCCAAGTTCAAAATACTTTCCAAAGCTTTATAAATCAGTTTCTTTAATCATGCCATATTGTGAAAAATGTGTGCTCACTGGAGCAAGTTGTACTTGACTGCATTCTGTTAGTTGCCATCTGTTATATGTTTGGTTGGCTTACTTTGCCTGGAGTCTAGATCAAGAAAGGAAAAACCCAAAGATGCTGGAGCAAAATGTGATTACATTTTGGAATAATTGCAGGCAAATGCCATGTCCAGAGATGTCCATGTTGATATTGATCTGAAAATATTTCTCCATTAATGAAATAAAATTCCTTGACGTATGGCTGCAAAATGTGGAGAAAACCAGAGAAAGGAAAAGTTTACATTTCACAGTCAAATTTCATGGTAAAATTGCGATGTTCTGACATTCCATTTAAAGAGATTGTTTATTTAAATACTATTTACATTACTGCTACAAATTAATTGTAATTGTTGTTTTTGAGTCACCACTGCGACCTACAGTTAATAATGTGAGCAATATGTGTGGATGTTTTATCGTTAATAGTTTCACGGGGTTTGTTGGGCCTTTTTTAAGTCCCTTACCTAATATGAATATGTCAAAGAGGATGTCAAAAGACGAAGATCTGCAGGTAGCCACTCCTAAATCACCCGGTCGGTCCAAAACGCTGTTGCATGCTTCACAGAGCAGCTGAAAGATTATTTTTTTATTTCAGTCGAGTACTAACTGGTTCTGTAACTCGGTAAACCTCTCACAATATGATAATTAGTCTTTCAAACAAGAGAACTGAGAGAGATGTTATTTAAAAAAAAAAATACTGAACAGACTGACTGGCGGAAGGGTGAATTTTCTCAAAAACGCTCGCATGTGTCCTTTTTTTAGCTTCCATCAGCAGGTACGCCGCTCTACACACCACCCTTGGGTCCGATTCCTCTCTGTCTTCCATGCTCTACCCAGCAGGCCAGCCATTCATCCATCACCAATTCCTCTCTCCATCCATCTTCTCCACTCCATTCATCCATGGAGGAAGGGGGGAAGGAAAGGAGACAAAATTAGTAAGGGAAGATGATTTTTAGAGGGTTGAGAGGGGAGAATCAGTAGAGGAGGACATGCCGAATGCCTGAGGAAGATGAGGGAATGTTATGATTTGTGGGTGAAAAGAGACTTGTGACTGCGAGAGACTAGAGGGATGATGAGTTAAAGGAGAGGACTGTAGAAGACAGGAAGTGTGACCTTGTGCTGGATTGATGATTCTGGAGAAAACTGATTGATGAACTGTTTGCACACAAAAACAATCACACACAAACTCTGTACTTTAGGAAGCACCACTTGGCCCCTGAGCTGGCTTATCCATTGATTTTAAATGTAATTTCTCCTTTGGTTGCTTTTTATCTCAGATGGTTTCCCAGGTAATCCTGAGTTGAACACATCTGACAGCTGTAGTTGTAGTAATCACACTGCACTTGTTCTGCAGATTGTGAAAATACATGAAAGTCTCCTAATAAACTCAAACGCTCCTATAGCTTCTCCCACAACTGGCTGGCGAACATGCATTGTGAGTCATGGCAATTAACCAAGAGAGCAGAGAAGTCTGCATTAACTCCGTAATGAATTTTACTTTATGTTGATATATCAGAGACCACTGCAGACCTGCAAAGGCAGAGAACAAAGGGTTTTTAAAGCAAACAAATAAGTAAAGACAGCTCTGAAAGCTCTGAGGCTGACACACTATGAACTGTCAGTTGTTTCTCAAAGGATCTTGAAACAAATCTTATAAGAATAAACATTCAGACTTCACAAAATGAAGACAAATCCACTTCCACCTGAAGGAAGTGTCAATTCACATGCCACTCATTTCTACATAAAAACAACTTTATGCAAAATAAATGATACTTATTAACCAAACTTACATACATAATAACCAACTAATAATAGACAAAAAGTAGAACATCCAAAAATCTGTAGCACTGTTTGTATACCAGTTAAAAAGTTAAAAACAGTGTTTTTAATATAACTGTTAAATGGAAATGGAAACACTTTTTTCCATATCTCTGTTTCTGATAAATCATACAAACTCAAATTGTTTTAAATCATCCAAACAGGAATTTAATTGTGAATTATAATCAAAACATTTACAACTTAATCTAGGTGACGTTACAAGTTTTAGTTGAATCTTAAGGTTCTTAAACTTTAAGAATGTGGCAAGTTTATGAGTCCTTTCCTGTTAGCCTTTATCTGGGTGGGTTGCCACGACAACTCGGTGCTGGCTTTTAGGGAATCCCAGCACCTGTCGTAAATTCGCCTCCTCTTGTCCTTGATGCTGGCCACAGGCTGGCTGGGGTAGTTAGAATTGGATAGAAGTTAGATTTCAAAAGTTATAGACTCAAAACTGGTTCCTTTCTTTGATCTGTTACGAGTTCAGAAGATTTGAATTCCCGCTGGTCTCTGAATGTCTGTGAATTCGATAACACAGCAACATTCAGCTGAGGCATCACCCTATTTGTCAGAGGCATCTGACCAGCTACTTTGCAAAATGTAATGTACATGCGCCGCAACTTACCTGCTTGTTTCCAGATATCATCCTTTTGGATGCACCTGTTAACAAACAGCTGTGAGTGTGAAGAGGAAAAGCTCTGGCCAGGCTTTGCAGACTGGTCACGCTAGATGCAGACCGCACCAATGTGGAGACATAACCTTTTATCATAACATGTTTGAATGCAGTTAACACTTAAATCCCTAAAAATTGCTTCATAAACGGAACGTCAGGCCTTCACAGGTTTAATGATAGATAGAAAAATACAATCCCTGCCCTTTAATAGCAACAGAAGAGGCAATGTACAAGAAGTACCTCTTTCAAAGCAGCGGTGGATTTTGAACATCCTACCTGAGCGTTTCTTTGTAGTTTTTTTTTTTTTTTTTTTTTTTATAAATAAGTCTTAAGCCAAAAAGAATAAAGTTCACTTCAAGTCCAACTTTATCCATGTAAGCTTTTCTTTGATAAACACATTAATAGAAAATTTCCACAGGGCTGCAAATGCTGGAGGAAGGAGTTGTGGATGGAGAACGTTCTGGGGCGTAGAAGAATCTCCGTCTGAAACTAATGCAGTTGTCTTTTAGGCATCACAAATAGTGGATTAGTGTTAGGAAACAGTTGTGTTACACTTAACTCTTTTACAATGTTTCTTATAAAGAAGGATTTGCAGGCATTATTTATTTTTCTTGTCTTTTTTTTTTTTTTTTTGCAGCCACTAGAGAGCTTTCTCAAATGAAACTGCACACTTCGAAAGCTCTGTAAGACTTCACATTTCTTCGCCAGTGTCCTAATGGACCAAAGAGATGCCTTAATAGAACAGACTGTAAGAAAGAAGGTGCTTATTACGTTACCAACATTGTCAGACTCTTTTTGTTTCAAGGTAATGGAACATTACAAGTTGGCAGGACTGAGTGTTTTGAAAAAACATTGAAATATCTGGTTCATTTACAAATATGAAATCACATAATTAAATCAACATATAAAGCACCAATTACATGCTTCTGATTTCAAAAGTATTAATAATCAGTGTCAACCCAAGCGCAGGAATGTATAAGGGTTTGCAATACACGCTGTTTCTCAGAAGACTGTAATGCATTTTGTGTCCTATGACAAAGACAAATTATGACCTGTAAGGTAATTGACTTTACTAATGACCAGAAAAAAAAAACCCATCACAATCTCAAAAAGAGTTTATTAGAGGCCTCTGCAGAAGTAAATAAACAGGGGTGAGGGAGTTAGGAGCTATCAAACTTTGAGGTCCAATGCCTGATTTGACAGATTATGCAGTCACCTACAATGGGATTGGGACTCATTAAGAATATTCTGGTATTCTTCTCAGCTGGGAAACCAAAAGTGAGTAAACATAAGCTCTTATCTGGGGACCCAGGCTAATTAAAAGATATAAGTACCCTTGTGATGGGGTAGGCCGAACAGCTAAAATCAACAGCTTAGCCTGGGAATTCAGCTCATTAAAAACATACCAGCCTTCGAGCAGGTTGCAAGAAGACCAAAAGTGAGTAAAGTTTTACTCATCAGCTACAAATTCCTGGTTCATTTATGTATAGATTCTAGTTATGCTGAGATTGACTTCCATCTTGTCTTCAGCTCTTTTTGAGACCTGTCAGGAGTTTTACAATGTGTAATGAGATGAAATGATACAGATGTCGAGATCTGAAAAAAAAAGACATTTTAGAAGTGTGAAGATTAAAAATGTATGTTTTTTTTTTTTTTTTCTGTGCCTGATCCCAGCATAAAATCCCCTTCTAGCTCCGGAGAGAACTTGCACATGGTCACCACTGGCTGCGATCCACTTCAGCTAAATGCCAACCAGATAAATCTCAAAGACTACGGTTAAATAAAATATAAATATTCTGATAAATCAAGCAGAAAGGCAGGCGGGTATTATGCTGAGCTCTCTCATTAGGGATATTTCAATTATAGTTTTGCCTTGCTTTCGTTTGACCTCAGTTCAGGTAAAAAGAGTGTTTTTCAATCTTAAAGTAGCCACTGGCATACCCCCCATACCCCACATATTAATTGACATTTTCAAATAATTTATACACTGTAAAGAGAGGGAGAAAAAGCCCTGTCATAGTGGGGGATAACAGCTACCCAAATATTTACTGTGCACTCCTCCACATATCGAGATAATGTGTTCAGATATTACATAATGATATAAATCTATAATATGACTCTTTTTTAAAAACAATATTGTATATATTTAAAAAAAAGAGCAGCATTCATGAAATGCATTGAATTCCTGCATTAAACTGAGCCCTCCAGGAACAGGCAGTCCCTTGAGTCACCACTAGGGGCTCCAATACATAGTCAATCCCTTTGACCCCCATGTCAAGTCCCATTTCTACTTTATAACACTTTTTTTCCCTGTTATTTCTTTCGTTTCTTTTTATTATTCTTTTTTTTTTCCAAGTGAGAGCTGCACTGAAGTCTAAAGGCTAGCTGTTGTTACTTTATTTAAATGTCCAGCATCTGTCTGCCAGGTGCACCTTTCCCCTCTCAGCTACCCTGTGGTCAGCAGCTGAGCTGGCAGCCTGCTACAAATGAGCCACCTTCACCCCCAGCTTGGGTCCAACTTCCACCCAGGTAGAGGCTAGGTGAGCAACGAATAGCTGCAGTTGTGGAGCTTGGATGGAGCTGTGGTGGCCCTCATTTTGGCTCTGGCAGTCCTCGTTTCAGATGTCAATTTGGGATGACATCTGAAACAAGAAGAGATTTCATAAAACTGAATCTCAGGTAACATTAGTCAACATTATAGGATAACATAAGTTAAACTGGTTGGGATTCCTAAGCATGTTCCATCTGGCTGCAGGGCTGGTTTATTCTGCTCATCTTTGATTTAATCAGGGTTGGGTCGTGTCAGTTTATGCCAGTCTATAGGAGATATCACAGAGGGTTTATCCAGTTCTTCTAATGCAGTCTGTGTTAGACAGAAAAGCCTCCTTCTAATTGCAAAACTCTTTGTCTGTAATGGGCTACAGTGGGACTGTGGTGGCAAATGGTTAGGTTGGTTTCCCTATGGTTTGCCTCAACAGGGTAACAAGACTGAAGGTCTGCAGTTATTCTAGCAGATTTGTGAAGCTGCACGTAGGCACAGCGCTGTGCTCAAGTGTTAGAAACTTCCAGATTCATATCCATTACACACTTCCATCAGGGAAATGTCTGATCAGTCCCAAATTCAATCTGCAGCGTGACAACTGGTCCAAACAAGCAACCAGAGTCATAAAGATTTGTCTACTGAGACGAGAAATTGTCCTGCAGCAGATGGCGTGGCCCCTGCAGGGTCTTCAACTAAACTTCATCAAGTCAGTTTGGGTTACATGAAAAAGCAGAAGCAGCTAAGAAAGCTTAGATACAAAGAAAATCCCGGTAACTCTTAGAGAATAAAGCATATTATAATCTGCCAAGAAGAACCTTTGAAAGCAAGGAAATAATACATCAAAATATTTAACGTAGTTTTTGAATTGCTTTATATGAAATTAACTAAAAAATATCCTTAAAATGTAACATAATACGTTTTTTTCAGTCTGACTTAATGTTTTATAGCACAAAATATAAAGAAAAAAAGAAAAATAGGAGCCTATGGATTATGCAGAAGTGAGAAAAAATGCCAAGGGTGAGCAACAATATCTATATTACACATAATTATACAAGCCCAACTCCAAATAACTCTTTCCAAAGTGCAAATAAAACCAGAGTGCAATGATTTGCAAATCTCATACACCCCATATTTTATTTAATATAGAAAATGAAAAAAACAACAACCACCAAATGATAAGAGTAAAGAAATGTGCCATCATAAGAAGAAAATATGGTAATTTAGAATTTGTGGCAGCAACATGTCAGAAAGGTTAAGATAAGATGCTTATTTCCTCTCTTCTTTTCTATATGCATTAACAATCTATATGCATTAACTGATGACAGATTTTGCCAGAGGAATGTTGCCCCATTCTTGTCTGATACAGGACTCAAGCTGCTTAACAGCCCTGGGTCTTCTTTGTTAACATGCATGTTGTTGGACTGTGGTCGGAAGCCGGAGTACCCGGAGGGAGCCCACGCAAACACGGGGAGAACATGCAAACTCCACACAGAGAGCCCCCGGGCTGGGGAATCGAACCAGGAACCTTCTTGCTGTGAGGCAACAGTGCTATCTTTTATTGCCTCGTCTGAAGGTCACTGACATCCACTATTGATTGTTCAACCTTGTCCCATGCACACACAGATTTCTCCAGATTATCTGCAAGATACGAAAGGTCTTTGCAACTTTACACCAAGGAATAAATATAGAAATTCCATCATATGTAGATGCAGTTCTTCACAGATCAATGAACCCATCTCCACTTCTTCACGTCTGATAGACTCTGCCTCTCTAAGATGCGCTTTTTATATCCGTTCATGTCACTGACCTGTTGCAAATTAACCTAATTAGTTGCAAGATGTTTCTTCTGGCGTTTGCTTTTAGTATCACTTACTTTTCCAGCCTCTTATTCTTTATATTCCAACATTTTAAAAAACATACTGCTACCAACAAATTCAAATGAGCTAATAGTTCATAGTAAAATAGTAAAATCACTCATTTCCAGCGTTTTAGAGGTTTTATTGTTTTTTATTGTGATTATGAGCTCTGTAAATAATTTTACTCTGTTATTAAATTTACATTTTACACAGTGTCTCAGTGTTTTTTCCAGAATCACTATTAAGCTGCAGTGCAAAGTAGAGTGAATGTTTGTTATGTATGAGTTGAAACAGAGTGCTTGATTGCATATTGGCATTAACAGAGAATTAGGTATTTGGTGTAAAGAAAAAGTTGTTGTGAGTTGAATAAAAATGGCATAGCTTTAGTGAAACGTATATTTATAAGTAGATTCTTCATCTTCACTGACAGATATGACACGGATGAATTACAAGCCCCAAAAGTCAGGGCATGCTGCTGCTGCTGCAGCATGCATTACTATTTAAAATGTGTTCCAGGTAAAGAAAAAAACAACAACAACAACAACAAAATGTGCTGAATGGAGGTGCGAGGACAGAAAGAAAGACTTGTTTTACCTTCAGTGTCTTGGCCGCGACAGGTTGATAGCAGCAGCAAATAAAGGACTCCTGTTCCCATGACATTGATCCATCTCACCCAGCCCCATGACAGCAGCCCCATTAAGCGCATTCTCACCATCTTCACCACCATGCTTCAACCGTCCAGCTGTGCAGAGAGGAGGAGACATGAACGCATTCATTAGCTTCATTTCTAGCTCTGCGAAAGACAAAAGGAGTGGCATGAGTAAAACTAGTGCCCTCAGTCTAAAGAAATACACTGTACATTAAAGTGCAGTATTTTGCAGACATTTGCTTTTTGCTGCGCGTTACATGTGCTTTGGCTTTTAGTGAGTCTCCGAAGTAAGCACAGAAGGTTAGGGATCATCTTGGGTTCAAAATAAGGTAAAGGAATACACTCCTATTCAAACACGCACACAAAACACACACCAAAATCTACTCCCACACATCAAAATCTAATAAGTACTTCCATTTTTGATGCAGCTGAACTGTGTTCACTCCATCCCTACAGAAGTAAGCTTTGAGTGAAAGAATGTTTTCCATGTTGACAGTTCCCTCCATTACATCCCAGAGGTGAGGTGCCCTCACAATCTAAAGCTTAGATGACATTTAATATTCATTTTGAGGCTACGCTGCAGAAGAACCACACTGCAGCTTAAAAATCTTTGATCAATCTTTGTGCTTATGCATCAAAGTAAATTATTGTTTCACAGGGACTGTCAGCAAAATGGAAAATGGGAAGGAAATATTTAGTGCAACGTAAAATGCCAGAGGTGCCCGCAACATCTCCATTATTGCAGTTGGAAATTTGTCACATTTAAAATGCAGTTTTGAAGAACAAGAGCGAAAAAAATACGTTAAAGTGGCATGTGTATTTATGTATGTATGAATGCATGTATGTGCAGCTTTTCTATATGAGCATTGCTTAGCAACGGTTTCTTTCCAACCTCACTGTGCTTATGCTTGTGAATTTGCCTTCGCTTTCAACTTAAACCTATTTAGCACCGCACGTTCTCATTTACTCACATTCATAAACATCATAGTTAAAACTGAGTTCAGATGAAACGGGAGAAAACATCCTCTGGTCCTCCGCGCAGATTCTGAGCATGTGTAAATGTTCTTTTGATTTTGTTGTATATCTTTTGATATTTTTCCAAATCTTCTAGGGAAAGTAAATAGACTCAAGACTGTAAAAAAAAGAAAATTATCTTTATCTGTGTTAATTGCATTGTTTTGACTTCTGCTTGTGTGTGTGTGTGTGTGTGTGTGTGTGTGTGTGTGTGTGTGTGTGTGTGTGTGTGTGTGTGTGTGTGTGTGTGTGTGGTTGGGGGGGGGGGGGGGGTCCTTCTACTTTGTCCTTTTCCAGGCCAACGCACACACACACAAAACCAGTCAGATTGGTCTATTAGCACAAATCAGCAGTGCAACTACATTTATGGTAGTTAAAATCTTAATGACTATGTCCTGTTAGGTCTTTATTCACCGCTAAGAAGCTGTGCTCAGAAGACAAGACAGGGTTAAGCTCCAAGTAGCAAAAGGGATGTCAGCCAGCCATCAGCTGTGCCTGTCTGCCAATCAAACATCATGCCCCTATGATACGTACGTTTGTTGCTTAATATAACTTTACCTGCTGTGACACACTTTGAACCAGGCAGTAGACACATCTATTACGCGTTTGAAACCAGCGTCCTACTGTTCACTTGAGGAACTGCAACTTTTCTCACTTGCATTGAACTCAACCTGGGAAGTTGGAAGGTTGGTAGGGTCCCCTGGGTAAGCCTCTGTTTTGTTATTTTCGGCTCCCCTCCCTTCAAGTCTGTCTCCTTTACCCATCTGACCTGGTCGTGCCACCCGTTTGTCCTCGGTCATCCCACCAATGCTCCCATGTCTCCCGCCTATTGTCCTCCACTGGCCTCTAAAGGCTTTTCGGTTTTGTTGGTCATTCAGCTTTGGCCAGCGTCTTTTACTACTCTTGCCTCACGATCCTCAGTACTTGTGTCCTCCAACAGCAGCCAACCTTGACAATAATCCCTAACCCTAGTACCAACTCAAAAACTCCCCTCTTGAGGTATTTTTTCTCACTACATCAAGGTAAATGAAGGTGGAAACTTCCCAGACGTTACTGAATATGGCATAAATATTATGTCTTGAGCATAGACATGAGTCCAAAGAATTTTTTGGACACTACAATAAATTTTGACATTTTGGGTTATTTGAATTTCAGACCATGTCTTATTTTAGAGTACACAAAGAACATGCACACGTTGTGTTTGTTTGACTAAATTGTGACAACCCGACACTCGTACTGCTTTAAAGCGAATAATCAACCGGCATTTTTTTTTTTTTCTGTAAAAAGCTTCCAATGAAATTTTTATCTAATCTCAAAAAGCCATGTCTTCAGAGTTTTCGAAGGCTACTTGCCTTTCAGATGGGAGCCTTAAAACACAGAAAGTATCCCTCAAGAGCACATTTATGTTTTGAATAAGAGAGCTAAAAGAGATGCTGAAGTGAGAAACTGTCAGCGGCACAGCTTGCTGAAAATCATGTCCGTAAAATAACTGGCGCAAAAATAATGTCTTCTCCCACTCACAATTCAGTAACCTTACCAACTCACAATGCGTACAGCTTTCTTTTATTCCTTCCCATATTAGACCATTACCATTATAATATTCTTTACACAAAAGACTGTCATGAGTAACACCTTAACCGAGACTGAACTTAACAAGACGTATTCAGTAAGGACAACATTAACTGCTTCCCTTCATGCAAAATGCACTGCCTGGTTAATTAGGACTGATTCATGAAAGTCCCGTGGCAGAGATTGCTGTCACAGAGTCAGATTATTATTGCCCCACCTTCTGAATGGAGATGGAGTTGGCCGACGGTGAAAATGTATTTCTGATATTCTACTAAACCTCAGAGGTAAGATTCAGCAGTCATGCGGATGTGAGCCATTAGCTCCATCTGAAGACGATACTTTAGACTCACGATGCCAGCATGCTCCTCACTCTGCCGTTTTTCATCCATCCATTATGATATGCAAGTGCATGTCCTGGCCTGAGTGCCAGAGAAAGCCTGCAGAGGAAACTGCAGACACCTCAGACATTGTGAAGATGCTCAGCCTCAAACGGAGAAACAGATGGTATTTTTCTTTTCCTGTGGCAGTTATTTTTATGAATCACCATGCACTGCATGCTTATGCATCCCTAATGCAATTTTAGACCATGCTCATGAGTTGTATAAATAATTAAATTCCTTAAATAAGGTCTAATCCCAGGAAAACTGAACAGTGTATAGAAATCCCACAACAAATGAAACTGGGCTCGCAACTTACCCATTTGTGCTCTTGTCAGAGTGCTTAAAATCGAATTAGATGTACAAAACATAGTTAGAATATATATATATATATATATATATATATATATATATATATATATATATATATATATTCTCTCCATTTAATTTCATCAAAGTGGGTTTAGACTTGCTCTTTCTTCAGCAACATGGTAAAGTAAAATGATTTTAACTTTCACCAAAGTTGTGTTTTTTTGTCTTTTCCTGATGAGTCCTTTCAAGAATAATGGCAATGGATGTCCATAAATGTTTTTAATTTAGGTTAATATTAGGTTTTTTTATTTTAGGTGTATTTTCTACTCACATGCACCATTAATAAGCGATGGAAGTGCGCCTTCTGTGTTTCTTCTGCTGCACCTTTCAGCAGATTTTAGCAAGTATGATCCATTTTAGTGATCGATCGCCACCTTTGAAGTAATGTCTTTCTTAAAAATCTGTTGTTAGCCGATCACTTCACCTCAGAGCCTTAAAAGCAAATATTTTAAGGAATATTGCACAGTTTTTTGTTTTGCTAGTTTGCAAAAAAAAGATGTATTCAGAAGCACCACTGGAGCAAAAGAACAAACTCGAAAGTACAATAGTGGACAAAAAAAAAAAAAAAAATAGTCCTTACAATTTCTGAAGAAAGAAAAATATGTATAACTCTTAAACTACAACCTTGACATTACTATTGCACATTATTCACGTATCTATGAATGTGTGTAATTGATTGAGCTGGAGCTCAGCGTGTCAAGCTGCACTTAATGATCATTATCATGATATGCTGATTATTTTCTCAGCTGAACGACTCAGAAACTCAGAAATGAATATCTGAGCTCACACTCCACTCCAAATAGAGCTTTTGTCCAACAAGAAACAACGAAACAAAAATAATACGATCGCAAGTTTGCACATCTAAAAGGGTGGAACTGTGAAATCTTTCTGGTATTTCTACATGAAAAAAATGACTTAAGTGGTCATCAGAGCGGTTTCTATTTAGGTGTCAAGGTCTATTCAGGTGGAATAAACCTTAGTTCATCTTTTGTGCGCCAGTGTTTCATACATTGTGTTTGTTAAAATCTCATTTTTGGAGTAAAGCGAAGAGTACAATGTTTGTATATATACATATATATCTATATATATAAGTATGAAGTAACCAGTTAATCACCAGTTATTTCAGAACCGGTCCCAATCAGGACAAGCTGACACAGGATCTGTGTCAAGCAGAATTCTTTTGTATCCAGTTCTTTAGTTAAGGTCATAGAGGACTGTTTCAGACCACATAAAGCCAAGGCATAAGCATCGTTTACTAGGGTGAAGAGTCCTGAACCTGCCCCTTCTGCAGAACATGTCCATTTTTCAGTTCACCAGAGAGGAGTGGGGGTACACCAGACAAAGAGAGACAGCCACACTTAACGGAAATGAGGAGAAAAGAGAAGCATGGAAGAGGTAGAAGAGGCTGACGACGAGGAGAAACGATGCAAAGAAGAAGCCAAAAGTCAAAAGCATGTTATGCAAGAGGAAATCAAACTAAAGAGTGAGATAATACCAGGAAAAACAAATAAAAAAAAAAAAAAGGAGCAAAGCTGAGTTTACTAATTGGACAGGGTTTATAGAACAACAACTTCTTCATGATGAACTGTGATCACAGACTGGAAATGAGAAGAGGGCAGCGCTAATGTGAGGTTAGAAAGGACGGCAGTGAATACAGAAACACACGGAAGAGACAGCGTGGAAGCATGATCGCTGAAAGTACTGAGACAGAGGTTTTCACAAAGCAGTATGTTGAGAGAGAAGTCCGCATTAAGATCGCGGTTGGTTATCACACAGAGGTGGCTCACACACAGCAGTTCGGCTTCGTGCCGTCAGCTGAACGACACACACACACACACACACACACACACACACACACACACACACACACACACACACACACACACACACCACTGTTACTCTGTGGCTACCTATGTGCCGGCTATCAGAGATTCATCAACCAGAACAACTTTGACCACCTCATTCCACCTCTGCACCTTCGCTGATGGGCAACAAAGGGGCATCGTCCCACCTCCAACAGGACTGTGTGAAAAGGGTTTAAGTGACAACATTAAGTGAAAGTCAGAAAGGTTTTTCACTTCCTCGATCCTCCGCTGCCCAAAGAAAACTTCTCGGCCGGTTTTGGTTTCAGCCAGGTGACCGACAGCCTATTTGCAGCTGTTTCTGATAAGACATCTTTTATTTGCTTTTAGTGATATTTTAGCCGGAGTCACTTGCAAAGCTCACGGCAGACATAGGTGTCAACGGGCAAAGGCGAAACGCACTCATAGCACAATTTTCCTGCTTTGCAATTCTTTTAGACGCCTTCATTTTTGTGTAAATTATCATTTAAGACAGTATTTTCTTCAGCTGTTGGATGCACAGTCTCCTAATTTCTTCATTTTTCTTTTTATTCTCACGGCCAGGAAAATGTCACAGGTAGATTTAGTCACAGTGCAGCCTTTCCCATTGTTTTCTATATCACCTTCACACCTTTGAGGCTTTCAAGTTGGTAGGCGGAGCCTCCGGTTAAGCTGCTGGCACACCCCTGTCCCTCATCATAATCATCATCGCTGCCTACCCTAAGGTCCTGCTTTCTGCCCGTTAAACGTCCAACCGGGAGATTAGAGGACTCAACTAAGGCTTGCACTACAAATGAGCTATTTTTTTGCCCAGACTTTTTTGTTTGTTTGTTTGTTTGTTTTTCAGCTCCTCCTCTGCCAACTCATTTTCAGATTACACAAACCAAGCGTCAGTGGTGGCACGGGCAGCGGTGGTCGACCCACCGATGGGATGGGACCCTTTAGATTTTTTTTCCCACTCTTGTGCTTTCTTGTTGAATATGAATTCTGTGCATGCTTCTGGGTGAAGTAAGACATGTAGCAGGAGTAAAAACCAAAGCAGTCACATTCCCTGGTCAAACAAGAAGAGCATGGATGGAAATAAGGCTGCAAAGGGGCGACAAGTGTGAAGTGAATTTTACCAATTATAATTTCAATGTCCACTTTTCCTTAAAGATGTGGGTGTGTGGGTTTTTGTTCCTTTTTTTTTAACATGAATTGTTTTTTTTTTTTTTTTGTCATCATTTTAGGGTTAGGCAAAAAAAAAAAAATGTTTTACCTCCAAAAGTGTGTAAAGCAGGAAAAGTTTGGGATCTATGGATTTCGGATAAGGCAGCGAGTCAGTAACAAGTACTGCGTGGATGTAAATTTTAAATGTAGTTTTGGCCACCTTAGTTTTTTTCAAACAGCTTGCATAGTCACGCCGTCAAAAGAAACGATTTGTATTGAGCAGAACGTACAAATACTCTGCAATCCGAGCAAAATCCACACTAGTCTGTAACAGAATCAGAAACACAAGCAGTCTTCCAAAAATGCACCGTTGTGTTGCACAGGCGGTCCAATCAGTTAATGGACGGCCACTTTGCTCATCACGTCCCAGCAATCTCACCGAGTGTCACGGAGACATTCGCCATCTACGTGTGTGAGGAAACAGCATTCAAAACAACAGTTTTCCTGACTGAAGGGGGTGGTTTCAAATCTAAGACTTTAAGAAGATATTTCAATTTTTAAAGGGTCTTTCTTTGATCTCAGTGTGTTATTCTGTTTCCTTTATGTGAAATGAATTACGTTCTTGTGATTTTCACTCGCAGGTGGCATCTGGAATGGCTTCCTTGTGTTCAAGCCTTTCCTTTTTACCACCTTTTATCTACATCAACATGAAACGCACACTATAGTGACTACTTTTGCATTCCTTAAGCAAAGCGTTAAGGAGACAGGAACAAAAGACGGTTTCAGCCAGGAATAACAGTAAACGGCTGCACTAATGAACAGTTTGACAGGAAGAACGTGTTCATTTGAGTTGTAAAACATGCAAACAACGCTCCAAAACAGAAATGAGAAACACGGTAATGAGGGCAGAGTGAAGGAGGAACGCTAAAAATTACAACTTTTAGCTCAGTAAAGAGTCTGAGACATAGTTTATGTTGAGAATCATCAGAAAAGGCCAAGCTAGAAACAACGGATCCGATTTTGTCCCCTTTGTGCCTTCAGCATTAAAACAAGTAGAGAATTTGAACAGCAATTATTCAACCACACTCAAGTCCTAATTGTCATCAGCACGTAGATGCAGCCACACAAAACATCAAACACTCACGGGCAACATTAAGCTGACGCACATTTGTATCAACAAAACTGACACTTGTTATCTGACCTCAAGTGCTACCAAATAAATGAAGCAATTCGTGGAATTTGTTCAGATCTGCCTCCAAGGACTTTTGCTTTGTAATTGTAATCAGCCTATAAATGTGAACTTGTGGAAGGAAAATATGATAGAGTTTGGGGTGCGGAAATATATGTATCGATTTTGTTGTAAATGTCCCAGAGGCAAGAAGAAGGACATGAGGAATGTCGGGGAAATTTTATGAAATTATACCAAAATGCTACTGCATATAAAGCAGCAACCAACGAGAAGCAGAAAGAGACAATAAAGGAAAACTTGGAATGGAAGAAAACAGTGTGAAGAAGCTTTAAGGCGTTAAAGAGGGTAGAGATGAAAGACAAACTTGTTCATTATTTTTTTTTTTCAGGTGGGGGGGCTGATATTAAAAGTGACTATTCAGTCAAGTAGCATAAAGTATTATATGAAAGTATACATTTCTTTTAGGTCACATATTTTATTGAGTGTCACAGCAGTATTGCTTTGATCCTTTCGTGTAAATGAGTCACATTTGAGGCTGAAAGGTTAATCTTGAAGGGTTTATTCTCCTTTATCAAATGAATCCCTTTAAGTCCATTTCTGTTACTGTTCTGAAAGGGGAGCGGTACAAATTCAAAGTTAAATTAGTATCTAAATGGTAGCAGAAACTCTTTACCCAATGACAAAAGTGAAAACTCAACATTGTGAGTGACCGACGTCTCTGTCTTAGTGGGGGATTTGCGTCTGCATTCAAGTGCAGGAGACCAGGAGACAGGAAACAACGTCCTTCTTTTGTTTTTAACAAAAAAAAACACTACAAAGCAGGATATCCAGGGGAACTAAAAATTCGGGATTCACAGGTGAGGCAAAAGAGGGAGTATAATGGGAAGTATTACGAGGAACACATAAAAGGGATGGCACACCAACTGGAAAGGTGAAATGGAAAAAAGCGCTGCTTTGAGTATAATGACAGAGAGGATCAGCAAACAGTCAACTCAGATAAAGACAAAATACCTTGAAAATAAAAGAAAACAGACTGGGTTTTGCAGAATAATATAAAAAGAAAAGGTTCAGCCTCTCGATTTGATCAACATGAAGCTGGCGTCTGAATGAGAGAGCGGAAACTTCTAGTCTGTTGTAAGTAGAAGACTGCAGCATGTACGACCACGTTGCTGCCAGTCGGGTGACGCCTGCATGGGTCTTGCACAAATATCAAAGCACGACCACTGATCAAATAGGGAAATTGTACCATTTTATTATTTTATCATTATGTCTATTGAAAATTTAAAGCAAACGTTTCTTTTTTTCACACAAAGGTATAGATTTGGTTTTTACCTTGACATGTTTCGGCTACCTGTTGACCTCAGAAGTGTCATCAGATGGTGGGGATGTTGCGTTTTTAACTGCTGTTCCGATGGAGGAGGGGCCAACTCCGCAGATTTGCCAGGCCACTCCCACCACCGTTGGATGGTCTATAGAGGAGTGCGTCCAACACCATGCAGGGTTCCTTGTCCCTCATAAAATATTATATATGACCACCAAATACTGCTGAGAGGATCACGTTTGAATACCTCTGTGAGATCAACTTATTTTCTCCCTATAACAATTTTTTCTTTCATTGCTTTCATCCGCTGTACCTAACGTTGACGTGCGGCACCAGCTGTTGGCAGAAAAAAGCCCAGACAAGTTGACAGTTTGCCACCTGCCCACCACCTAACAAACTATCAGGTTATCTCAGTGGCGCATATTGCTTTCAAACGCAACAAACGTCTTTCGAGATTAAGCAGACAGCAGATGAGAGCAAAAATCAGAAGTGATATTAGACACACGTAGAAAGAAATACAAGTCCAAATTAATGAAAGTTAAAAAAAAAAGAAAAAAAAAACGTTTTTCCAACTGCTCCACATTTAAAAATGAGTCACATAATGAAAACATACCTTCACCATGAAAGGCCTGGGGCTGTTTTCTGTTTCCTCTCTGTAACTTGTTTCAGCCTTACATTTAATGAAGTTACAAACAATTTCAAGGTTGTAGATTAAATTCCAGTCCAAAGAAGATTATGGAGAATCTTGTGTAAGTTAGGGAGCATTCCCCTGATCTTGATTTCTCAGACTGGACATCACGTACCAGCTGAAGAAAATTGGAGGCAGTCTTTTTTATCTTTGCTTGATGACAAATCAAACATGTTCAATATTATCCCACATCCAATAAAATTGTGGAATTTCATGGCAACTTTGTGTCGGCAACCAATTAGGAGCACCGGAATTTTAATGGAGTGAGGCATCATTTTGCTGCCTATCACTGCTGAGAATTTCATATGCACAATAGTGCAACATTTAAAAGCTGAGATCTAAATAAGAGCCATTTAATACTTTTGAGAATCGAATTTTAAAATTGTTAGTTGCGGCCCTGTTGTCCACACATCTACACGTCTCCGTGCGGTAAAATGTGGTATTGCTACAATGAGTTGCTTTAAGCTCAGAAAATTACTATTTATAAACTGCTCGTCTTTCCATTTCAAACCAATACAGAGACTGTTCCTCATATTTTATGCAAAATGTTACAACCTTATCCTGATTTATATACCATCCGGTGATAGTGCATGTTAATAAACTGAAAATTCTTTCTAAATTTATTTTACTGCTCAGCAGAATCGTTCAATATGATCATTCGGATGGAGAATCGGGCTGTGCTTTGGGAGTCGTCGGATATTTATTCATGAGGGGAGATATTGCAAAACAACGCTATCGTGTGCACACACACAAATATTCCATTTTGCTTATTTTGTAGTTAATGGACAACGCAAGCACAGTTGAGTTTTGACGCCTTGTTTCTGTCCTCCGTTGCACCACACAATGGAGCGCAGCCTGCGCAGCATATGTGAACGAAGTGTAGCTCAGCCGATATATCCACATGTTCCCATTCACATGTGAGCGAGTGAATAATGAGGCTTGCCTCGCGGTTAACATGGTGTAAGTAGATGTTAACTATGACAGATTATGCTGCCACCAGTGACCATGGCTGATCAGTCAGATAGCCTTCACCTCTCTGCTCCTCACTTATTTTACAGTCATATAACTGTATGAACGGCAATAAATCTCACGTCTCATTTCATGCGGTTGGTTTCACCACTAATGTCATGGAGGCTCCAATTTAAATGGTTTTATAAAATCAAAAAAAAAGAAAAAAGAAACATCAGCAAACAATGAGGGAGCCGAACCTCTCAGGAAGAAGCTATACAACTGCACGTTACATGCACTAGCTGCACAGTTGTTGCCTATTTGGTCAAATGTGAATCGAAGTGAGCCATCTAACGTCAAAGCGAGTTCTAATGCTCCTCTCTTTGTTGAATATATTTTTACATTTACAGCATTCAGAATCACTATTTTTAAGAAATATTTTCATTGGAAAAACCCTTGAACATATTCTACTGCTTTGTGCCCAGCAGTGATAAACTGTACTGTCTTTGGCTGTTTTCTTTGGTTTTTTTATTGTTATCAATATGGGTTTTGCGTTGTGTACTGGTGCACAGTCATGTTGGAAGAGGAAGGGGCCAGCTCCAAACTGTTCCCACAAAGTTGGGAGTATGGAATATGTCCAAAATGTCTTGGTACGCTGAAGCCTTCAGAGTTCCTTTCAAGCCCCGCTCCTGAGAAACAACCCCACACCATAATTCCCCCTCAATTGGCACAATGCAGTCAGACAGGTACGTTCTCCTGGCAACCGTCAAACCCAGACTCGTCCATCAGATTGCCAGATGGAGAAGCACAATTCGTTACTCCAGAGAACCCGTTTCCACTGGTCTAGACCAGTTCCATGTTCTTATAATATTAATACAGGTGACAGTTGAATGGAATATTTAGGAGCGAGGAAATTTCACGACTGGATGTGTTGCACAGGTGTCATCCTATCACAGTTCCACGCTGGAATTCACCGAGGTCCTGAGAACGACCCATTCTTTCACAAATAGTTGTAAAAACATTGTGCATGCCGAGGTGCTTGATTTCCATAGTCATGGAGCTGCCCATGGAACATCTTGAGGGTCATGGGGACAGACTTTGATTGAATTTGGTGCAAAGATACTTTAGTAATGGACACATTTCTAACAAATTTTTGCTAGTAAGCGACGTGACATCAAGCCCTGCTACTGGCTACAACCAGTATGTCCTATTTACAGTGAATTCTCTGACTTACAGACTAATGGCACATGCCTGTGGTAGCCCAGTGAAACTAATTCCTGCACACACTATGCAGTCCTGACATCCTGCCCTGGAACAAGTAGAGGTTTGCGGCACTCAGGTGACTGCATTTTAATTTGACACCTTGGTGGGGCTCCAAATCTGCTTGATCTGCACGCACAGGGCTTGTGCACACAGTTCCTCTTCAAACACTGAAATCACCATTTCATAGATCAGTAAAGGAGTTATTGTATACATTGACAAAAAGAAAAGAAATACTGTACTATGAATAGTCAGAACTCTTGCTGAGCCACTCGTGTTTCTAAGAGCATTCATGGGAAATGTGAGCGTAAACCTTTCAGAAATACAAGGTCATGGGTACTACAGGTAATCTTAACAGAGCACAACTTTCAACCTGTAAAACTAATAAAAACTGACATCTTTGTAGTGGCAAAGAGAAGATTTGACAAGAGGCAACATACCAGTAAGCAGGTAAAAATAATGATTTATTAAAATGATGGTTTCATGTTGTGAAAAAGGAACTGATAAAGTGCAAAGAAGAAAAAAAGGGAAAATAGAACGACAATTCAGTAGCTTCAGTATAGTGTTCGTCAAACATACATCCACTTTTTAAAAAAAAAAACAAACTACCCCTTCATCTAGTAAAATAAGTTGCTCAGTAGCCCAACAAAACTGTAAGTATCAGGGTTTTTCCATTGAGCTTTTCCACAGACTGTGTCTGTCTTGAGAAATGTATGCATGGATTTCCCATTTCCCCATGTCAGACTCCTCTCAGCTGTTTTTGTTTCCAGTATGGTGTCATATCTGCAGTCTGATGCCCATACAACAGTTTCTCAGTCTTCGGTCAGAAAGACAGCATCTACTTCAGGGCTTGAGTTAGCCCACTTGATTGAATTCACACTTAGGAAGCAGTGTACAGGATGTGTTGCTGTAATGTCTGTGAGGTTCCTGCTGCTGTCTAGGTACATTAGTAGCGCGTCAGAACAGTTTTTTTACATCCTCACTTCCTCTTGAAACAACTCCAGTCTCTTCGTTACCTTTTGGCTCCTCCCGATTGCGACATCGAAGGGAGGATTGCGCACACTCTGAATGGGCTGTTGCCCTCCTCAATCTTGGGTCCCCATTAGAGGCCTGGGAGCTTATTTCCGCTATACTTTTGCTATTCCAAGGACTGCGCTCATTTGGACAGGGATCTCTGATGTTGCTCCTGGGATCTGCTGGAGCTACTTTACCTACTTGAAGGTCACAGCTCCGAGTGCTCCGATTACCACTGGCTTATTGATTACCACTGTTGCCTTCACCTTTTACAACTTTTGTATTCCTTCCTTTTTCCCAGCTTCTTGTGTTCTTCCTTCTGATGTGTGTATATGTTTGTCTATAGAATCATAATGAAAAGCTCTACCTACTTGGTACACCAGGTATTTATTAATTTAACAAAGATTAAGCTAAAAACTTTGTGGGCAATGCTAAGAACCTACTTAATGCTTTGAGATGATGTAAGTGGGGACGTTTAATCCAGCACCAATTAATGAACTGACCATCAACAGGTGTACAGACCTAGAGACATTTTGGCAGTTTTGTGGTCTGGAGTATATGTGTTGACACGATGTAAAGAGGGAAAGACAAGAGCACCATTTACGAGCATACACCAATTTGTATGCATTAAAACACAACCCACAAAACAATTCACAAAATAACCTTCTAATCCATCTAGGACTAGAAAACTAAGTGTCTCTGATGTGATTTTCCATAGTGGCTGCCCTCCCTCATGCCTGGACAGCTTAGGCTCCAGTGGACACCTCTAACTCTGAATAGGTTTGCTGCAGATATGGAAAATGCATAAAAGAATAGGACAAGTTAAACGTCTTACTACTTCCATAGGGGTTACATAGGTGCTACTTTAGTAAAACTTTCATTAAGTGAACATCCAACCCTCTGCCAAAACCACAACAAACTTCCAAAATCTCTTTAAAAACAGAGGTTTGGGTTGTTTGGTGGTCTGAAGCATTGAGCTGTATGTTCAAGAATGAAAACAATTAGCAAGGAGTACCAAATGGTTTGCCCTTCAGTCTGGGGAAAGGGTATTGGGCCATCCCCAAACAATTTGGACTGCGTTATTCCACAGTGAGAATAGCATACGATGATTCCAATCTTCAATTGTCCCAACCCCAAGTTAGACTGTGGGAGGTTAAGGGGGAAAAACACACGAGCAACATATCAAACTAAAGAGATCCTACTTAGGAGGTCAAATGTTAAAGTTCATGACTCTACGATGTCAGCACAAGAACAAACTACAAGACTTCTAGTGTTCTGGCGACCATGGTACATAACCATGTCGTACCAACTGTGGAGGGGTGATGAGTTAGCTTGTTCTGGTGAGACGCAGAGCCTGGGTGCCTTCTGGTCAACCGGTCAATCGTGAACTTCGTCGTTTACCAACATTTTTGAGAGTTAAATGTGAGAGCATCTGTTCAGCTGCTCAAGCTTGTCTGAAGCATGCAACACGTCGTCCAACAGATCTTATCCGTTATAGAGCTGTAAAACAATTGCTGGCTTTAAATTTCTGATTTATTTATATTTTCTAAATATATCAGAGTTTTGCAGTGAAAACTGTAAAGTCATTGACTTTTTGTACTTAAAGGTTCAAACTTGTGTTGCATTTTGATAAACTGCAACATTTTTATGGAATTAGGGTTTGCAAAGTGACAAAAAAAAAAACAATAAAACATCGATGTTTACGCCATACAAAGTAGACCGGACGTAAACATCTTTGGTCTTGGCCAGAAAATAGAACTACAAGTCTGAACATACTATTAATTTTCAGTATGAATTATGTAAGATATAACAATTTAACTAGTGTTTTAATGGAGCTTGTGGATTATTGTGAGACTGAGACAGATCTGAACTCATTTTCAAGTCTTATTTAAAGTCATTGAGATATGATGAGGGAGGTGGCAACGACTGTAGTCTTTCAAGTAACGGACAAGCCCAAGTATTAATCTTAACTTCCACAGAGCCAGAACAATTCCCAAAATGTCAAACAAGTGATTAAACTGTTACTGAAAACATCTAATTTAACACAGGGGCTCAAATCATTTACTTTAGTTCATCATGTTGCAGAAGTGGTTACACTTGTACATTGTTTGCCAAAAATAGCTTGGAGAGGTTGTGAATCAGTAAGTGTGGACCTAATTTAAACCTCCAGTAATTAAGTTTTAATTTCCCTGGAACGACATTATTATTATTATTATTATTTTATTAATATTTTTGCTGCGTATAATCTAGCCAAGAAGGCTCATCAGAGTGGAAGGAGAGTGAGTAAATGAGAGACATGGGGAGAAGAGGAAGAGCGATGGTGGAATCAGTTTGATGCCAAGAGCTGCACAGAGACCCTGATTAAATGCCTCCTCTAACTCACAGGAACCACTGATAAGACAGACCACTGCACTCTGGGCCATGTGCTCATTTTGTGTGTCTGTGTCTGTGTGTATGTTCACGATCTAAAACCCTAAAACATAATATGTCTGTGTGTGTGTGTCTACACATGTGCGTGTACAAGAGCATGTGTGTGTGTCCCAACACCTATTCTCTGGTGTAAACATGCTGACCTGGCACAATACCAGCAGACACTTTGATGTTGGCAATAAGCACCGTAATCTCCCTTGCTCTCTCTTTTTAAGCCTTGCATGCAAACGCACAAACACACACACACACACACACACACACACACACACACACACACACACACACACACACACACAGACACACACACACACACACACACACACACACTCCACTGAGCCAGAGGTGAAAAATTAACACTGGCAACCTGCTTTTGGCTCAGCATGTGGCACCAACACATGGTAATACACACATTTTCTCATGTTCGCGAGTGTGTGTGTGTGTGTGTGTGTGTGTGCGTCCTTGTTTTCTACTACGTTGGAGTCTACCATTCTTAAATCCCTCTCAAGTTTTCAAATCAGATAACTTGTGGCTTTACGGCAAATTATCTGATCAAAAAAGACCCCACATGCTGCCTGGCAGGTGACCATCTGACCAGCAATTTCACAATGGGCAATCATAGAAAGAGATGATACAGGGTCTTATGAACAAATGACACGTATCTTTGAAGAACAGAAATAGCGCACTGGGTCACATCTGTGATTTCTGTGTTTTCTTTTTGCTCTTCGGTTCATCGCTCAACAGACCAGAGATGCACAATAGAGGCATAAGTCCAGATAACGCAATGTCAGGCAGATGAATCATGTCTTTAAGATATATTTAGAAAGGAATTTATTTCATTGGAAAACATTCGAAGGGAATTGTCCAGCTGTCTTACCAAACACTTCTTGGACAAATCAAATGACATGTTTAGCGTAAAGAGCAAGGTTCCATCAGGTTGGTGGCAGCAAAATTGTAAATTATGCGCCTTTATATTGTATTTTTACTTATCAGCATTGTTTTTGTTTTTTTTTATGGTTTCAAGCAACACAAACATATATTATAATTTTACCCTGGGACTCAAATATATATTGAAAAAAATGCAACATTCTGCAGTGTAATTAAAATGTTGTTTTGCACACTTACTATGATGGCCCACTTCCAGCTGCAGACAAAGAATACTGATTACATACAAATGTATATATTTATGAGCCAAAATAATATTATGGGATGGCATGGAAAATGCAACAAAAATAACTTTTGTATCTCTGCTGATGAAATCAATCTAAACTATTTTGAACTCAGTAACTTGTCATTCAGTCACGAATGAGCTGAGGACAAACAGATGAGTCACAAAGGGAAGGAAAGGTAGGGAGAAAAAAACGGTGTTACATAAGGATGCAAATTGCTGAGGTTTGTCTTTAATAGTGTTTAGGTAGTATGACATTATGCTCTAACGTGAATGCAAGATTTGAGGTAGTTTTTTTATTATCAGTTTAACATTAAATTGTGAATTAGTTGGTTGGAGAGCTGAAGTCAAAAGGATAAGCAAGCTATCAGAGGTTCTGAAGGACATATTTAATCCCTTACTGTCACAGGATAAAAGTTTTATCATTCTCCCTGTGCCAAAGACCCCAACAATGTTGTGCTACAATGATAAGTGCCCAGTTGTACTCACCCCACTAAAGAAGCTGGTAAAGACACACATCAGGCAGAATACTGACATGGCAGAGGGCCGTCACCAGTATGGCTACAGACACGCCTTCCCCACAGCTGACGTCCTCTCTGCTGTCATCCATCAGACCCTCACAAGCCAGTCTGCTCTTTTTTTTTTTTTTTGGTTTTAGCTCTGCTTTTGATCTATTTACCTACTAAACGCTGGTAAACAAATTGTAAGAACTTGAAAAATCCCCATCTAGATTTTGGACTTTTTGACTAACGGGTCACAGTGTTGAAATCAACCACACCGCATCCTCACCCATCATTCTCAACATCGGCTCACCCCTCAGCCGGCTGATCTACATGCCGCTGACACATGACTGCAGAGCTCACCAGCAAGATCACCTCTCAGTGAAGTCCACAGTTCACACGGCAGCAGTGAAACTTACTACCAGCAGGCGGAATGTGGGTGGGAGGTGGAGGAACTGGGAATGTGGTGCAAGGAGAACAACTTCAAAATAAACAAAAACTAAAAACGTTATCATGGAATTTCATAAGAGTGTCACACTACTGACAGAGCAGCCGTGGAGATGGTCCCTCTGTGTCAAAGATCTGCGGGTTCTTCTCACCATCAGCTGGTGTGGCAGAGAAAAAGGCTCTGCACAAGACACCGCTGGATGCAACGTATCACCCATCACAGAAATATAGTGGATGCTGGGATAAGACACCCCGCACTATAAAAGGCTTCACCCGCCCTGCATACCAACTGTTCACCTCCCCTGTTCTCAGACAGGAGGCTGTGCAGGAACCAAGCAAGAACCATCTGACTGAAAACCGGGTGCTTCCCAGATTCTGGTCCACATTTCCATGCTAGACTTAAATCTAAGGACGATTTATTAAATACTGACTATTATTACACGCTGCACTTTGTCAGGCTATTGCACTTAAAGGCTGGATTATCTGAAGTTTTTATTACGCACCGATATCAAACAATAAATGAAATGCTCTCATGTCAAAATATAAAAACATGAATCACTCGTGGAAGCATCAGGGCTCTAAAAACACCATCCAATCACTGTGAGTGATCTTAGCAAAGTCAATGGACCGCTGGCTTGTCTGTCAAACACTCTTTACCTTCAGTAGTCACGGAAACAGCCCTAATTTAAAACAAAAACTCCCGAATAATATGAAAACCTTTTTACACTTTCAGAAGGTGTTTTTTTTTGTTTTAGGCAATTTGATAATCCAGTTTATTGCAATAGTGTAATGGAAACGCCCTTTGTGCATTTTCACGTCTATGGCAGAGCGGGATGTGACATCGCTGGTCAGTCTTAAATAATCAAAATCTAGTTTCTAGCTGTTTGTTGCCTCATTAATATGATGTAGTTGTTCTCTAACAACTACTTAATCACTATGCACTACTGCATTACATAAAGGTTTTGCCTCTGAATAATCATTTGGATGATCATCCGTTTACGTTGCGAAAAACACTCTTCAACGGAAACACAGACACCCTGCAGCACTACCTTTATTGAAATTCAGAAATTCAATTGTCTTTTGCAAAATAGAGTAATGAAAATGCGACTAATGAATGGTCTGTTTGTGTGCTTTGCAAGCGTCGCTTCAGAGGCAGGTCCCAGTGGTGAAGCTTGGTGAAGGGAGCATCTTAACAGTAGCTCGTTTTCCCGACTTAAAGCCTGGACAGCACAGCATCATCAAGAGCAAAATGAATTCCATGAATTTAACAAAATCTCCTGTAGGATAGTATCAGTCTGACAGCTGAAAAGTAGTAGAAGTTGGATTCTGCAGCAAGACAATGACCCAAAGCATGGCAGTGAGGCCACTACAGAAACGCTTCAGAAAAAGACATCTGGCTTTTACAGTACTCCAGTAAGAGTGCAGACATTAATAACCCCAGAGATTGTATTCACACCAGACATCCTACAAAAGTGCCTCCACTGAGGATGTTCTGGAAAAGACGAATAGTGAAACATTCCTACTGATCGTTCTGCAGGTCTGATCCGGAGCTACCGAAAACACTTGCTTGAAGTCATCAGCTGCCAACAAAGCTTTGAGGGCTCAACACTGCAAGCAGTTTCACTTATTTATTCCATTGACACTGTGGATGTTTAATCGGTGTGCTCAGTAAAGACGTAAGCAACTCTAAGTGTGTGTTCTTAGCTTAGACTCAATGCGTTTGTCTATTATTGTCAGTTTTATGACAGAAAAGCAGCTAATTCCAAAGTGAACATGTATTTATATATATATATATATATATACATATAATTATTAGTATCAATAATTATTATTGTTATTATTTTTGTATTATTAAAAAGTTTGGTTCTGTTAAAACAAACTCATTGAAAGTGATCAAATCATTAAATCTCTTTACACTCCTGCCTCTCAGAACAGAGAGCTTAATCACCAGCCTGTTTTTGAAACTTGAAACATGGATGAAAGTCTACTGCTTCTCTAACTTCAATATTTGTTTTATGGCCCACTTTTATAGTGTGAGCCACACTAAGCAGATTGTCATTGAACTAATTGTTGTTGGGCATGAATCATTACCTCAATACTTCAAATTATGTGGGAGCATTTACAGCAGTCAGTCTTTTTGGCAAACACAGACCTGCATTGTAACAGTGTTTGTCTATGACTCATAGACTAATGTTTTTTTTATTTTTTTTATTTGAGTCCAGAACTGAAGAGGGTTAGCAGCCTCTGATCAGATAGAAAGCTTCTTAGGGTATTAAACCAGGCAGGAGGTTTGTCAGAACTTTTACCACGCTGGATTAAATTTTACTTAATTTAATCTTACCCCGAGACTCAGAAATACCAGAGACGTTGATCTTGCACATGAACCAACCAAAAGCTCATTTTCGACCACATGTTAGAAACTATCGGTCAAGCTGAATCTAAAGTCAACGTAGGATTTCAAGATAGCGCTTGTTTAGGTAAATAAATGTAGTATAACAACAAAAACAACTTTCGTTTCTCTGTTTAGTTTCTTTAATTGTCATTTACTTTTTTTTCCTTTACAATGGGCTTGAAGCCTGCCTTTGAGAACGACATTAACTGGCTGCACACACTGCAAAGTTCGGTACAAGAATAAAGAGTAAATGAGCTCACAAAGAAAGAAGTTGGACAGCTTTTCCCATTTTGCCTGTTTTCCTTCTCCTTCTTGAGTTGCCAGATATGCAGATTGCAAGCAGCTATTTGGCCAGCAAGCACATAATCTTGTTAGAAACAATTGCCTCAAATTTATTGCTGGATGTGAATTCAATCCCTCACACAGACACATTCAAACAGCACCTGGCATGACTAAGAAACTTTAACAAAACTCCAGCATTTCAGCGAGAATCAGACCACAATAAAGTTAAAGCGGACAAAGAAACCTCTCTCTGAGTAAAGAGTATACATAGTATATGAATAATACAAATTAACTGAAATATGCTCTTACTCTCATCTCTACCTATATTGCTTTGGGCATATAAATCAATTTCAGGGAAGGCAAGTATCTAATAAGCATTTCATATCAGATTGGATATCTACATAAACCTGCTTCTAATAGGAAGAGATTGCTTTTTATCCACAGTGGTTGTGCATGGTTGTCATACATATTAATGCTTGTAGATCTATTTAAAGACATTGTGAATGAAAAAAGGTCTCAATGTGTTTTTTTTTCTTCCTCTAACAGTATTTTATCTTTAATTTAATAGCTCCTGTTGTGCTCAGTAAAACGTGGGCCAATAGAAACTGGGGACTGGCATTGGGATTTCACCATACACTCTCTTTCACATCGCAGGAACACTTAGTGCATAAAGTTCATAAAAGTCCATAAACCCAAATAAAACATCTTTAGTTAAGATGCAGCCAGCACTGCTCACAGAAGCCTCACTAACTCAATAAGACACGTCTGTGAAAGCTTGTTGTAAGCATTAGGACATATATATATAACACCCAGCAGAGGTGCAACAACTGTCTGGTAAATCTTGAAAGAGGCTTTAGTCTGTGTGTGCGTGTTGTTCTAATCAAGGGGTATATTCAGAAATGGCACAAGAAAACCAATTTGTTGACATAAAAAATTGGTTCCACTGGGTACATTAGATAGGAGTTGGGCCTCAAAAAAGTAAATCTGCAACAACCCCAAACTGATCAAAGAGAAAACATGTGCTTTTGATAGACAGAGAGAATTGGCTGATATGTCTGAGGACTACATATTATTCTTCTTTTATACAGAAACAGAGTTACTCTGAGGAGCTCAGTCTGCTTCCATGAGTGAGCCTAATTCACTGTGACATCCTTCTAAAACGTAGTCTGACCACCGAGGGCTGAGAGGACCAAACGCAGATACGGGTTTCAGCTAATAGATGCCGGAAAAACTATCATTTGTGCTTCTTCTTGTTGAATTCATTATTTTATATGGGATTTATTTGGTATGATTAAAACACATCTTTAAAGATGAAGACACTTAGCCCTTTTAGCCCTCTTTTTCTATACAAATAATTAGTCTGGTTCCCCTGACTTCTAAAGCCATCTCGGTTGTTTTGTATAGTGGAACAGTGGAAGCTCCTGTGCAAGCAATTATGTAAAGCCTTGCCCCGTTGCAATAGGTCCAGTTCTTTCTGTAACAGGAAATGACTGAATGAGAGGGTTACCAGAACCGATTGGAACACTAATTGGAACCAGCAGGCTTACTAGTAAGGGCTTACTAGCCCTTCAAAAACAGGTAAACCACTGACTTAAAGCTGCATAGGAACCAGAAGTTGGACGTTTCAGCTCCATAGCGAAACACTGGACTCTGAACTCTCATCTGTTTTATGGCAATTATGCCCAAACAGATTAAACGTATTTGTCACGGTTACTTGTAATGATAATTCTAGGTATTTAGAGGGGATGGATGGGCAGTGAGTTTATTTACCACGTTTCCTAAGTCTAAAAAAACACAGATCTGTAGCACTAGATGTGAAGTTCTGTAGTTTCAAAGTTATGCCATTCTAAATTAAACTCGTTTGAAGTAAAATAATTTAATCTTATGTGGTACGTGAATAGTGTTTATCCTGGATGTTTTCATCTGTGATCATGATGATAGTAAGATGAAGATTCTCTGGTTTGCACTTTGATCTATAAATCCTTGCCTCTACTTTAACCTTATTACCAGATGTAACTATTTTATGATTTTTTTTTGCATATTGTCCAGGGCTTTTTTTTCTTCTCTGTGAATTTTTCTCAATGAAAGGTAGTACTTTTTGTGCCCAAGTATTTGTCTAAAACATTTTAGTACAGTGTTTTTGACACAGACAGTTTTCAATGTAAAACTGTAATCACGGATGTTTTTATCAGTCACGATAAAAGAGAGGAAAGCAACCCTTCAATCTAAATAAATCTGCATGCGTGCATGAGTAGACAGAAAATGCTTCATCTTGCAAATTGCATCTGTATAGGTTCATCATCAGTAGGTGCAAAAAATGGACAGGTTCATTGTTCGTGTATATGAGGGAAAATGTGACTCTGTCCACTGACACAACATACGTGGACGGGTCAGAATTACACTATGTAATTCTGTGGCCGAGCTTGGATCCATATCACGTTACAGCAATGCACACACACCAACATCAACGCCTCTGCTAGCCAGGTCTGCAAGCCGGACGACAACTGGCTCTCTATTCTTCGTACATTCATCACAGCGGAGATGCAGAGAAAAGCAAAGGGGATCAGTTTAGAGGAAATAAGGAAGAGAGAATCTTGGACACGTTGTCACTCTGTAATGAGAGCTATGAGATGAAAAAGAATGCCGAGTGACCGAGCAAAGGATCACACAAAGTAAATCGGAATGGCTTTTACTCATTGACGAGAGATACAAGAATAAAGAGCCACTATGAACTTGCCATCAGCACCACCAATTGCTGTTGCAAAGTAAAATGCTTCTTCTCTATGCTCTTTTGGCTCCTTTCTTTGCTGGGATTCAGCGGGTAAACAAATCCACATGTACTGCAATCTGTGGGTAGGGCTCAGTTTGTGATACCACAACTTAAGGTAGGGTCACAAAAGTAAAAGAAAAACATCTTCCAACAGTGTGTGTGTGTTTTTTTTTATGCTAATATGAAGAGGAAAAAAAAACAACTTTTGTCATCATCATTTGTTGCGTTTTCAAGGCTATTTTGTTTCCACATGGGAATGTTGTCTGTTTAATGAAGCGCCTTTCAAAAGCGCTCAACAAAAACTACCATTTTTGTCCTCAGCAGGAAAGCGCAAACTTGTGCTCAATCCCTCTGCTTATAGTCATACCACTAATACAGGCTATTAGCCCCAGCTCCAATTACCAGTGATGTAAACACCAAAATGAATACGTCATTTACTGTAAGAGCGTTGCACCGGAAAATGTGATGGAGCCATTTCACCAGCCTGCTCAGTGTCAGGCAGCACACACCCCAACTCCTGCTGTGTGTGTCACAGGTTCTCACCGTCTAGTCAGACGTAATGATACATTTCTCACTGAATGTCATGCTTATCAGAAATTGCGGTCCATCGTAACTTGTAGCATAGTCAAATGCCAACTTGTTACCTAGTGTTTTGTTGGGTTTTTTACTGTGTGTATATGGAGCGTAACAGTGCTGCTTCTGGCAGTGGCGCATAAAAATCAATTGCTTTATTTATTGGATCTAAAAAAAAAGTGATTATTTTGGGGTACAAATTGTATAAGAATGATAAATACAATTTTGTGTATATCTTCACATCTTTAAAAAAAAAATGACTTGAACTTGAGAGAGTATTAAAAGACAATTAAAAAATATGTTCCCTTCGGAATCACAGAAACATTTCCTAATTGGGAAGATAAATGATGGACTTCGATCTTCTTTCCCTGTGGAAGTTGACAGTTCAATTATTCAAACTCCAGATAATTACCATGTACATGTTAAGAGGTTGAGCAAGGTCGAAATGTCTCTGTGATGAAGCTTTATCAAATCACTTTAAACTTCGAGATGGTTTTCTTAAACTTCAGACCACACCTACCGTAAAGGTTGAATGGGGAGGGTTTGTGTGTGTGTGTGTGTGTGTGTGTGTGTGTGTGTGTGTGTGTGTGTGTGTGTGTGTGTGTGTGTGTGTGAGAGAGAGAGAGAGAGAGAGCTATCTCAGGTTATCACTTCTCTCAGTGGGGCAGCTCCAGGTGACAGTAATGAAATCCAAGTAAGGCATTAGAGTACCAGCTATGCTGGGATCTGTGGCAACCAGGTTGATCACTAAAAACACCCACAGGTCTGTTTGGCCTGCTACTGCAACAAGAAGATTTAGGGAATGCAGCCAAATGTGTTACTGAATGTTGGGGTGAGCATGTGCTATGTTGAAGATGCAGCTCACTCATAGTTAATGGATCATTTCATTGTCTTGGTTACATTTGTCCTTTCGCCACGTAATAATGGCCAAGACCAATTCCAACAAACTATCACAATTGGATACATTTAGAGATTAAGAAGTCTGAAAATGAATAATGACACATAGGCATCCATTGTAGTAATTATAGATATATCTATATATATATATATATATAAATATATAATATATATGTATATATATATATTATATATATATCATTAATATATATCTATATATCTATATATCATATATATATATATCTATATATATAATATATAAGAATATATATATATCTCTATATATCTATATATCTATATAATTCTGCTATATATATATACTATATATCTCTGTTAGCGGGTTGTTCAGGATAAGGCATGGACACTTTGTGGGATTTCCCCTCTCTCGTTAGGTTTAATGTTCTACTTAAAAGTATCATTACCAGATCCCATTGCTCTGCAGGACTGTGAGCTCATAATATATAATAACATCACTGACTCAGAGGCTGATTGACAGCTACCTGCGCTGCTCCTGATGTGCCGGTAAATGTGGCCATGGCATGAGCTGACTGAAAACTTCCGAAAAGTGCTAAAAAAAAAACAAAAACCCACCAATTCCTTTAAATCTGCTTCAATACTCTTAAAACATATTTGCCAAAATAAAGGATTACATGAAAACTAGAAATTACAAATGCTGAGAATGACTTTGACGTAAAACCATATGTTCAAATAAAACACATTGTTGAACAGAGTTGGCTGAATTAAAAAACTGTCAAATAGCTCCAAAACAAAAAACAAAAAAACACAAAGAAATGAGTCAATACAATAGTTGGCAAATAAGGCAAGCTTATTTAAAGTTGCTTTACAGGTATGGATGTCATTAACTATGTTTAAAAGTCATGGGGAGCCAGTCAAATCAGTGTATCTTTCTAGAGAGTAGGTTTAACACAATGACAATACAGCAGGGACAAAATCTGGATGAAAACAGTTTAGATGGCCGTATCTGAGGATTAGTGGCCATTTCAATCAACATTAAATCATCCTAAGCATTAAAGATGATTTTTTTTCTTTAGAAAATTAAAACAAAAGATGCCACTCAAATCATTCTTTTGGAAGGTATTCTGTGTTAATTCTTTTTATCTTTAAATGTGTTTTTACATTGATAGGGATTAGGATTGGTAGGGAAGGGGGTGGGGCAGATAGGTGGAATCGACTTGCTGTTGACTGTTAAGCTCTTTGTGCTGCATTTTATTGCACGAAAAGTGCTACATAAATAAAAGAAATGTTTTCATTCGAAGGTAGCTGTATTTGTTGCTGGCCTACAAGCTACAGCAAAGGTTTAATTTTACTCTTCCACACAACGCACTCTCATGTTGACTTGTCTCTGTCATTCCGATTATGTCACCTTGTTCATTGCGCTGACTGATTATATCCCAATGTGTCCAAAGGCCATTTGGTAAACACCCGCTGGTACCGCCCCTTGGATCAGGAGGCCCTACGGAACATTTTCATACCTGACATCATGTGGATCTGATGTATCAGGCTATATGTTTTACTAAATGTGTTTTTGCTCTTTGGTGACTTCTTATTTTATGATGCTGTTTAAATGTAATATTATCAAAATTATCCAGCAAACTGTAGCCCCATCTGGTGCCAGTTCTCCCGACTGTGTAGGGATTTTATTCCTCCTTGTTGTACTGTGTAAATGGCACAGAGGCAGAACAGCGCTGCTGTTCCAACCCTGTTCCAACTTAGGAGGTAGTAACTGTGGTAGTTACAACGGGTGAAATGAGTGCTGAGTGACTTTGCATTGTAAGAATGTATAACCAATTACGAGCAAGTTAAAGAAGCACCAAAGGGAACAAAACCCACCAGATTTTTAATCACAGTGGTCAAAGAGGCAGAAAATGGCTGGACTAGTTGTATCAGACACCTTGTCCTTTGACTTGGGGCACTGACTACTTGGCAAACAGGATTCACCAGCAGTGATGGGAATACTGAGGCCTGTATCACTGTGTCTATCTTGGACAGACAGTGGTACCAGTAGTACCAGATAGAGCCTTTTTTTTTTAAGTGGTGTTCACTCAACAACATGTTTAAATCCGCACCAATTTAATGAAGCTTGTAACTAGAGGCAGTAGAGACTTGAATGTTGAAAGCAAAGAAGAGGAAAAGGACCATCTTAAGATTGTAGAATACTAAAGTGGTTTGTAGAAAGCACACTGGGTAGGGAATATTGTTCCTCTGCAATCTCTCTGTGAACGTCTAATCTGTAACATATAAACATATATTAAAAAAAAAAATCTAAAATCTTTTTTTTTGCCAAAATAAATGTGTATATGTAGGGAAGACTTTAATTTAAATGAAAGTAAAGAGGGCTTGTCCATGGATGCGGGTTAAATGCAGATTCGTTGTGCACTAAGTTTACAATGATCAACCACAGTGAAACGTCACCCTATCATGAATCTACCATTCAAAAGCTGAGTCCTATAGCCACAAGTCATTCAAATCGAAGTCACAGTGCCTCTGTCATCCAGCGTGACTAAAAGGATTTGACGTAGTGAGGAGTAGACAGGTCCTAGGTTCACAAAGCACATTCTGTCTGACTGACCCCTCTTTGCACACAAACATACACACATACATGCACGGGAACCCTTACAGAAGCCCATCTGCCCACACACCTCACACAGTTAGAAAGCAGTATCACATAATCCACTAAAGTCGTACAGCCCCTGGCTTGCCTTCACTGTTATGCACACAGCAGCAACATGTAGTCGTTTTCCAACCCTGATCACCGTAGCTGAATCTAGTCTAGAAAATGTTAATGGTAAAGCAGGGAGTTATAAAAGCGCCATCACATCTTGACTTCGCCTTAACTTTTGGTCACCTTTGACTTTCTTCCCTGTCTATCCCATGCGTACCTTGAAGGCGACAGCTTGTCGTAATTTAAACTAATCGGATGATTCTCTTTCTCTCCCTCTTCATAATCCAGGACACACAGGTTGCTGTGGGGTAACCTGCTTTTGACAAGACCACTGTGAAACTCTCACAAAAGACCATACTATGCAATGTGAAAGTTGTTTTAAATAAGCTCCAATTGCAGAAATGCAGATGAGATGGACAAGACCTGTTACAAAAGTTACTTTCAGACTATAAAGGATTTCCATCTATCACAACAAAACAATACAGTGACCGTTTTGTTTTATTTAGCCACACATACAAAATACGACATTAAACCAAGATGGTGCAAAAAAAAAAAAAAGAGTTGGTGTTCAATCAGCCTTTATCTTTATCATCACGTTGTAAGGGGGAAATCAGTTAATCAGGAAGATGTAAAATCTAAGATGGGTTATGGTTGTAAATGTTTTGAATTACTTCCAGTGACCGTCAAATAAGGTTGCTAAAGCACCCGATAATCTTATCAGTATATTTCAGCACCACGGACAGCGAAGTCTTGCGCGTTTTAAATCACAGAGCTGCTGTAGGAGCCGGCGCTACACTTTTCCGAGCATGCAGAGTCATCTAAGCCTTTCTCGCTCTCTGTTTCAGTCCCAGAAGCACGCTTTTCCCTCCACGCACACGCAAGCTGCAATATTTCTACAAAAAAAATAAATAAATAACGTACAGACACAACTGGGGCATGAACTACAGAGGCGCTTGTTATATTCAGGATATGGAAAGCATTAGACAGAATAAGACAAAATATGATATAAAATGTAACTGAAGTCACTGTTGACTAAAACAAATATTCCATTAGGAAATGTCTGTTCAAGAGGTACGCAATGCACGACTTACCGCGTTATCCTCGTCGAAGCCATATGGTCAACATCCAGGTCGACTTTTCCACACACTGTTGCTTTTTTCCGGGCAGCAGTAGAAGACAACCCAAAGAGGAAATCCAGGGAACAGCATCCGCACAATTCACCCACCCGCCTGCCTGGCTAAAAAACTGACCCCACTTGCTATTTTGTTCTTCTTTTCTAGGGGAGGGGGTAGATAATCCGCCGCCGGCACCTCCAGGATAAGGAACGACACCGCGTGGTTTAGTTTCAAGTCAGAAAAGAGATGGAATTGATTTTTGTGTTCTTCTCCTCAAGTCTCCTTTAGTTTAAGCCTCGGCCACGGGACTTCAAGCTCTGTAGGAGGGAGACAGAGTAACAGTATATGTGTGCTAGAGTACACCCCCCCACCCCCAACCCCAACCCTCCCCCCACACACCCCCCCTTCTCGCTTCCTCATCCAAAGACAGAAAGGGAGGGGAAGAGACAGGGACCCGGCGACATCAGCTGGAGAAAAGAAGAGAGGGAAAAGAGAATAGGACGACACGGACTCAGAAGGGATGGCTTTGGCTTAGAGGACCGCAGGAGCAGCAAGTAGCAGACGCGGAGATCGCTGTGCTGTAATCTAATAACGTACAGGGCAAGAAGCGCGCGGATTACCGGTTGCTTGCTTTGCTCTTTACCTCCCCGCTCTGGTCTATGCGCCCCACGGCGGAGGGGGACGTGTAGGAGCACAGTCTTATTAAATTTTAATTCGTCGGGATCCTGTGACATTCGTGTCTATTAGAAAAAGAAGAAGAAGAAATAATTAACTTACAGACTAGCAAGTGGTCCAAATTAAAACACGACTCAAGTAATTGCAACGTATGGCAACAAAAAGCGAAAATGGTCAATATGTTGGGTTTTTTTTTTATTTTTCTTGGGACTACTGCCATATTGCTACAGGTGCATGCGAATGACTCCACAAGGGTGGATTGTACTAAACTTTGCACAGCGCGCAACACATTTATTGTAATCCCATGGAATATTATAAAAGGAATGAGCTTAAATAAAACCTGGATTCATTGTTTTTATTATTCTTATTCCTTTTTTTTTCTTGGAATGAATTGTTTGCTTCTTCCACTGTTGAATCCCTGCAAAGAAGATCTTTTCAATGAGCCTTTTTTTTGCAGCAGTGTGGTCCTACTTACTCAGTCTCTAAATCTGGCAAAAGGGGATGTTGAAACAATTCAGAACTCTAATCACTGACCCTATATTAAGGCAACATTTGGATGAAACTTCAGGAAAATGTGCACCTTCTGTCAAATAATTACCGAATATAAAGCCCATGGGGGGAAAAAAAATGCAGAACACACTCCATGACTCAACAGCAAATGATGTAGTGTGTCGAATATAAGGCTGATCAACGTACACATTTTCAAGTGAAAACATGCTCACAGTTTTAAAATATCTGATCATCTTTTGGAATACAATTCTGTCTCTGCTCATATCCACTTCATATATAGCTATAAGACCTTGGCCTAAAGCTCTGAAGGATTTAGTAAAGAATCTTATGTAAAAACAAATCTACACATTTAGAATCACTAGTCAAATAAAAAAATAACATGGGAAGTTTAATTTAGCCAAATATAAGGAAGTACTTCTGTTGTTCACGTGCAACGTTTAATAAACTTGAGGCTGTTTAAATTGACCACTTCATTAAAAACACATTTAATATCTAAGGGTGTCGTGAAGTGTGAAAACATCTCCTGCGGTGTCTGGCACTGAAATATTGGCAGCAGACCATTTGGACCCCACTCGTTGAGGACTTCCATGGATGAAGGTTGTTACAGTACATCATATAAATATTTAATCAGGCTGTTATCTGGAGGATATGGAGACCCCAGCAACTCAGCGAGCTTCTTTCTCCATCAATTTCTAAACATTTTTAAAGCATGATGGTGAGAATTATCCTACTATGGAGACATCTGCTGTCAGGGAGCCCCATTCCCATGACAGTGATCTTGAGCTGCAACAAATTAACTCATGTGAATGCCAGGATGGAGCTTTTAATAAGACAAGCTGTATTAATCACTTTACTTATCTGTGCTTTCAGTCTTGTGGTAATAAGATGATCAGTAAACCAGTACACTCATATGACATCCTCTTCTACCTTCACTTTTTTGAAGCAAACATTGAATCCTTGGTCCCCACCACCAGCGCACACATCGCTTTAGGCTTTATAGAATAGTTGAATCTCTTATTCAGAATACATGACACTCAAAGTCAGAACAATATCTAAAAAAAACAGTGAAAACTGGCTACAAACACACATATATATGTCAACTTTGTTTTCCAGAGGGCAGTACTAATGGACGCACAAGAAATTTCCTTTGGCTGTCATTGGATAGGCGTACAAAAATCTGAGAAACAAACCGTGTGGCAGAGGCAGAGTGATAACTATGCAAGATCTAAAAATAGACATCCAAAATGGCATGCAGGGGAGTAGGAATGCTGGTGAATGAGTGTTGTGGGATTTGCAGTAAAAACATATTGATTCAAAGGTGTTCTTCGCAATTCTGCAACCATCGTTGTTGTTTTAAATAGTGGCTCTTGAATAATTCTGTATGAGTCATTGCATAAAGGCCCCCCCAGGCCTTTTTTGCAATTGGGTTTGTACCTGTGGAAATGGCTGTGAATGGGAGAGGTACCAGGCCGATTTGACAAGAGAAAAGTTTTACCAAGTGAAGGGGTATGGCTGACCTGGTTACTTGTAGAGTGCCCTGACCATGTAATAGCAGAAACACTGATGCTGACATTTTTGAGCTTCCATATGTGAGTAAGACAATAAAAAATATATTGTTACCATCAGAATTGTATTGTATTACGTATTCAAAAAGATGAACACCACAAGTCCAAAGTGCTGCCCGGTATCCACGGAGCAGACTAGTGCGGCTGCAGTGTTTCAGCTCAACCACTGCTGACTTGATTCACGGCATCTATATAGTAGTCAATACTTGAAGTGGATCACAAACACACTTCGTGTTATGCAAGAAGTTTGAACTATATTGTTCTTTTGTTAGGACACCTGTGATGAAATGTTTTGATCCGCTTCAAATGCTGACTACTGTACTTTGCAAATAAAGTGTTTGATGGGAATGATTACTGTAAGGCGGAAAACTATTTATGTATAAAACAGAGCATGTAGTTATTACTTTCTTTTTTTTTTTTTTATTTTGATGACAATGTCCTGCTATGTTCAATGAGATGAATCCACTTGGGCTCAAGTGACCTGCCCTTTCTCACCATCTGCTCCGCAGGAGGCAGTTGTCGTTTCTGACTCTGGATGGGAATACATCTATAAAAAACTATCCTCCCAAAATTGAATAAAAGCATTTCTAAATCAAATACCCCTGTGGGCTACCCATTGATCTAGTCCAATAATAATATTGGATTCTGACTAGATCATCAAAAATTGAACCTATTACCAGTAAAAGGAGTTTACAGGCAGAGGTCCAGACCAATTATAGCCCCTCTACCACTGTGATCTTACCTGTGTGTCCATCTGCTCTGCTCTGCTCTATGGGATTACTCCAAATCCTATTGAGCTGAGGGGATGGCAGCCAAGATCAGCAGGTCTGAACCAATCATGACAAACAGCCCATACAAGGGAGGTTTGTCTTCTCCAACAATGCACAAAGTGGATAAAAAGGGAATTAAGATTCAGTGGTCATAGTTCCTTAAAATTGTAGAATGAGTAGATACCGAGTATCTGGTGAGGCTTTTACAGAAATGAAAAGTAGAACAGATTTAAGTGTTTTTAATTGCAAAGAATGTGGTGGTTAAAGGAAATAGCAAATATACTAAATCTTAAATGTTCACGAAGGTGAAATTATGATGTAATTTTAAAGAAATACATTCAATGGCCTCACCGTCTGGCAGTCCCAGTCAGATTTAAAAAAAGAATTAAAAACATCCCCACAGTACGATGCTGCCATCCCCTTGTTTGCCTGTCGAGACGAAACTAACGGTAAAATCAAGTCTCAAATGTAACAACTCTAGTTTGATGAGGTTCACATTTCAGCATGACAGTCATGAGCCATTTCACCTGGAGAACTTGTTTCCTTGTTTGTTTTAATTGTTTTTTTCTTGCAAAGTGGATGTCAGACCCACAAAAAATAGTTTATATAGATTTTTTTTTAGAAATCAGAGCCAGTTTTCACACAAGGTAGACAACTAAATAAAACAAGAATTAAAACTCATTTGACTGCTGGGGCTGCAAGGTTCAGTCCAAAGTAACAGGTCAGCCTGTCCAGCTATGATCACCTATGTGGGTTTTAGTTGAAATGATAATAAAAAATTTATAATTGCAGCAGACTGAAAGTAATCAGACAGCTTCTGGCTGTTGAAAAGGTTTCTGTTGGTTTCTGTTGGTTTAGGTGTTCCTGTGTTCTTTTCTTTATAACCTCTGTGTTTGTTACTTCTGCTGTTGTTTCAGGGCTTATACTTTGATGATATTTTAGGTTTTTCAAGGTTTGGTCATGACTGTTCTAGAGCTTAATCACTAGTTTTAGCCCAGCTTTACTTTGAAAGTGTTTGTGTCTTGGTGCGTGATTTCCCGTTGACTTCCTTTCCCAGCTTGTCATAATTATCCATGTGTGCTGGTCTATCATGCCCCTGTTTGCTGTTCAGCTCTTTGTTATGTAGCCCCTCGTTTTCCCTGGTCTTGGATCTTGGTTTCTACTTTTTGGATGTCATGTCTTGGTGCTACCTCCAGTTAAAAATAACTGACTTGTTTTTTTACTCCTGACTCCCTGCATTATTGGTCCAATTCCTGAAACCTTGACAGTTTTGTTTTAGCAGAAGAACCTGTATTTAATAAAAAGTTAGAAGTGGGTGACAATTTCAGCATACAAAGCATATGATGGGGAATAGTTTAAACTCAGGCTTATGATCAGTATTTACATACTTGACAGATGGCATCAGTCATAACTGAAGAACTGTTCCAATCCAAAGTCTGCATCGAGCCAAGAACAGTTGAAATTCTTGTTTTGTTCTTTTTCTCCTATCCATTTTATCAATGATGCATTCAGTGGAGACTTGTACAGATTTAAGACACCAAAGTATCCCAGGTTTCCATTTTGAACAATGTACAATGGTGACAGCAGATGAAATAGTTCAGAATTTTATGTTTAAACCCTAATGTTCAAAGAAAAAAAAAATGAATTGGATCCTCCTGTCTTTCTAGGTATAGAAGAAAGTACTTCAGACTTGTCAAGTGTCAAACTACCAAGTTTGCAAGTCCCAACTAAGTGGATTTGATACTGAGATATGTCCTGAGATATGAGATATAGTTCACCATGTAAGAATGATTAGCATAGCTGTAATGTGTCTCTAAACAGCCTTTCTATGTTGATCTTAAATAAGTAAAGCACAAAATGTAAGGACATTTATATTTGGTAGATTAATTCTTTGTTATAATAATGCTTCTTGGCAATACATCTTATACCATTAGAAAGCCTGTTTATTTTCCTTTTAATGGTGCCACATTTGTAAGGAACATGCATTTGTGGGATGATCAGCAGAGCATAGTATCTGGGTTGGGCCCATGAAAGATTTGTCAAATCTTCTCTGTGAATTTTGCCATTGACTCCTGTTTGGAGTTTGGTGGATTGGTTGATTGAAGTTTGAAGAAACAAAACATATTGGTAATTTAACAGTTTATCCATTTAACAAACAGGAACCTCATTAGTGTATGGAAGAACCAAGCACAGCCACAACATTCTGGCACATCGTCCTCATGCTGGTCACCAGCCTGGTCACACTGCTGTGGGATGGCATCACATTCTTCAACCAACATTTGTTGCAAGTCAGCCAAAGTAGTTGTGTTGGTCACTCTGACACGAAAAGCACGCCCAACCTGATCCCACGGGTGTTCAACGGGGGTTGATGTCGGGTCATTCCATCCTCTCCTTCCCCCACACCATCACACGGCATCCACAAAAAGATGTTACTGTTACGGTGCAGCAATCAGCACAGCGTTCTTGCATCTTCTCCACACTCTAACCCTATGATCCATACGAAATGAATCAATCTGCTGGTCTCATCAATGAACATACAGTTCCTCCACATGTTCAGGTTCTAGTGCACGTGTTGCTGACACCAGCTCAAACTGGGCTGGACGGGGAAAGGCAGTCGTAGCAGGCTGCCTGGCAGCCCTATGAGACTGGAGATTAGCTGGGTGCAGTCTGTTCTACACTGTCTGGGCAGAGAACCGTCATTCTGCAAATCTTGACTGAAAATCTGTAGACAACAGCCTATGGGACCTAACTGGCAGCAGCTGGGGGTACTAGAACCTCAAAACCAGATAGCTCAGATGGTTGAGCAGGCACACCGTATATGGAGGCTATTATCTTAATGCAGGCAGTCCAGGTTCAAATCCAGACCTGTGACTTTTTACTGTGTGTCTTCCCCTCCTCATTAAATATTCTTAAAAGTCATAAAGAGCCAATCAGTCTACCCTTGTAGATAGTCTCTGGGCCGGTTTAATACAATGATGACAGAGCAACAACGTATTCTGGGTGTAAACAGTTTATATGACAGCAGCTGAGGACTTAACGGCCGTCTGAATCGGCATTGGCATAAACATTTAAAAATTCAAACTTTTATTTTGAAAATTAAGCAGACGACAGAACCCAAATCATTCCTTTGCAAGGTAAGGTTAGGATTGTATTTGCTATTTTGCAGACAGGCTACGGCAAAAGTTTAATATACTCTTTAACACAACTCACTCTCCCATTGACTAATTTCTGTCACACACCTTGTTCATTGCTATTATTTTCTATTTCTATTAGTTTTATAAGCAACCATTGGGGCTGCGCCTTGGATCGGGAGGCGCTATGAATCGTTTTCAGACCCTACATCTGTCTAAATGTGGGTCTGATTTTTTTAAGCTATAATTTATTTTTTTGCTTCTGAATATATTGTTTGTGTGCATACATAATTTCAGAAGGAAAAATGGATGAAATTTAATTATTATTTACATTTTCTTTAAATACTTTTTCACATTTTATAATGGCAGGTTAGAGCAAAGTTAGCAATAAACACAGTCAGCCGCTCAAGCTACAGTCATAACTATATTTTTTAAAAGTATTTTTTATAATTATACCTTATAAAGAACCAATTTACGTGTATGCGTACTGTTTCAGTCACAGTGACATCAATCATCTTTTATTTTTAAGAATCTATAAGTAAAGCCCCTGGCACAAATTAAAATCACAACAGCGTTTAAAACCACATCCTCTTTGATAACAGGAAGAGCAAAAAAAAAAAAAAAAAAATTGTTTTTCCATCTAAATCAAAGAAAAATGTTAAGCAAGAGCAACCGATGCTGAGAATTATGTTTGGAAAATAAGACATCCACACACAGAGGAAAGAAAAGAGGAACTGGAAGGAGAAGACAAAAGTTAATATTACATTTATTCTGCCTGCCACTGTTAAGCCTTTATAGTGTTGGAGCTTTTCCAAGTTCATTTGGTCGAGCAGATGTTAATAGCTTAACAGGGCCAGGCATTAAGTGTTTAATTAGGTCTGGGGAAAAATGATTTAGTAAACACATCTGGGCCAATAAAATACCACTCACTGTATTCTGTCATTAATAGCTCCGGAGATACATCCTCTTCCCTCAAATATAAAATTATAGCTGTCTTAAGTCTTCAGAAACAGGCGATCTTGGAACTATTGTCTGTGTCTTGTAGTGATGTCATCTCTCCTGAGGGAAGTTGGATGCAACTGCATATAACAGAAGGAGCGGCGCAGTGGGGGGTGTCAGTGACGATCAAACAGTGTGGTACAGTTTTAGTGTGGGGGAATAATGGGATTTGTGCATGTCATGTGCTCGCTTAGACCACATCAAAGCACATGATGCTTCTTTGCCATTTCATGGCTGTTACCTTAGACTTTAATATTCTCCTCACATGTGTAAACAAGAAAGAGCTTTTATATTTTATGATATGCATGTGTGACTGTGGTGAGAATAAATATACATAGAGAATGGCCACTTAGCAGTGACATTGAAGGAAGAATGTTGTATTTAATGATCAATAACTGACATTTAAACACCTTTCTCCAAATGTGATATGACTGAACTCTTCCCCAGTTTGAAAACGTGGACATGAAGGTGAACTGGGACAACATACTCAGCCTGTTTGCTCCTTAAAGAGATTTGAGTTAATGTTCAGGAAGGAAAATATGAGCAAAATCAACTCCTTGTTTCACCTTAGCTGATGCTATTATACAGAATATATCAGCCTTAAATCAAAAACATGAGTCCGTTCGTGGGATGGAAATTCTATCGCCATTAGTGATGGACTGACAACTTGTCAGCGGAGCTGCGCCGAGTCTGATGACGACTTGACTTGAAGAAACAACAGGACTAACCTGTGAACGCCTCCGTTCTCCGTCCATTCAAGGGCACATGTATTGATTTTACAGACTTTTGTGTCTACGGCTTACGCTCTCTGTCATGTCCACAACCTGCAAATGCAGCTTGTTTTTTTTTTTACCTTTATGTCCTGACAAAAAAAAAAAAAACATTAATGAGAAGCAACAGTGGTGAGAAACATGATATATAGCAACTTGGCTTTGTTGTCCTGAGGTGCAGACGTTTAAAAAGAAGGCCTTGAATAGTGGAAGATCGCAGGTGCTTTTGCCATAAACCCCCATAGCTGATTCATAATTCAGCCCTGACATCCACTGATAGTGACTTCTGATTTATTTCATCATGGTGTGTTCATATCTGGGGCTTCAGTGGGAACATTTAATTCCACAGACTTCATGCTTGAAAAGGTTAATATTTGCTGTTATGTAATGTTCAGGTTACAGTAAAGTTTTTACATGCACAACCTGATCTTGCAGTGTGTTTGTATTTTGTTTTTTGGTTTTTTTTCACGATTACACACATTTTGAAAACTCATCAGGAAACCTAGCATTGCAAAATAACCAATTATCAAAGTAAAACAAAGAGATTATGGCTTATAAATGAAAACTTCTGTAAATTTGAGTTAGTTTTAGTGGTAGAATCCTTTAAATCAACTGACTGAAACCCCCACTTCAGAGAGCTGCAGATCTGCCTGAAGCTCGTTGCACGTTATGTGTTGTGTTTTTTCCACCATCCAAGCCGACATTTACAGATTCCTTTTACGGATTTTCTTCACGGCGCCATGTCCTGAAGGCATCATATAAGTTTAATACGAATGCTAGTGGATCTTGATAACATTACACTTAGTTGATAGAGCGATGTGAAGATCTGTTGCCTTTTAGCTTTTAGAGAAATGTGTTTTACTGTAACCAGTTTGATGCTCTCAGACAGATTTTTTTTACGTAAATCTTAAAACAGGTTTTGTACGATAAAACGAATTTATTGGTTAATAAAGGTCATGATAAAACATTTACTTCAAGAAAGGCTGTATATTGTTGTTGCTCAACTCAACTCAAGAAAATTGATCAAAAACATTATGATTATACAACATTGATTCGTTCACACTCATTTTTGACAAATTCTGAATTTTGAAATCCAAGGAATGCCAGTAAATCTGATTAGGACCGTGTTTGGTTTTGTTGACCTTCACTGACAAAATCAAATTGAGTTAAAGGTGGATTAAGCGATGCCTGGGTAATTTGCAAAAACGAGAGGAATTTTGAATTTTTGGATCATGCATGATGTATGAATGTGCGTCACCACCTAACTAGGTTTTATAACCTGGCCTTTGTTAGCATTCAGAGTAGGTAGATAGACAAACTGCATGCCAGGGATGATCAGAGTTTTAGACGTGTTTTGTCTGACTCTTTTCTCTACATGCCAAGGTGCAAGTCGAGATGAAAAAACAAAACTTCAACTAAAAACACTGTGTAGAAACACGAATGAACAACTTACAGATTTGAATATTTCTTTTTCTGCCATTAAAAACAGCATTATCGTTGTCTGTTGTAGCTCCCGACTGTCTGTTCACAGGCGAGCCGGCCTGTGTGTGTCACATGTCATCACCCTTAAACGTAGATTGTTCTGTCTTCTACAGACTAACCAGTACTGACGCATAAACAAAAGCATGTGTGAATTATTTAGTATCGAACCCAATTATCTTAACACCAGCTGTGTCAGCACTGCTGCCTCGCAGCAAGAAGGTTCCTGGTTCGACTCCCGGGCCCATCAGGAGTCTTTCAGAGTGGACTTTGCATGTTGTCTTCTTAGGTTTTCTCCAGGTACTCGACCTTCCTCCAACAGTCCAAAAACATGTGTATTAGGTTGATTGATGACTTTAAATTGCCTGTGGGAGTGAGCATGTAGGGTTGCTCGTGTGTGGCCCTGGGGACCTGTCCAGGGTGTACTCCTGCTTATAATGAGCTGGGATAGGCTCCAGCAGACCCCTGTGGGCCTGTGTAGGATTAAGCGGGTGTAGACAATGAATGGATGAATAAAGGAACTCTTAAAACCGCTTCTTACAATTGTAATGAATGTAAACGAGGTGAATCGATACAGTTTTGTGTGAGAACTGAATGTATGTCTGCAGCAGATTGGATGTAGCGTTAACACGGAGAGCCACCGGCGGCTTCAGACATCTGACATTCGATCATCGATTGGTGTGGAGCAAATGGAAGGACGTTCCTGTACAAACATTCTTGTTTGTATAGACTTTTACAGAGTAGTATGTTGTATCTCTCTTAAATAATTGTTTAAAAAAAATGAAGAAAATGATAAAGCAAACTGCACTGCATTCAGGCTGTCAGGCCATTGATTTAGGTTATCTTCTTTTGTATAAACTTTTCCATTTTCTTTTAAAAATGCTATATTGAAATCACAAAATAAATGCTTTTTTTTTAACAAAGAAAGACATCTGAAAGGAATAGTTTGAAATAAACAATTTATAGAAGTAACAATGATAACAAGCCAGCTTTAATGCTTTTGATGCTTAGCGTGCAGAGCCAGACTCAATGGTTGAATAGATAACTGGAGGCAAAAGTAAATCATCTTTCTTGCGATATTAAGCATTTTTGAGTGGGGGAGGGATAACTCCACAGTGGGTGAGCCTGCTCTAAATCCCCGGCACAACTAAAAGGTAAGACATTGTTATTTGATTGTCCTTTGCTGAGTTTGACTGTAGACAGAGTCCACAGCAGAACAGTTAAAGCGGACAAATTGAACAAGATTATTGTTGACATTATCCCTCAGGCTGATTTTTGAAATGTGAGCAGGTTAGTGACCTTTCAAACAGATCTAAACCTGCAGGGTTATGCAAATACTGTTTACAGCTTGGTATTTTTTTCCTTCATTAAACAAGATGTAGCACACACACTCGTCACAAAGCTAATGATAACTTTGGCCGCTTCTTCGCTTCTCCGGATGGAAAAATAAACAGATATGGATTTGCTCTCTTCCGGGAGCCATAGGTTGACAGGGACATGAAACCCCAGTGGTTAACCGCTACTGAAGCAGTTCATCTTCTCTCTCTGCTGACTAGCAGGTTATTTGAGTGTACAAATCAAGTGGATAAAAGACGTTTTTATGCAGGTTTAGGAAACCAACATCAGATAAGGGGTGTAACTTAATTCAGCAGTTACATCTAAGTAATCTGACACACCTAATTTGTTTTACAGGACTACCTGGGAGTTTGCTTTTTTTTTTTCTCTGCAAAAACAGTCTAGTAAAAGACTTTCAACAAATTCTCAGCAAGGTTAAGGATCGCTGAGTATCACCACTGAGACTCAACCTTTGGTCAAACGTGTCCAATACAGCCAGTGAAGGGTTCTCTTTAGAACTACCTCCTTGTACGTGTTTGAATAGTTTGCAGGCTGACTAAATTATTCTCTTGTGACTGAAACAAGCGATCATTTTGCTGCTTGCTGTCGTTTAGGAATATCTTGAGATATTGTGAATTGAAAAGCTTTTGTCTGTAGCTGACATGAAGTCATTGTTAAAGATGTGAGCAACAGTTGTGACACATTTTTATGGCCTGTATAAAGTAACCTGGAGCTGATTCCTGTCTCCTGTGGAGAAAATCGTTTCTCCAACAATGTAGATTTTGCTAAACTCATGCAGATGTTCGATTGTGAGCAAAGGCCTGCAGTGGCCTTCGGGATGTCATTTTCGCAATAATACTGCAGGTGCGAGAACTGTAGAGGAAGAAAAAACAAGTGGCATTTTCCAGAAAGGTATTACCTCGTTCGGGAAGTCTTCATAAATCTGCAAGTAGATTTTCACATAAGTCACCTCCTCACTTTCATTAAAGCTACTCCAGATTCATGAGCACTGCGTAATACTTGGTGTTACCTTTATGAATGTTGGTTGATCTCAAACGAGCCGCACGCTCCCGCTGCTCATTAATAAGCATAACTCCCGCCCAGGGGCCACCAAGCATGTCTACCTGTGGAAATGGCACATGTTAAAATGGAGAGAGAAGAAGAAGGAGAGAGCTTTCAGATGTTGCGACAGAGTTACTCCTAGATGTAGATGAGCAAGGGAAAAAGGTTTCATCTTTCTGTGCTGCTAGGCGCAGGCCTGGAAAGAGGCGGCTATTGCCCCTAATGTCGTGTCTTCTGTCTAACGAAGCATTCAAGAGAAGAAGAAAATGGTTTGATATGAAGTTGGATGCAAAAATAAAATAAGAAACATCTCTCTGGATAGAACTCTCTCCTCCAGACAACTGCATGATTGGAGAGACCTGTTTTGATCAGGAATCACATTGAAAAAGACAGTGACATGCCTCCAGAGTCAAGAGCAAACTATTATTATGTTATGTGTTATATTGCTATTCATTGTGGCAGCCTGGGAAAGTATTTCTCCTAACACATGTCATAAAACACAATGGGTTGGAGTAAAATTTGTAGCTCATCAAATTCCTTAATTGGTAGTTAGAGGAAATCCCACAAACTTCGTACTCTTTTTGCAGCTCCAACAAATCCATCTGTAGAAAAACGTAACTTTCAGGCTTCTTAAACTTTCTGTTTTACTTCTATGGTGTAAGTAGCCCACCAATGCTGGTTGAATCCACCTTGGAAGCTTTCAATAAGTCATCGGCATATTCAAGTAGCTTAAGAGGCGCTGTGAACTGGTTGTGCGGGGAACATTAGTGATCTCTTGCACTGGAGACCTCATTTCATGGCCATGTTTTGCTGGACATTGCTTCCCAGCATTATTTTGCACACCGTCTTGGGTTAATAGACCACGCTGCTGCCACTTTTATTCAAGCACGACTACCTTGCCCTCATGACACCACTGGTGCTAACAGCCAGAATAACAGCCAGACTCATACGTGGGTGTCTGTCAGCACATTAAGTTGATTTAAACCCATTAACATTTCAAGAAGCACAATCTGAAGCTTAAATATGCAGTTCTCATTAGTTAAGAGAAATGAGTTTTGTTTCTAATTCATTCTTATGTTTAAAACATGTGTGTTAAAGGTATCAGCATTTTATGGAAACAACAGTCCATATAACACATTCACTTTGTTCAGATTGGTAATGACTGGAAATATTTATGTCCGCTCCTTATTTCAGCAGTTCTACAAAAGGAGGCAATGGTATAAAAAAGTTAATGAATGCTGAAACACATGTACCATCTCTGCTGACAGTTTACAGAGAAATGCCCTCCGTAAATGTTTCATGAATGAGGCCTGAAGAGCATAATTGAGGCCATGCATGATTTCTTGTTAAGGGCCAGTTTTCCTAAATGGAACCTGTTAGCATGAGGGCAGGAAATAGCTATTTCTAAATGTTACATCCTAATAATGTACTTATGCAAGAGCACAGGTCATTTTGAAAAGGAGCAGAATAATGTAACAACGTGAAAAAGTAGACCTGCTGATAATCAGGTGTTGGTAGTTTCTGCAACATGTACATGTTGTTTCATTTAGTCATGGTCAGCACTGAAATCTGCTGATCCGAAGCCTTCATGTTGAATATATCTCACTTTTTCAGGTAGACGCTGGCATATCTTGGTTCAAAGAATCATACAGGCAGGAACTGCACCAAAAAACTGTAGCCACCCTGACTCAGGTTTTAACTAAAATAGAATACAATAAGTTGCATTTTAAACATTTTTGTTTATCTAGAGTTTTATTCTTATGAAGTGTCAGATAGAAGCAACTACAACAAACACAGACAGACGATTTGTACAACGAATGAGTGATTGGGGGCAGCACCGTGGCTTAGTGCTGCGCAAGGTTCCTGGTTCGATTCCTGGCCCGGCGGGTCTTTCTGTGTGAAGTTTGCATGTTCTCGCCGTGCTTGTGTGCGTTCTCTCCGGGTTCTCCGGCTTCCTCCCACAATCCAAAAACAGGCAAACTCAGTTGACTGGTTATTCTAAATCGCCGTAGGTGTGAGTGTGAGCGTGCACGGTTGTTTGTCTTTGTATGTGGCCCTGTGATAGACTGGCGACCTGTCCCAGGTGGACCCCTGCCTCTTACCTGTATGATTCGGGATAGGCTCCGGCAGACCCCCATGACCCTGCAAAGGATAAAGCAGGTATAGAAAATGGATAGATGGATGGATGAGTGGTTGGATGCTGGAATTAGTTTTTTCATCACTGTACAAGTTCAGCAATGCTCACAAAAGTATAAGTATTATTCTTTTTTTTTTTATTTTCATTCTGAAGCGCTGGGATAAAGTGCTTAGAAAGGAGAGAGGTTCAATATTAAGCTTAATGACATTCCAATTCCTATTTGCTTTTTATGGTTCAGGTTCATGGGCGGCACTCAAGAGTGAAGTGAATTGATTATTATGTCATTATACCATTCAGGTCTAGCATTCGTTCTGCCATTTCAATCCCACTCAGGGTTGCAGGAAGGAGTGGGGGGCGGAGGGTAGCCCATTTAACCATATGTCATCGGGTGAAAGGTGCTCATCCTAACACGCATGTATTTGGATGGTCGGAGGGAGCAATAATATCCGCAGAAAGCCAGGCAGACACAGGGAGAACAAACATCAAGCAGGAAGAGCCCAGCTGGGCTTTGACACGGAAACCTTCCATGAGGTGACAGAACTAACAAACACTTTATCGAGTTGCTCAAAGCCTAACAAGGAAAACACTTTGAGCTCAGGAAATATTTAGCACTGACTGCACTGCACGCTCCCTCCATACTGTTGTCGTTCTGGAAAATGAAGTCACATAAACATTGGAAACATATAGCTTAGTACTAAACCTTTTGGCATTAGTAATCTTTACAACTGCAAAAGCTCACATTGCTTCTTATTACACAATGGTATAGAGGTTTATGCAACCTAACAATATACTAGCTTTTTTTTTTTTTTTTTTTTTAACTTTACTTTACCCTTTTGCATTGCACTTTTAAAGACGGCCGTCCTGCTGAGAGCAGCTGCCGTCCTAGCTGAGTGATATTCATTCAGCGCACAGTTTGAGATGCGGTGTAAATGCTGTTTCATCAGAACAGCGGAAGTGCAGGTTTTACTGAGGTCACTTCATTCAAGTATCAGCTAGAGTTTCTTTTTCTCTTCCAATGGGCCTAAATGAAATGCAAAAAGATTTCAGTGATACTGGTCTTAGTGGCCAGCTTTAGCTTTTTTTTTTTTCCACGGTTGTGACGTGCTGATTCAGGGACATTCAGTTAAACGTGTTTTAGGAGACCTCGCTGATACAAGAATTTTATAACGTACAGGTCTTGGATTGCTGCCGGTAAAATCAGCCTTTTAAACCTTTAAGGAACAAATGGTGCTGTCACTTTTGGTCTGTAGGAACAAAGTAATAACAGAAACCTTAAGAAAGTTGTTCATTATCTAGAATCACATTCACAAGTACACGTCTTTGCGTGCATGTCTCTTTAAATTGTGTTTTGTTTAAATGAAACCAGCCTATCCTCCTTTTCTCTTTACAGATACTATATTTACAATATAATATATATTGTAATACATAATGATATGTATTAACAATATAATACATCCACAATTTGAAAAGAAAAAAAATGCCCTCACAGGGCTTTAAATCAGCAGAGTTTATTTTCTTCAGTATAACTTCGTTATAAAGAATCTGAAGAACAAGGTTGTATTGTGCTGTCGGTCATCCTGTCTTCTGTTCTTCATCTGTTCTTCCTCTTCAGGCTCATTGAAATCATATAAATGAGATGCAAATTTACATTTGTGAAAATTATCCATCCATCCATTCTCCATACCTGTTTTATCCTTTGCAGGATCACGGGGGTCTGCCGGAGCCTATCCCGGCTCATTACAGGTGAGAGGCAGGGGGTCCACCCTGGACAGGTCGCCAGTCCGTCACAAGGCCACAAACAGAGACAAACAACCATACACACTCACACTCTTATTTAGAATTATCAATCAACCTAACATGCATGTTTTTGGACTGTGGGAGGATGCCGGAGTACCCGGAGGGAACCCACGCGAGCACGGGGAGAACATGCAATCTCCACACAGAAAGAGTTCCCGCCCGGGAATCGAACCAGGAACCTTGCTGTGAGGCAACAGTGCTAACCACTAAGCCCCCATGCTGCCATTTGTGAAAATTATTTATTTACAATACTTACAGCAGCAATTTAGTCGTTTTTCTTTGTGTTTTGTCTGGTTTTGTTTTAGAAAACAGACAATATCTCATTCACAGCGTTCGGCCAGATATGTTTTTACAGCATCAGCCCACATTTAGCCACTTGCAAGAGGTGTAAGCAGATTCCCTGGACAGCTGGAGCTTTGAGATTTAGATTCCAAAGCATCATGATCGCTGTCAAGTGAAGTTAATCCAGCACCCATTACTGGCATCGTTTAATGAATAGATTCATGATTTATGCATGAGATCTGTTTTTTGTTTTATTGATAAAAAACAAGCAAACAAAAAACCCCCAAATAACTTAATTCCTTTATTTTGGTTTTTCAACCTTCTTGGACCAAACATTTGCCAAGTCCCGCTCCTTGGGCGTCACAACGCTGAAGTCCAGGGTCTTTAGGTGAGGCAGGGCAAATACCACATGACTCCTAAGCAAACAAAAATGTAAGTTGTGTTAAATTTCAAGAATTCACTGAACATTTGCCTTCCATATACTGAATTTACTTACGAAACTAAAAAGAAAATTGGATTTGATTCAAAACTTTATTTAAATTCATTTGTTTGAATTTGCTTTCTGTCTGTATTAGTTCATCTGGGAGTGGATAACTTCAACGTCACCACAGTGAAACATTTCCTACTCATTGGTATAATAGCACAAAGGCAGTTATTACTAACCTGTGAAATTACCTACAAACACTAATGTTAAGGTCGGAGGGGAATTTATCTCCTCAGAATTTCATTTAATTCATTTTAATTAATTCCTCCAGACATATCAAAACCAGTGTAAAGCATAACAACGTTAACACTAGTATGAATCTATAAATAAATATATACAGAGGTGCATACACACACATTTGAACATATAGAACCCCTTGTAAATAAATCTATATAAATAAATTAATCTGTTATCAATTTATGTACACAAAATAAACAAATCTATAAAATAAATCTGTACCCAATGTGCCCACACATATCTATATATACGTGCACACACATAGCAATACACATAACAGATATATTCTGTTTAACATGTCTGAAAAGGTGTAGGAATAAGTTAAACTTATTTAATCCTACCCCTTCTTCAATATTTCATAATTACAATTTACATTCATCCGGTTTTTAGGATCTTATGAATTTATGAAAGAAAAAACACTATATATATATATATATATATATATATATATATATATAGTAATGCAGAAAGTAATCTAATATTAAAGCGTTTAAGCGTTCACATCCAACTGGAGTAAAACTGTAACCTTGTATTTTTTCACTTTCTAGATTGAACAAAATTTTCAAAAAACTACTGAGGTAGAATTTGGAGTTTCTTTACCCTCTGCGGCGTATAATAATAAAATCAGATGTGGAGGTGCCACGACGTAGCCGCACCGTCGTGAATCGCAGCCAATGGGAGCGTTCCCACCAGAGGTGCCCTGGTGCGGTTTAGAAGCTGCTCTGATAAAGGTTTCCTAGTGTTCGTTCTCTGCATTAAAAACTTTAATTAAACTCTTAATGAAGGTTTTCCACCGCTAACGTGTAATGTAACTTCCTGTGTGGTGAAATTGATTTGAATAAATTGGTGTTTTTTGTTAAATATTGTTCAGGAATTGGTATGAAAGATGAGGTATCAGTCGTAGCCCTGCACCTCACCGGTAGCTCTTGTTCCAATCTTCAGGAAGCTCCACATGTAGTGGTAGACATAATCCGCGTAAACTGGACTCTGCATGAGCAGTTGGTTGGAAATGTTTTATTTCTACTCTGTTATTCATTTATGAGTTTAGGACTCTCAGTACAAAGTGTCCAAGCGTTTTGGGTTCAGGTAAGGATTTGTTGCAAGATCTACATGTTGTTTTGTCATCGTGCTCTGCTCCGGTGAAACTGTTGTATTATTGATTCTCGTGGTCACTTTTTATCAGCTTCCAGACATGAATGTATGACCCTTTGCATGTAATGATAATTAAAACATTTACTGAAGTCCAACCATTACCGAGTCTACATTTCTTGGCAGTTATATTTCAGTCTTACTCAGATATTATAGTCACCTACAAATTAAATATGTATATAGAGAGGTATTTTTCCACAACAGAGCCAAAGTTATACAATCTCAGCATGATATCTTCCTTAGCAAGTTCCAAAATAAATAGTGGAGTTTGATACCTGTAGCCAGTAAAGTCTTCTATGGTGTTTCCATGCAGCGTGACTGTGTGCAGATGCCTCAGCTGCCCCAGGTTGTCTACCTCTGTTATGTTCCAGATGCTGTTGCCATGAAGATACAACACACGCAGCTCTTTCAACTCACACAGAACCTGGAATGCGACACAAATTTCACTCTGATGAATTAAAAACTTCAATCCAGCAAATCTCTGAATGCATAAATAAAACCAAAAAAAGAGTTGCAGGCCTAACGGCGGTGAAATATTCATTGTAAAAATAAAATATGCTTCAAAGAGAAATGTTAACTGTATTTAAAAAAAAAAAAAAAAAAAAAAAAGATGTAAGAAGTAATGTTGATGAAGACCAGCATCTTCTTGAATGAGTGCAAAAATGCAAACTGTAGATAAACGACGTAAGAAAGGAGTGAAGTAGAGTAGAAAGCCGGAAAAGGAGTCTCACTGGATCTATGTATGATAACTTGTTGAAGGACAGGTCCAGCCAGCCGAGCTTTGTGGGTTCAGCCAGAAGATGGCTGAGGACGTGCTGCAGCCCGACGAGGTCAGCGAGCTTGTTGTAGCTGAGACGCAGAGAGTGGCTCAGGTACTTCCTCTCTGAGTTTGTTGTTAAAGGTCGCACGCCTCTGTGGGGTTCCACTCCCAGCGCATCTGAATCACAAATAAACCCACTGAACAGACAAGTCAAGGACACATATTTCTTTTCCATTTACATATACAATCTGCATTTCCAGCATATACAGGATGTTTCACTTGCAGACATGAAAAGGGATGCCAGTCTTTTTCTTGCATCACTGATGCTGCTTTTGTATGAGCAGATGTAGTTTTTCTCCTCTTTTTCTTTTATGTTTTACCCTTTTTATTTATTTAATTCTTTTAGCTTTGTCTTAATTTAAAGAGTTGAGCTCTTCATTTAGTTTTTCAGCGTTGCAGTTTTTCTTCTGTCGGTGATTTGTTTACCTGACAACACCAAAAAAGACTATCTTTTTTTTCTACTTTGTGAACTTTTCAGTTTCACAATCAGTGAGACAGCGGCACTCCTTTGCTTTTATTTTTCTTTTGCAGACCCCTGATATTTTGCAGCAATTGAGATTTACAACAAAGAAAACCTTCTAAATGCACGACTTACTAAATCTGGTGAAATGAATGCCTGCGTACGCGCTCGCCTTTATACTTGCACATAAAAGGTACATATTTACTCTTTATGCTCCAACAGAAAGCTTTAGAAGTCTCCATGAGGTCTTTAAAATTAAATAATGTATTAAGTACTGAATACTTCAACACTGTACTATTTTTGAGTGTCAGTTTTTTTTTTTTTTATCCCAGCAAATTTTCTTTTGATTAGAATTTACAACATTCAAGGCTCTGATTAACACTTTAACATTTCCTACTGTACGATTAAGAGGACTACGATGTTACCTGTGACTTGGCTGATGTCTTTGAAAGACAGATCCACCGGAGGGGAATACATGTTACAAGCCTGAAGGTCAAAGATGTCATGGAATTTTCATTCGTTAGTTGAATTTATGTTCAAATATAAACACATGGATATAATAAAACAAAGCAAAACAAACAGTGATAGAGTTCTAAAAACAGTGCTCATAATTTTTTGTATACCTTTAGTTAAAAAAAAACAAACTTAATTCATTATCATTCAGTCCAACTGTGGTTACATCAGATCTACTAACAGCCAAGCCACTTTGCAATCCTGTTTTTCGAACTTTGCCTGACTTAATTAGTGTAATTTCTATTGTTTTTGATGTTGCTCTTTCCTGATCTCTGGGCTCTGAGTCGCCTCGGGCGCTCCACATAAGATTGTTTAAAAACCAAAAAAAAAAAACCCACACACATACACACTTCTCCACGTTTCTGAAGCATCTTGGATTAAAAAATTGAATTCATAGATACATTCAGAACAGAAATACCTGGACATCATTGCTTTTAAAACGATTCCACGAGCGGAATGTTTCTCATTGATCATCAGCGTATCGCACAGTGAAGGTCACACCGGACTCTTTGCACTGAGAAATAGACATTCTCTGGGTCAAAGGTCTTTGAAAACGGCCTGAAGCAAAATGGAAAACTGTTTCTTTGGTTAGATGAATAAAAGAATCTGAGATTCTTTTAGGAAACCATGAGCACTATGTCCTGCAGACTACAGAGAAGATGGACCATCGGGCAAGTAATCAGCGTAATCAGCGCTTAGTTCAAAAGCCTGAATTGTGTATTTGGTGGTGAGAACACGACAAACATTTTCAACCCTTAGCTGGACCGCTTAAGCAAAAGCTTCAACCATCCCAAGCAGACATGGCGGATATGATTCCTTTTTTTCCCCTTGGGAATTAACAAAGGACTTTTGAATTTGAATTGAATGTAAACGTTGTCATTGTAGTATCTCAGGTTGACATCTCTGATAGTCCACATCGACTTTGGCTCGATGATGCATGAAAACAAAAGCACTTTCTCGAAGTTTTGTTTATCTTATCTTGGTTTGGAGGAAGGAAAATGTGCATACAAAGACAAGCTGACAGAGGAAACAGAGTGATTGAAAATTCCGGTCAACTGGCAGTTTTTCCTCGTTCAATCAATCTCTGTAAATGTATTGGATGCATGTGTGTATATGTGTGATTTTATGTTTCCCTTCATACGTTTTGGAGCCCCGGCATCACAGTAAGAAGGTTTATCTGTATGGTACAAAGCTAGGGGAAGTTTGAGGAGCTTCTGTGCCACAGATTGTTGGTTGGCAGTAAAGTCACACGCGAGAGTGTGGATGGCTTTAGTTGTGAAAGTGATTCCGTGCACGTTGAGTTCACGTCTGACGTTGTATGTTCTCCTCTTTCCGGATGGTTCACACCTTTGTCCTCAGCCCCTGTGAGGATATGTTGTCTTTGATATGTCCTTGATACTGCGCTGTGTTCTCTTTACAATGCGCGGCTGGTTTTGTCTATGACGGTTTTTTTGTTTTGTTTTAATTTAATTATTATCCGCAATGCAGTGCTTTTCTTCTTGTCTTTCACCTGCGTGAATTCTGCCCCTCCAAACTTCCACCAAAACTGTTGATACCTCTGTTTTGGAGCAAGATGTCATTAAAATGGTGAAAATAAGGGTTATTATTAGTGATCATTGATATCTGACATGCTCAAGAGTAAGTCAAATATTATAAGACCAATACAATGAGGCTGCAACACTAACCCATGGAGTACTTTAAAGGCTGTTCTGACAGGATAAAATTAAAAAGGTCAAGACAAAATTAAATGTGTCTTTTTTTTAATTCAACTTCACTCCTAAAGAAGAAAAATATCTCTCCACGTGGGAAAAATGAACTTAAAATGTGACTTGGAATGTAATGTGGGGTTTTGCATGATTGCTGAATGTCAACGTGGTGGAGCCTTCGGTGACTGCGGATCCTATTAACCTCTCTAACACTAGCGTTTGTAAATACGTGTGGTCCGAACAAGTAGAAGGGCAGGAGACGAGCACAAAGTCAGGCTGCTCCGCAGCGTGAGATCCACGAGCACACCTGCGTCACATCAGGCTTTGTGTTGTGCAGCAAGTGCATTTGTTTGCAGCCACATTTACTAAAAACATCAGACCTGGAAAACACTGAGTTGCAAGCAAAGTAAATGCTATCATGAATGCGTCTGAGTTACTGCCAGCAGTTTCCAGTGTTTAAACATTATGGGTTAAAGAACATGAATATAGAAGAAAAAAAAGGCTATACATAGGACTAAACATCACTATATCCTGTTTATTATTGTGATCACATGGTGTTTAGTATAAAGAGCATAACTTAACCCTTACTCAATCCATTAGGCATGTCATTTAAAGTGTGAAATTACACTGTAATGGTTTGAGTTAGTATAAAAAAATTGAGGGGAGGTGGTATGTGGAGTATGTGGTGCATAACGACACCCAGGCAACAATAAATGCCCAGTAATAACGTGCCGCGCCACATGCAGTGTTATTCTAATGCATTTTATTAGACCAGGCCGCCGTGTGACATTATGACTGATCCACAGCTTGTAAAGCCAGCACATTAAAAGAGTTATTCTAATTTTAAGAGAGCAGAACACCCTCAATCACATGTGCATACTAATAAATTGAATCGGTAACCCACCAGAACTTGTTGCCACTTGTTGCCAATTTGACCTTCTCTCTCTTTCCAATGGAGCCAAGTACTACTGGATTTCCAATGTCTATAAGATCAGATAAGTTAGGCTTTGGCATTGGTATTTAATTTTCTTTAAATATTGTCCTGAAATTAACTGGAAAGGTGAGATGAAACACTTAAAAAAAAAACAATAGCACACAGCCTCCTGATGCCGCAGTTTATCAGCTGTCCCAAGACACAACATCTGCCCACAGACTTAGACGGTATGAAAACAGCTCTCCCGATGTTTCATCAGTAGATGAACTGAACAATAAGCATTACTTCACAACTAATACATAGTTGTCCCACGCTGCAGTCTGTGTTCCGTCACTGATCGCCACACCTGCATCTCTTCCGAGGCATTAATGCAATGCTTGCTCAAAATGTTAATTTCTCCGTGTTGCTTACCAATTCAAATCAAGGAGCAGACGGTTTGCGTTTGAAGGATGGAGGAGCCCCAAACAATTTCAAGCATTGTGTGTATCTTAGCTCTAAGATTAAAAATGGGATATGCATGTGGATGGTTAAACACTGGCACCCACAGAGAATACATCACTCTTACTGTAACGCCACCAGAGGATTCTATAAAAGACCATCAATATCACCCTGCAGGGAGTTTTGCATTGCCTGAAGGGACAAGGAGACACATACTTACTATAAAAATACAACAACCTGGACACAGCTGCGGTAACACAAATGATATAATGAACCCACTGGTAAAATCCATATATTGTGTTACCCAAAGGGACCTGGAGGATATGTTTTTATTTTTATTTTGTTTGGTGCACACTTCCATGAAATGCTTCGACAAAATTTCTGAGGCTTTGCCCTTATCTTTCCTGCTTTGTTTCCCTTGGCTCTTTACCTCTGTGTACCTTTGTTTTGCTTTTTCTTTCTATGTTTTTGTAAGATGGCCTTTTCTGTCAGTGCAGTCACAAAAACAGCATTTAAAAAGTCCTCTCTCTATTTGTGCATGATTTAATGTACATTGCCCCTCTGTCGCCATGCGTCACACATGTCTCCTTGGTTTTGGTCAGAGGTCATGTCGCTTGACCAGTGGGTTTTCAGTCTTCTTATGGCTGCACACTCACAGCTCCTGACAGTTTTTGTAAATTGTAATTCATCTCTTAATTTGCTCCACCGGACTGTTTTATCATGATAAAGAAATGTTTTGATTATTTTAGATAATGTCTCTCACAACAAGTGACGATGAGGCAAGGATATCGCCAGTTTTTATCATTTTCTTACACAGACAAGTCTCCTAATGTGAAAAGAAAATGGCAAATGGCATCTAATGTGATGTCTTTTACATTAAAATGATGAATAAACTGTTATTGAACCATTTTTAAAAGGTTTAAAATAACCTCCGGTGTGACTGCTCTGTAAAAAGACATCTGGATGTGGTCAAAAGGGTGACATTTCAGAACTGTTGTCCTCTGGAGTTGATGTTTCATCAAGACTTTTCTGATGTGACTTTCATCACAGGTCCTTATTGTCATTGTCCAAGAAGAACCGCACTGCACGCACAAAGCCTTGGAACATAGGGATGAGATTTGGAAGTCTGTCTCTGAGGTGTTTGGGCACACTTATGCTGACTCTGTTTGGTTAATATGAGGCTTTTATTCCCAGAAGAACACAATTTCCACTGTGCCTTAAAAAAAAAAAAATAAAAGTGTTGAAATTCTGAGGAATAATACGAAAACATTAACTACCAGCAAAGGGTTACATCATCTCTGGGTATTTCAACACTGACCTAAAACTTACATCTACATTTATCCGAAACTTTTGAAGGACACCAACAATCAGGGTTCTGGAGCGGCCCTCTTACAGCCCAGATAACAGTCCTACTGAAAATCTGCGGAGGGAGCACAAGCGTGATGTCCATGCTTGAAAAAAAGACTGTTCGGATGAGCTAGAACAATTTTCCACAGAAGAATAGATAGAAGAACAGGATAAAATCCCTCAAAAGACATGTACCATTTTAGTAAGAAACTACCATACCAGCTTGTTGTCAGCTGCAAGTCACAAACACTAGACTATTGATTATGAAATGTCAGAGAGTTAATACATTTGTCCTTGACATATTCGTTTCTGACCTTAACTGTAACTGGTTTTTAGTGTCTATCTAACATGTTTTCCCGGCGACTGGCATGTGTGCAATCAATTTCAAACACAACACTGCACTTACGTGCAACAATACTTTGTTCTAGTGTGAAGCATATCTGCCAAGAGCTTGTCAGGAAAACTGTGGAGGGAAAAAAAAAGAGCACAGACAATGATGGAATATAGAAGCAATCTCTACTATGAAAATACAGATATTGAATGAGGAAATACATTTGAAGCAAATATAGTCAGTGTTCCTGTTGGAGAGTCCTGCATTTTTCTGTGGTAAGGACCCAAGACTGCAAAAAAATGATTGAACTTTCATCATTCAGCCTTTTTAAAAAAAATAAAAAAAATAAAATAAAAACCTTTGTCAGCTAAAGATCACTGCAGACACTTTATTCAATACCGCCCGCAACACCCTCATTCAATTACACAAAAGGGGCTTCAGGGAGTAGCTCAATACAGCTCCAGTGGAGCCCGGCTGCAGCGGGGGGTTAAGTGCATTTGTCAAGGGGCACCACTGGAAAGGTTTCCAGGTGGAGTGGGCAAATGTTACACAAACAGTTCCTCTGTTGCAGAACTAAGGAGGGGCACCGCAGTCACCGGCTGAATTTGACAGGCACACAGCTCGAGAGCCAAAGACAAGTCGGTTTCTCAAAACTTATTTTATTATGCAATTAGAAAGAAAGTTTTCACTGATCCCTTGGTTGGAGAACGTGTAAATGTTTAACTCTAAGTGCGACCACAGAGTATTGCACGGGCAATGACATTTCTTTGAAATAATCACTCTAGAAGATGCATATACGCTTTTGATAGTTAAAAAAAATGCATGCAGATGTCTGTCTTTTTCCTTACAGCATCCTCACTGAGCCGCAGGCACCACTGTTGTAGTGTTTTAGAATACAGAGATGCCACAGCCTTAGATAACCTCATCTTCCACTCAATAATTGGTTACATTCTTGAACCAGAAGTCAGGGCCAGTTTTTCTTTTCCTCCTTTGATTAAGAAAACTAAAAAAAAAAAAAGTCTGCGTGCTTTCTGCATTGGTTTAGTTAGAGAGTCATTATGTAATCATTATGTGGAGTGGAGTGGAGTGGTGGCCTAGTGGTTACAGTGGTGGGCTTGGGCGTGGAGGACCCAGGTTCAAGCCCAGGGCTGCCCACAATGGTAAATCACTGGGGGCCCCTGAGCAAGGCCCTTAACTCCCAATTGCTCCCCGGGGCGCTGCCCTGCTAGCAGCCCCACTGCTCACTAGTGAAACTAGTTGATGGGTTAAAAGCAGAGACTAATTTCGGTGTGCATCGTACATACAGCGTGTGCACGATGTCCACACTGACAAGAAAGGGAAGAAAAAAAAAAAAAAAAAAAAAATTATGTAAAAAAATGAGTATTTTAAGTCAGAGAAACTTGTATCTCGCATTGTGCTTTTTCTGTGTAGTACAGGAAGCTCCAATGGGGGGTCTGGCTACTGAATTTTTATTTAAAGAGCTTGAGGTTTATTTTTTTTCTTGAGATTTCTTTTTTTCTTCAAAAAATGACCAGGCATCTGAAAGACTCTCATACCCATAAATATATACGTAAGTGCTTTGGGAGACCAAAGTCAGTCTCTACAGACTCTCCGTTACATGCTGGACTCAAAACTGGAAGTATTATCCAGAACCACAGCGTTCCTTTTCATTGCTATGCTGATGATACGCAGCTGTATTTGTCTATGAAGCCAGATGAAACAGAACCATTAGACAAACTTCAAGCATGTCTTAAGGACATCAATGACTGAATGTCCACTCATTTTCTTTTCCTTTTAAATCCCAATAAAACAGAGGTTGTCCACTGACTAGAGCCCCTCACCTCCTCTGTTTCTCTTTCCCTTCATCAGTTCAATCCTCAGTTATTAATTAGCAGTATCTCATAAGTATAATTGTGCTCCGTTGTTCTTGTAGTTTGTTGTGCTGGGCTGCCTCCTCTTCTTCTCTTCTGTACATGTTTGCAGGCCAGACCCTCAGGAGCTGCATGCTGCCCTGCAGTCCCACCTCTGACCATCCCAGTGTTCACCTCCACTTGTCTGTATGGACGTCTCTGTTGGATACTTGCTGACATCCTGACCTGCAGTCCCTCTGACCACCTAAGTGTCTGCGGTCTACACCTGTTTATATAGTCGTCTCTGTAGATCACCAACTGACCATGCATCAGTCGTTTATACATGGAACTCTTAGTTCTGAAGAACATGAAAAAAGAAGAACATTAAAAAAAATTAACATATTCTGAGACCATACGATAAAAAAGAAGTGACAAGTATGGAAGATCATAAAAGGATTCAAAGACATTAAATTTAAAGATTTTTATGGCTGTCATTTCTAACAATAGCAACGCAGTTACAATGACACAGTCAAGATTTTAAATACTTTGAAAGAAAGTGTCATTATAAAAATGATATCACACCTTGAGACTTTGTTGCAAGCTCAAAGGGTTGGAAAAATGGAGCCCTTTTTGATTGACTTCTTAAAAGGTCACGTGATTAAGATGGTAATGGGAAGATATCCATCTTTATGGTCTTTCAAATGAACACTTGACATCAGCAGAACACACCTGTGCACACACAGGCTATCAGAGTCATTGAGATGTGCTTTTGTGTATTGTCATCTGTGTGTGTGTGTGTGTGTGTGTGTTTGTGTGTGTGTGTGTGTGTGTGTGTGTGTGTGTGTACACAAAACCATAATTCATTATTATCTACCACACACAGACAGTGACCTCTTAACATCAGAGAAATAGGTGATGGCGAGGAAATGCCCATGTGTACATGTGTGGAGACGGGAACGGTGAATGATTTACTTCCAGCTGACGGTAAATCCGTTCTGAGGACCAACGGTGGCCTATTTGCACAACAAAAGAAATGTTTGCATGTGTTCTTCAGGAAAGTTTTTGTACTGTACATGTGCTAGTCTCAAAAATGTCTGTGAATTTTTGGTTGTGGCCATAAATGTGGCAGCACAGCCACTCTGACCGGGCCTTGCCTCTCTGTTGAGAATACATCACTACAGTACAATGCACAATTATTTGTGTTTCCATCATCAAAATCTGCAAACCATACCAAAATAGGTGTGCCAAAATGCGATGGTTTTTGACAACCTTCTAGTATGCACTGAGGGTGAGGCTAGAAACACTGTAGAAACACTAGATGAACGACTGCGAAGCCTTGTTTTAACGCTCGGCTTCCTCTTGTCAAGAAGAAAGAGTTTGACTTGCTGGATGTCCCCCCACTCACGTCTTTCAAGTGCAATGTTGTGCTGATACTATTTAAAAAGGGCAAAGTACTGTTAGAATGATTAGTGAAGAGCAAATAACGTCCAGGTGAGGTGAATTAAAAAGTTCAAAGGTGTTAAGAGATTGTCTGATTCAGTGTACCTTCTTATCGTTGTGCAGACTGTATGTATTTTGACTGTAAAATTCTGTGTGACAGCCTACCGAGAGGGACTCGGGGAAACAGCTGAGTTCAGAGAAGTGTACTTTGCCTTTGGCCTGTTTGGCCAATGGCAAATTGAGAAAGCATCAAAGCCAGTAGACAGTTAGATAATGAGCTGGGGTGAGTGACCATTTTCAAAAGTGTACTGTCCAACGAGGCTTACCAGATTTTGTTTTCTGTTGCCTGTAAATTTTTGAGTCGTCTTTCTGGTGTGTGCTATTGACACAGCAGTGGGGAGGAAATTTGCAGGTTGAAAATGGAGAGCAAGAAAAAAAGAAAATCTGCTGAAAAATATATTTCATAATCAACCTTTAAAAGCAATCTAAATTGAATAATTTGGTAGCCATGGCAACATGAATGTGGCGCAGCATAAGAATGTGGGGCTCCAATAGTCCAAAGCATTTTAAGACTGCAGTCCTCGCTGTCATTCGGTGCCGTTATCAAAGTCGCTCTATATTAACCATCATAGAATAAAGCTGTTCAATAGGCTGTCACTATGTTTGTCATGTTTTTACGCAGCGGGCAGTAATAGCCCACTAACATTGTTATTTATATATATATTTTCAGATACTTTTGGTATTAAAAAAACATAAAAATGTGCATAGGAAGCATTTAAAGGTGTGTGATAAAAACAAGAAGCTCACACACTAAAAATAAAATGCATTTTCCATTAGTATTTGATGACTTTGCTTAATTATTTATTTATTTAAGTATAATTTTTAATTACAATGAGAAGGAACAGGAACACTTGTGGGTGCTGCGCGACCCCCCCTAAATGACCACATTTGTATATTTGTAAAACGGATCAGAACAAACAGGGAAATGTGCCCATTGAGGCCCTTTTACACTTTAACACGAGTGTAGCAAGATGATTCAAACGTCGCAAGAGCACCATGTGGGTTAACTACCAGCATAAAAGGCAAATATAAGATGAAAGTGGAAGAATAAGTAGTTTCAGATACCATTTATTAAACAGATGAGGGTGATGCAAGATCATACAATGGTCTTGCATTACCAAATAGGTCAAGTAAATTTAGGATAGACCAAGGCAGAATGTGAGAGTACATTCTGGTGTGGCTTTTTGCAGATGGAGAAGAACAAGAGAAATGGGCTTACAGTAAAAAATCTGATTCTAAGATTCGATTTGGTGTTTATTTAAATAACATTTCTTGCAGCTGTAGTCTTGAGAAATTCTGAATATGTTTGCGTAGGTTTCTCCAGGCCAGCAAAGCCTGTTGGAACTTTAAGATACGAGATTAAAAAGAAAACAATGTGTAAATTCATATATATATTATTGATGCGAATGTTTTTAACCATGAGAAAAAGTCCTACAACATCAACACCTATGAGGGGAAATCGGATTCCACACATTAGAAATTATAATTCTCCTCATACGATTGCTTAAAAACACATATTTTCTTATGAGTTTTTCTTTTGTATGTTATTACCTTGTTCATATTTTATCATGTAAAGAACATGCTGTGGTAACTATGCAGAAAGCAACCTTTCAGTTCTATTTCTGTATGGGATAACTTACAGGACATTAGCATTGAGATAGAGGACATGCAGAAGCATTAAGGAGGGCGCCATCTACTATCGATCGACTAACTATTGTTGGAATTGACGAGACTGAGCATGACCTCCCTCCTCCTAGCCTTCTCACTGTGATCAAGTACCTGTATTCCTGCACCCAGGCATGTTGTTGGGGATGATAGCACTGTAGATGTTAGAGATTCAGTGGTATGAGAGGAATCCGGCCTGTGGGCACACTTATGTGTAGTGTAACCTAGTTGCTCTTATTGGATTCCACATCCCAACAAAGGCAATTCAGTGAGTGTAGAAGCTGTAAGTCGTTTCAACTACAAAATAAAACATTATAATTGGTTAAAATTGCAAATTTTCAGATGTATATTTTCATTTATTTTGCTTGGCTATTAATTGTACCGGCAGACCACGGCGACTGGCTGAGGGTACCAACCTAACCCGGGTACCAGCAGAGCTCCTCGTCTCAGATGTGTGTTGTTATCAGCAACACTTGAAATACACATTTTTGGTGAGATTTTATCAGCATTTATTTAATGCATTTAGATAAAATAGATAACTTGCTATTGCTGAACAAAGGTGGGCTTGTTCCAGCCGGCTTCCAGGTCTGTGAGTTTCACCTAATTGGAACATGGTGCCCTGAAGTATGAGAGGGAAAGAGGCTTCAAAAGCACTCAGATAACCCGTGGGTGACATCACAGGAGTTTGGGACTGCCGTTGACACGGTCATGATCTTGTGATTTTGCATATAAATCCACACAAAGATACCCAGAGTACCTTCTGTGTGCCGATAAACTATATGACCATAATTATGGAGTGTAATTCTACAGGACCGTCTTTTCCCAGAATGACACAGACAAACTGAATTTATCATATCATTTCCATGGATTCATCCATTAAACAACCCCTCACATGGTGTTTTTAATCTGTACAGTATGTGGGACTTCTGTCTCTACAATCACAATGGTGCAATGTGGGATTGTTAGAGCCGAAGGACACGTTGACATGTGGAGGGGATTGGGAATGAATCACAAATCTTCTCACTGGAACCTTCTCTTCCACCTGAGCCACCGCCACGAGCATGTTGGAATGACTGAGATGGGCCAGCATGGTTCTGCTGCATCAGAGGGCTTCCCAGGCATCAGTAGAGGATTAAAGAATGACAGCCCAGAGAAACACGCAGATGTATTTTCAAAGATCGCTGTCTTTTGAGAACATAAAAGCTATGAAACGCAACCCTAATGTAAAATTAAAGACGAGTAAAGCTATGCATGTTAAGAAACACAAGTATGCTACTGTAATGAACAAGGCAGGTGCACATTTTTACACACTTCAAATGTTTGTTGTTGGGAATAACTAATAATAATTAGTGTTTCTCTGAGTATCTAATGAAAGTAATATACAAATTATTAAAGAGAAAAAAGTAGGTTTTGCTGTGATTCAAAATTAAGTTATAAACATAACAGAATTTTTTTGCAAATTCAGAGCTTTTTTTTTTTTTTTTTAAATATATGACGGAAATGCAACTAAAGAGCAGCCCTTTGTGCTGTCCAGCAGCACTGTGGTGGCCTACCTGTGCCCAGCAGGATCATTTTTAAATAAGCCTCCGAGAAAATAAACACACTAGATAAAAGTCTTGTGAAATCCTTGAAAATATGGCATTAATGCACTGCAGAAAAAAAAAAAATCAGACTTTTGAGCTTTATTCCTAACACACAACAATATTTAGAAAAAATAAATAACTATGCATATTATACCAATAAAGTACCCTTTTTTTTTCTTTGTTTACTTCAGTGACATTGTTGATGTTTCCTAACAAAGACTCCTATGTAGGAATAAAATATCAGACTACAGTTACAACAACACTGATGTATGCAAGTGTTTATTTCATCTAGTGTCATATTTGAATTTTACCAGTTGTCCAAATCTTGGCAACTTTTCTGCAATTCCTTTGGAAGTTTTCTCATCGCCCCATTTCCCCGCTCCTTCCTCAGTCTCTTACCAACATTCCTTCTCTGACCGCTGTCACATTACCAAGTGACTGTGCATCCACTGTGTGGATAGGTTAGGCAAACTCCCTCGTCCCCTCAGGGACCCTTCCGAGAGTCTAGAGCCGGTTCACGAAAACCAAACTGCTCCTCTTGAATCCGAGGTTCAACTTGGTTCAGTCGGATTTAAAAACTGCTGCATGTTCATGAATTGATCATAAATTACCATAGTCTATTACCCTCACTGGATTTTTATTTATTTATTACTGACTTTTGAACCATCTTTGATTAGTAAATGAACGTTGGCTCCACCAAAACCGATTGTTTTCCCTTAATGACTCTGTAATTGCAATCATCAGAAGCCTTGTTCTTAGTTAGGAGAATATTCACAATAATAATTAGCATCAACATATTATTTTCCCAGTGGTGTTATGCACAGAGGCTTTGAGACTTACTAGTTTTTACTATTCACAAAGTTTTAATTAAGACAACAAGGATTTACCATCCTTCAATAATGTGACTCATGGGACTAATTTGACATCAATTGTTTGTCTTGATATTTCTCACTGACTCTGTGACTCAAAAAATGTTTAGCCTCTTCAAAGTAAGTGTAATTATAGTCTCACATTAACAGCCATTTGTTTTTGGGTTGTGTAAAGACAGCGACCCTACGGTTTTAAAATTTAAATACAGAAGGAAACAAAACATAATCATCTACAAGTTAAACAGACACGCAGACGTTCAATATTTTATAGGGCTTCTACATGATGGCAGAAATAAGGCTTTGAGCCTTGCCTTTAATCATAGCCCAAACAACTTCAAAGGCAAGAAAGGAGAAATTCATTTAGTCTTTAATAGAACATTTTTGAGTACACAATTCCTATTAAAATCCCCTTGCAATACCTTTCTCTGAAAACGTAGAGAGGCAGGTTTCAGCTAAATCAAAGCACTACATTTTCTACCCACCGAGGAAGATGCTTGTATACGGAAGAGTGACAAACTACCGCGTGCTTTTTGAAGCAGTGTTCAAGTGAACTTAGTGTTCCTCTTGATTGAAAAACCATCCAAAATCAATATGAATTTTGTAGGATCAAGAAAGTTGAAAACCAGTGAGAAGATACCATCATTTCAAAAGTTTGTACCTTCTCCTTTATTCACAAAACATGATAAAAAAAAAAGCATCTCCTTGTAATACAGTATAAAGCAAACTCAACATCAGACAAGAAGCACCATCAAACCATATATATATATATATATATATATATATATATATATATATATATATATATATATATACACACATTCACACACACACACACACATCACTTATACTGATACACTTATACTAATATATCACTTTGAAAGCAGCAACACCACAGCACCAAGCAAACACGACTGATCCTTTTAGAGCTGCAAAATCTTGTTTTCAGTCAATAGATAAATATTTACTCAGAAATGATCACATATCCTGTTTAGTAAGTTAAATCTGAAATTCCTTTGCAAACATTTCATAGACATGGTTTGGAGATGATAATTTGTGGCAGTCCTAGATGATATTTGTAAAAATAAATAAATATAAATAAGTCAAAAAATGAAAAAGTGCAGAAGCTGTCTCATAAACTGTAGTTTGGTGTAAAGTGATGTGATGGGGTGCTTTGAACTCAGTTTGATCCAATAAATCCCCTTTGCACGTCAATTTGGAAGTTTTATCCTCATGTCAAATAAAAGTGGTTTAAATGTACATTAGCAGACTTACAACTCTGATCGGTTGGTGGCGCTAGAGAGCTCAGATGTTACACAGAAGAGGACCGTACCTTCTCTTTTTACCAAATGTCAAGACTCTTTCAAACTGGAGTGCTTCAGGAAGAACAAGACCTAAGACGATGTGCATAGATGACAGTAACAGTGATTGAAAAAACAATTAATTACAGGTATCCAAACAATCCCAGATTTAGACAATTTCTTCATTTATTTAATAACAAGTGTTGACCTTGTAATTTAAATTGTCTCTGCAACAGCTATTTTTCATGGTTTTATCAAATTTCTTGTGGATTACCTCTATCAGCATCCGAAACGATGAGTCGACTACAATTCAAGATTTTAGCTAGAAAAAAACAATGAAAGGGAAAAACAATCGGACTGCTGACAGAAAACCGAACCACATTCCACCAATGCCCTGTAGCTGCCTTTTATCTGAAAATGAGTTGCAGCTCTACTTTCGCTGCCTCTTTGCATGTCTAATTAAAGTTCATTAAGAATTGATTACTCATCAGCAGTATATTTAGTAGGCTGTTCCGAGAGGTGGGTCACAAAAGTACATAGTAGATTTGTCTTTGTCACCGAGAAAATCAGTTCCACATCTGTGAAACTTTCTGCTTGTGAGGCTTCCAGCCGAGATTTTCAAAGCCGATATCAGCAAGGACAGACGTTTTCTCTTTAGTCTTTACGTATGTTTCTGCAGCTGAACCAAAGAAAAGACAGAGAGAACACTAAAATTACGGAAAAAGAAAATTCTATATCAGTACATAATAAAATGATCTTGTTCTCACCAAGCTTTAAAAGGAAACTACAACTTAAGATGGACATAAACCCAAGACGTTCTTAAGTGATGTCATTATTTACCAAGACAAAACCAAAATGCAGGAACTGTTCGAAAGTTAACTAAAACCTTCCCACTTACGTGCGGATTAAGAGGTTAAGTATCAGCCATGTGCTTCTAATTAAATGTACTTGATTTAATAGATTATCAACAAGCGTGACGATCTCAATAAGAGGTTCAGGCAGTTTAGTCAGAAGCATTTAAATGTGTGTTACGCAAGGCCAGAGAGTTAAGAAATCAGCAGTAGACTTAGAAAAGTATGTTTTTTGGGGTTTTCTTTCCATTTTTTTCTGGATTAAATGAGTATGGCAACATAGGTTTGCAAAACCGCAGCTGAATAGGCAATAATACTTTTGCAACAATGTCCTTCTTGGACAGATAAAACAAATTATTGCATAGTGTTGTAATAAGTGCAACGTTCAGTAAAAAACAAGCGCATACTGTACAACGGCAAACACCTCATACCAACTGTCAGGCATGGCTGTGGATGAATGACTATTCAGGCTTCTTTTGAAGCATTTTTGAAGCGAAGCCTTAACTTCTCCATATACCTCAGTACTGTAGAGTCAGTGTGAAGCCATATGTCCAACAGCAGAAGCTTATCTCAAATGAGATGATGCGACAGGACAAAGATCCCAGACATCCTTTAAATCTAAAGCGGAATGGGGAAGATTCAGTAAAAACTGTGCGAGAAAAACAGTTGTGTTTTTGTGTGTACAGTGGCAGTGGTGAGACAGCATTAGTGAGGCGAAGAGAAATGTCAGCCTATCAGTCAACATGACATCTGTAATTTCACGTGCTCTCCTTCCCTCTCTATCTGCTTCATTCCCATTCTCGTGGTTTTACTATTTAGTTCTTTGTGCCCCTCACAATTCTCTCACATGATTTCTATCTAGGTGTCTATCTACCACTCTGGTTCTCTGAGACCACTTCTCATTTCCCCCCCACAATTTTATGATTGTTTTGATCTCAGGTGTTTGAATTTAAAGGAAAAATGTATGCTTATATTGTGGTTGCCCTTTAAATATACATTTCAACACTAATAAGCAGATGAACTTAAGAAAATATTATAAAATAAATTTGTTAGGCTTATTCAACAAAGCGGTGAACTGAAGGTAAAATGTATGGAAATTATGAAGTAAGGCTCGTATAAATCAAATGTATTCAGGATGAATGTCTTTTTTCTTTTTTTAACCTCAACCAGAATAACCCATGTTAATTTATTGCCTAATTAAAATCACCTAAATAAACAGCAAGTGACGGAGGTCCAAGTTAAATTGTGAGACACTGTGACAACAAACCAACAGTCAGAAGCCTATAAACACGTTTCTCTCATGAAGTCACTTCTCACTGAGCCAAATGTTTTTTATAAACTAAAAAAAAAAAAAGCGAAATTTTATTGTTATCAATCGCTGCAAAACACATAATAAAGTGGAGACTGGGACAAACATAAGAATAGACTTAATAGAAATCAAAGTCAGTTTAAGTGAAGCGACACATACCCCAGCTCCACTTTAGGTATATTTTCCAACCAAACCTCCAAAGACTTACACAATCAACATAATTAAGACAGTTAAGACCTTTTACCACTGCAAAAGCAGTCTTTGCAATTTGTAAGACCAATTGTTTTGCTACACTCTGGCCATCTGGCGAGTACACTATTACGGGTATGATTGTTTTATGCAGCGTGGTAGAGAATAGGTGGTAGGATCTCATTTTTAGGTTTATCATCAGATATGACTTTGTTCAGAGGTTGCTTACCCTAGCTTTAATTTTTGTAAAGGAAAACGGCCAGTTACTACGATTAAAGCAGATATTTAAACTGCTCTTGGTTTTTCAGAATCTAGCAGTATTTCTGGAGCTTTTAAGAGGGCCGTTCTTAAACATACATAATTTAGCTCTTTTCAGTGCATTAATAACCCTACATAAAAACAAAAGTTCATGTCATGTTTGGATTGAAAAGTAAGTAGAACTGGGTTATTAGAAGGTAAATACTTTAACCCAAGTCAATTGTACGCGTGCTCTCTCAGTGCCTGTGTGCCTTTCAAAGACTGACTTTTTGTATTGAAAATGGACGCATTTAAAAAAATAATCTGTTTAGACGTCCAATTTATGTTGGCCAATTATTTTTATGACCTGAACGGCGTAACAATCTACAGACATTCATGAGATATAAGCGTGTGAAAATGAATAGATAAGCAGAGCAGAAATTTGTCACGTTGGTCCGTAAATGACTGTGTTTCAAGTGAATCTAATTGAAGTGAGTTAAAACAAAAATACACAGCATTGTTCCTGTGCAAAACTACTTTATTTTGTCAAGTCAGAGCCGACACATCCTTGTATTCAGAGATTGGATCTCAGTGATTTCCACACTTGCTCTCACGTCGTTCAAAGCAGACATGCCGAATAAAAAAACAAAACGCACGCAAAAGAAAAAGGTCCAATACTTACTCTCGAACTCGCACACATGCACCACGGGGAGACAAAACCCTGCACACTGAGACCACAATTGGTTTCAGTGAGTTGTCATGTTCTGGCTGAAAGTCAATTTTACACTTACTTAGCCACGTAATAAGAAGTCATGTTGACAACTCCACAATACATCACTCCTTTCTGAGAACGAGGGAGGAGGAAAACAAAGAACTGAGCACAGAGGGTCTGTGGGGGTGGGGTGGGTGCATGGGGGTGGGGGTGGGGCTGGGGGGCAGCATGCGTACTGCTTGATAAAGAGATATGCAAGAAAATGCATGATTAAAGGAAACTGGGAGAAGAATTTATCTCAATTTGTGTCCACAGTGCAGCTGGACCAAGCCAAAAGACGGTTTTTATAAAGTCAATGGAATATATTAGTTTTTCCACTTAAAGCTTTTTTATATTATGTTAATATTGTCCATGTGATTATGACCACACCGACTGAACGTTTAAAAACAAACAAAAAAACAAAACAAAACATATTTGACTCATCTTTTTAATCCTGGTAATGATTTTTCATGGAATCAAACTCTGTTTTGTGGTCAGCATATTTTTCCCTCAAAGAGCCATTCAGTGTATTTACATCCAGTGATTAGTTTCAGTGCAGTAAAAAGTGCAAGCTGTCATTGTTGGTGCCAGATTCCAGCGTTCCCAAATGGGTAACAAGGCATGCGGTCCAGTTTAATTTAATTTTTTCTCATAACAGTCCCGCTGCTTACCGTTTGATTTCTTCGCCTGCTGTCAGAGCTGCGTTAAACTGAGGCTGATGCAAACTAAAAGTCCCCTGCTGGTGAAATAGTGTGGGTTTTATTGTGAAGTGTATACAGGAAGCTTTATCAGTTCCGACTGTTAGTGCTTACAACAATCATTCATCAGTGTTTCTGAAAAAAGGAAGGAAAAAAAAAAGAAGTTTTTTGACAGCTGATCTTTTATTTCTTACTAGTGATTGATGGAACAAGATGGAGCATCCCGAGCTGTCAGACGAACAGCAACAGTCTCCACACATCAAACTTCATAGCAGGTGATGGATGTCTCTGTATCCTACAGCTCAGTGTAAAACTATTTGTGGCTTGTGCAGCATTTGATCATATCACAACTGTTATAACTTCTTATGGTGCCAAAAAGTGCTTTAATAGACACGTTCCTTTTTTCTCTTGTAATTTTGACAAAGTAGAGGGTTGAGGGGAGTTTGATGTATTACTGGTGTTAACTCCAAATAAGTTACATATATTCTTCAATGCACATTTCTGCTCCATGCCAAACTTAATTTGTTCCTTCTACCTGTAAAATCACTTACACTGCATCCTATAAAATTGCAAATTTTCTAATTTCTCTTAAAAATTCAGGCCAGTAAAGATGCAGCTGAAACTCTGTCCACACTGGATTATTATAACCTGCTAAATTCAGCTCTTTTCAATCCGACTTCTGATTTATTGATGACAGCTCTTCATGGTAAATACAGGTTCAGGCATTAAATTACATTTTTGTTTTTTGTTTTTTTCCCCCTGTAGTCTTGAATCTAGCTGCATTCCTCTACGTAACTTGAAATCTACTACTATCCGTCTTGCATGAGATCTGAAGTCATATTGTCCAGTAGATCTAAACCAATGTCTCTCCAAATTGAACTAATTAAATGTTAATTAATTCACTGTGCTGCGTGAACAGAGTCGATGCTGCGCGTGGTGATCTGTGACTGTGACCAGTGTAATATGAGGTTTCTCCTGTCTGGTGTGATCTGTAGAGCCTAACCCTCCAACTGAAGCTTGTTACTAACTGAATCTGTTTTAAGATGTTATTCATACCCCTCAATAGAATATAACAGCGTCATTTGAGTGCTCCTCAGCCAAAGAAGGCACATCCGTGTCCATCATTTGTGTAAAATATCTAGGCACAGGGTTTTCACACAGCCAGTTGCCATTACAAAACTGTAAACACTGACAGTGTGTCCAAGTCAGCAGCAGCAACTGAGGCGGAGCAGGACATGATGATAGGTCAAAATAATCTGTTGGCACCTCTGCAGTTCTGTGCAGTGTGATGAAAAGGATTTGTTTCTTCTTCTTGTGTGCATCCTGACAGTGCTGTCATCACACAGGTGGATGATGCAACTCTGGAAAATAACATCCTCTCCTCAGAAAGCCAAACTGCTCCCCTCAATGTCGTCAAAAGAAAAAGAAAAGCTACTTGTGAAATGGCACAAACAAGGTCACGCATGGCGTCACGTGGATATCTTGATACTTGTGGTGCTTCATCAAGGATAAGACCGGATCCATTTATCTGTGAGAGTCTCACAACCCATCAGTTAGGTCACTGATGGCCAAACAGCAAGGTTTTCTATCAAATCAACACTGATCAATGTAAAACCATTTAGTTCGTACACAATATAAACAGAATGATGCTTAAACCGCATTGCAAAACACACACACGTGATTTACCTAGTTACATGTAACATTGTGAAATACTGTCCAGTTGTCCAAGATGTCATATTCTATAATATCTGACATTAGTTCAACAAGCTTGTGCATTTAAAAAAATAAAAAAATTACCTTCATACGGTGCATAATTGTGGCTTTTGATGCCAGTTCCAACTTTAGTATCTCTTAAAATGTGATAGACACACAAAGTGGGTGTGAGTTCATCGTGTTTGATATTTGTAATTAAGTAAAAGTCAAGCATGTCTTCTTTTTTTGTTATGTGACTGATTAGTAAAATAAGAGCTGGTTACCAGCTTGTTGTTGTGCGCACCTTTGTCAGGCTTTCAGAAACACTTGCTCCAAATGTGACGGCCACGTTAGCGCTCGTCTTAAATGGTTGCTGCAGGCGCTGCGTTTGATTCTCGTCTTGACAAGGTAAACACACACCCCTTCAGATAGCTTGGATGGAAGCATCTGAAAAGTTTGAACTTATTTCAACCGAAAAAGAAAAAATTACCATTTCTGAAGTTTTTTCTGTGAAATCAACAGAACTACGATGACGCGTCCCTGACCTAACATCTCATCAGTTGTTGTAAACTGTTCCTTTTAAACAAACTTCAAAAAGTTAACTGCCAAAAAAAAAAAAAAAAACAAGCTTTAATTTTCTTTAGTATGTTTTGTTGTATCCACGTTTCTTTGTGGAGGAGTTTTCTTATTTTAGCTGCACATCAAAGGAGTCTGTGACATCAAACAACCAATTCATAATTCCACTTGTCATTACCATCTGTCAATCACCTCCAGAAATAAAGCTTTACTCCAACTAAACAGCATCAAGCATGATGATAATATTTCGCTGATTGCATTATTCATGCATTTGTTTTTGTTTCAGGAAGCACAGTAAGACGTGCTAAAACGGTGACCTTCATCTGAGAGCAGCCGTTTCACAGAGACGCAGCTTTAGTAAGGTGGTTTGTGAGCCTCATGCGCACGCCAACCGAAGAGAGGGTCTAGTTTGAGATGAGAATCATCGCCTTTTACTTCAGTAGTTTCAAATGTTTTCGCATGTCTGTAATAATTCACACAAATCTGTATACACAAAAAAAAACAAAAAAACAACCTTTCTCTGTAAAGCAAAATGCTGGACCCCTGATTAGCTGCGTTTCATCAGGTTCTATTCAAGAGAGAAAGAACGTAAATGAGCTGCACAAGCACACGGACACGGCTACCTTTGAAGAGTAGAGAAATCGGGATAAAAACCATATGCATAGAACTGTTTGAGTGTTTTTTTTTGCCTCGCAGTGGGAAGGTCCCTGCTTCATTTCCTCGCTGTGTGACGTCAAGAATGACACCCAGCATATAACACTTTGGCAAATCTATGTACGGACTACAAAGGTCCGCTGTGGTGAATCCCTCCATCAAAAGAAGGACATTGTTGATAAAGCACATTTTAAACCGCACCAGTTGTGCAAATGTGATTAATATACGTGAAGGTTTTAAACGAAGGGAAAAATCATCCTGTACACGCGATGGTTAAAGCCGTATATGCCGTCGTGTCTTGTCCTCTCTGGAATCAAACATATAAAAATGATTAGTGGCGTCAAATATATCGTTCTGTAAGTTCTAAAATGAACCCTCCTCCTATGGAGTTTAAATCTCTTCTAAAACCCTTTGAATGGTCGACTCATGGACTCGCCAGTTCATATCATGTTGATGGGCCAGTCAGTGTGCCAGTGTGCCCGGTCACAGTGATTTTATGTGAAAATCAACTAGATTCTGTAAGCCAGTCTTCCCACTTTCTGTCTGCTCCTTGTTTCTTTGTTGTATCTGGTTCAAAGTTTACCTGATGTTCTGTTGCCATGGCAGAGTGCTAAAATAAAAGTAGCGTGAAATTACTTTTTTTTTTTTTTGCTTGCCAGTTATTTTTTCAGGTATTTGTTTCAAGGTAGAATTTATGTTTAACTTTTTTACTCTTCATAAATTGTTAAAATAAAATCTGCATATTTAAAGTCATCAACAAAGGAGAATATATGTAAATCTTGTGCAGATAATAGCCACTCTGCAGCAATCCAACTGAGAGACTGATAGGGTGGATGCATACACACACACACACACACACACACACACACACACACACACACACACACACACACACACACACACACACACACACACACACACACACACACACACACACACACATTACCACACAGTTGTTATGACATCACCTTAAAACTAAATAAGCAAAAGCCAGTAGTGAAACATAAATTTGTTAATTTTAAATCTTCAGACAGCCCACATGTACTTTAAAATCATGATACATCGACTCAAATATGACGCCTCTCTTTATGTGAGTCTTTCTTCTTCTTTTTCACTGAATAATATGATTAATTTATTGGAAGAAAACCTAGAAACTTTTGCAAAAACATATATGTGTGTCCAACTCTGATTTTAAAAGAAAGAGACTACGAGAGAAAAAAAATAAAAATACAAGACTCTCTCTAAGAACATCAATCCACTGCTATATATTCTCATAACAAGGACTTGTTTTCCGTTGTGTTATTTCTCCACAGAATGGGCTGCTGTTGTCACCGTCGGTCTGTACAGGCAGCCAGTCATGTGGGCAGAAACTGTCACCATGGTGGCCCCCGTGTGTCTATCCTCGGTTGCGCTTGTACAATATGCCACAAAGAAATAAACCCGTACAGAAAAGCCTGCTTGTGTGAATAGATTGCTTGGACTCTGAATGCTGCATAGGAGCGCTGCAAGTTGCAAGCTTATCTGTCTAGTCAATGTCCACATGAGTGGGTGGGTTGAATTGCTTCCCAGCAGCCTGCCAGTGCCTTTCTGGCAAAAGTGAAAGAACGTGTATAGACCTATAATATATTTTTAATATAATACAATCTTTCTCTTAAATTTCTGCCATTGTGAAGGTTGCTAGATGTTGTTCTGGATGATTCCTGTGGTCTCCTGTGATGTCTCTTTCTCCTATATGCTTTCTCATTTCTGTCCAGTGTCAGCCCCAGGTGGGTCTATTCACGTTATCTTAACCTGACAGAGTATAGTTCTGATGGATGGTATGCTGTTTATTCTCCTATCTTTTGCTTCAGTAGAGTAGGGTACCTTCTCACTCGGGTGGCCAGAGGTGTGGATCCTTGCTTGGTCGTCTCCGGTACCTCATATTTTGAGAGTATGAGCTTTTCCTTTATTCTCGCTGCTGCTCTTCTATCACAGATAACCCTTGATACCGTCTCAACCCACTCTTCCACACTTCCCATTGCTGTGAACAGTTGAGCCAAAGGACTTAACATCCTTTACCTCTACGTTTTGCATCCTTACTGTGCCACCTGCTTTCCTTTCTATTACTCACATGCATTTGGCCTTGAACTTAAATCATTTTCTCTATAGCACCTCTCTCTGCTTCGCCAGTTTTTTATCCACCCATATTCTATTCTCAATAGAGATTACAATATCATCTGCAAACATGACGAACAAGAAGTGACTCAGGGCCAGTGCAGTCCCACATTCACTTGAAGCCATCTCTTACTCCTAACATACACCTCACTGCTATCATGCTGCCCTCAGACATATCTTGCATCACTTTAACCTAACCTTTTCCCTATCCCAAACTCCCAAACTCATGCAGCACCACTATTCCTCCCTTGGCACTTTGTTGTGCACTTTCTCTAAATCCCCAGAGACATGGTACATCTCTTTGTGACCTTCCCTGTACTTCCCCATCAGCATTCTCAAAGCAAACTCTACATCTGTAGCGCAAAAATTGATTTGTTCAAGAGCACTGTCTTCTGAGGGAGAAAGAAACTACCCTCAGAAAATCCCAGGTTCACATCACCTCAGCAGTCATTTTACATTTAAGAAAGCTGCATGAAATACTAGTATAAAGAGAAAAAGCAAATTAAAAAAAAACATAATTAAACCTCTTTAACTTAAAGCCGAGAAGCACTAGAAAGTTTACTAGCAGATGATTTGACGTTATTTGCACTAAGCATTTTATGTAATCGAGTCTGGCATTCACTTTTCCCTACAACTTTTGTCCTGTCATCAAATTGATCCATCAAAATGATGCTTAATGGTTGTTAGTGCATGGAACCATGTAACGTCATAGATTAAAATTGCGCTCATGATACTTGCAGAAATATTTTAAACAAAAAGAACTAAAAACATTCCAATTTCATTCCAAAAAACTGTTTTTCTCTGTCACTATGGAATCTGTCACTCATAGTAACAAGCTGACTGATAAGGTAAGTTTCTGAGGCCTTTAACGCTTTCCAAATGACTGCATTATAAGATCAATGATTATTAAATTCTGACTCATTTGTTTTCTCGAGCTCAAACATCATCAGGTGGCTCATGTTGGTGTTGGTAGGTAGGGTAACAAAATTCCAGCTTGACCTCTGAAAATGTCACACATTGACATTTTATGCCGAGGTGGTACTTGTTGTAATATTGACTGGTATGACTTTGAAGTTATGCCAAGATAGCTTCAATCATCCACACACACACACACACACACACACACACACACACACACACACACACACACACACACACACACACACACACACACACACACACAGACATGCATGCGCAAGCATGCACTACCATAAAGACAAACAGTGCCGTTTTAAATGTGCTTAACCAGCAGATGACATCACTTTAATATACAAGTATACAAATATATAAGTACCTTTCACATGTATGGATGTTCAGAAGAAATGAAATCTGGTTTCCTTTAGGTCCTAAATTCAGGTTGAAAAAAGAAAAACAGATTAACATATGACATTACATTGTGTAATTATTTATTTGATTAAAAAAGACAAGGACAAACAAAAACAAAACACCTTTACTGCTTCCATATTAGTGAAGAGGGTAAGTAAAAGCCAGCCAATTATGGTTAATTATGGTGGTTAATTATGTCATAAGAAGGATATTCCTAGGACTTTGTATTCAAAGTATATAGTATATAACAAGGAAAGTGCTTCTGTGTGTCCTACTTCAAAGAAATACTTAAGCTGTAATTTTGCACCACTAAGCTTTGATTTGTGGCAGGAGCAAATCTTATCTTAAAGCTTGAAACCAAAAATATATGACTGCACCACTGAGGTGGTTTCCTGCTTTGGACAAAGTTTGGCAGCAAATGATTCACACAGAGAATTTAATTAAATTATCAATAATCAGTGCAATTGTACAGCTCTTTTTTTTTTTTTTTTTTTTGGTATATATTTTTTCTAATTGCAATGGTTTTGGTGTTTTTGAAGGCAACATATTTTTTTATTCACTGTCAAAACAGGCTTTGGAGAACCTGTCTTCATCGCGGTTGAGTCACAGCTATGCAGCACAAACTAACTCAAATGTGCACGTCTCTGCAATCATAAGATGTTGCCGTAAGCAAAGGTGCAGGCCACTCACAAACATCTATTTATAATTATCAAGAAAATAACATCCATCTTCAAAGCTGCGTCTTCAAACCTTAAGTCCCTGAGAGATGCTTCCAAGAAGCCATCGTACAATCAAAGCCTTTTTTTTTGTCAACGCAGTTCATATCACCTCTCCCAGAGAAAAACCTCTGAAAGCCAAATAAGAAGGATGAATCAGAAAAGAAAACCTCACTTTGTTTGTGGAGTACAAGATTATTTGTTCATTTGTTTTATATGGGGAGATGACAAGGGGTATTTTTTCTTCTGAACAAAAGCAACCCTTACTTAAGAGGACAAAAAGTCACATGTAAGTACCACTTTAGCCCATCACAGTTTTATAAAAACTTAGACGCTTCAAACCTTAGAAGCTGCGTGTCATTTTTGGAACAAATAGCTTGTCAGCCAGTTGCTAATAATATGGCTTTCTTCTTGAAAAAAAAAGACCTGTTTGCTTTGCAGCTAAACAGAAATGTAAAAAAAAACCAAAATGCATTTAGACATCATGCTTTTCTCTAAAGCCTCCAAACCTTTGTGCATTCTTTGCTGCATGAAACATGGTAGAGACTCCTACGTGAACCTTGTGCCTGTATTTAACCATTTGAAAATTAGTAATCTTACCTGCTGTCTTGTAAGAACGAGAAAATGAAAGGTTACGTTCAGCAATAAGACCAAAACAGATATCACTGGACGGAATCTGTGCTTTTAAAGCAAAGAACACATGGAAACCCAAATCAGCCAATATCCTGGGTCATAATTATATAAGTGTGTATATATATTATTTTTTTATGTATTTGTTTTTAAGGGTTTCCTGAATGAAGACAAAAGTTGTTCATGGCAGCACAAAAGTGCGTGAACGAAAATTAGGCTGAAACCTTCCAGTTCACCATCAATTCCCAGTGGATGTTATTAATCTGCACAAACCGAAATGCCTCAGAGCTCAACTTGACAGACTTGCAGGCACTCGGAGCAGAAAACGGCGTACTGTGGTACATATTGCTAAGACACTCTCATCAAATACAATCTGCCTCATTTTACACAAAGTTTGCAGCTGGTTCGATCCAGGTAAGGCCGAGTTTAAATATGTTTAAACAGTCACACAGCCTCAATTAATGTGCTAATACAGTTCCCAAGTTTATTTTGTGTTGAAAGCTTGATTTGTAATCTCTAATTAGTCGTATGTCCCTTTAATTGGTAAAAACAAACGTCATGAATGATGTGACGCTGAGACAATTATGTTTAATGTCAAAAGCATACAACTTTTACAAAGTTTCTCAGATTGTTGTTTTGTTTAAAAGAAATTAGACAACAACATGGAAAGAACTTCAGAGAACAGGTCAACATCCAGTTGGAGGGATGTCCACTGGACTCCTGCCCCCCTTCCTTGACACCTCCTCTTCAGCCGATATGGACTTGGGTTTTAGGGACTTTTTATTTATTTATTCAGTCAGGTCAGTGAGCTACTCCCACATATAAGGAACATGACTATTGTCTGGTAAATATCAGAAAATTATTGGGACAAAGGTTCAGTAGAACAAAAAAATTACCTGTAAAGAAAGACATAATAAATAATGATAAAAGGGTGTCTAAAACTCTTTCAGTAGATACTGAAGAACAATGATTTGTTTAATCTTTTTTTTCTTCATAAACCTCAAGTTTACAAATTTAATTATTAGATATGCAGATTCATATGCTATAAAAACCACTAATAGCTTCAGCTCTAAAAAAGTTTTTAGAAGAGACTTGGCAGAGACAGATTCTAAATCCATGTGCATTAACTACTACTGTAAAAAAAATATTGGTTTATAGCAATAACAGCACTTTTGATGGGCGGAGGAGAAAGTGTATAATAAAAGTATTCATGATCAGATTGGGGGCAGTAAAAGCTAGCTTTTACGTGTTTTTTTTTCCAGTCAGCTTTTATCAAAAGTGACTTAAAATGACTGTGCAGGTGAATACGCAGCATCTTGCTCAAGGACATATTTTACCGGGCACACGGCTGTTTATACTCACGCTGTGAGCCTCAGAAATTGAATCTGTAACCTTACAGTAATGGGATGGTCTCACTAACCACTAATCTGCTCTGCCACCTGAGAGGGACAGGCAAATAGAAAGACAGAGAAATATGAGCGTGGATATGAAGAAAGGGGGATATGAGCATAGGAAATAGGAAGAAAGATGGGGAAATAGATAATAATAGAGAGGAGACACAGAAGGGGTAGAGAGACAAAGTGTGAGTAATGATGAAGAAAAAGTAAATGAATACCCAAAGAGAGGGGGAGGGAAAGGGAGATTAGAATAACAAAAAAACCAAGCTAGAGAAATGGACTAAAAGAGAAGAAGACTAGTTAACACAGAGATAAACTGCATGTGGACAAATTAATTAAAAAACAGAAAAAAAAAGACAGATGTATTCATAGCAGATTTCAGTGTGCTTGTATTTGCAGGTCTTTTCTAAGTGCTCATAAGGAGGAAGTTGAACACATCGAACCCTGTTGCCTTTAATTCCCTCAATGACAAATTCAGGTGTCCTTCAATTTCACTTCTTTTCCGTCTCACTTACTGCTGTCATACATTCTCATTAGTCACCGTGGCAGTCAAGATGTGTGAGAGTAGATGTGCGAGTCATTTTTGGAAGAGAAACAGACATAAAGAGGGGGGAAGAAAATGCGCAAACGAGAGACGGGTAGGTCAAGTAAATGATGCTGGTGTCAAAGGAGGATCGAGGAAGGGTGCGTGAAAGCAGGCAGGGTATGCCTGCCTCTATGTAGGTTTCCTTGGGCATCTAATGCATTTTGGATCATTTAAAAGTGCAGTGGTAGAAATTGTCCAAGTCACAAGTCCCTATTGCGATGGACTGAAATTTGTTTCAGCGCAACAAAAACACGAACTTCATTTTTCATGGGATAGTAAATCAAAAACTATCTTTCCAAATCAGCTTTCCAAATTAGTGTATTAAAACTTTATTAAACTGGAAGCCTGTATCGTTCGCTCTTTTTTTTTTTGCCTCGTCTGTAAGTATTTTCCTTTTGTATTTGTACTTCATTGTTTTTCAGTTTCTCCCGTGTGGTCAAACAGTTGTATGTGCGCTCACATTACCACGGCCCAGCATTCCACAGAATCTTCTTTTGGGGGCCTAAAATTAACCATTAAACCTTATGACGTTAATTTATTTAAGCTCTAAATAAAAGAACATCGAGTATGTGACGCCATGATGCAGAAAACTCAAAAGGGCATATCATACATATTCTAATTACAGTTAAAATGGGTTGCTGCCATCAACGCATAATTAATCAGTTAAAAACACATTAACCTTGCTGAATCTCATGTTAAATTTAATGGTGATTAAAACATGTGGGCCCAAGTCACCATGGTCACAAACGCAGTCTTTTTTTCCGAGTTTGTCCCAAGTCCTTTAGTTCTTTCCCTCCTGTCATTCTTTTAAAACCTTATTTCAAACTGGATTCATTTTTTAAAAAAAAGATGGAACAGGGCACGTTTAATGTGCATCATCTCTTTTTGCAATAATTTTTCATTGAATGAAAATTATGCTTTCAGTGGGGCTGCAGTTGTTTCAGTTTAACGCCTGGTGTTGATTTTATTACTCACTTATTTACTGCATAATATCTCTTGCTGGAATATGCAAGTTTTTCCCTAAAGAAGACATCATCTGAGTTACATCATACACTGCAGATAACTTCCAAGCATTTAAATATCCCTTACTGTAAAGTGTAACCCCGGCATAAAGGTTTTCCTTACTGATGCTGTGTAAACTAAAGAAACCCTATGCAAATTCAGACCAGATGGCAGTTTTCCTCTTCACCTGCCAGAGAAGGAAGCAGAGTTCTGGGATACACTATATGGCCAAAAGTATTGGCTCACCTGCCTGGACTCGCATATGAACTTAAGTGACCTCCTATTTCTAATCAGTATGGTTCAATATGACTTCGGTCCACCCTTTGCAGCTGTAACAGCTTCAACTCTTCTGGAAAGGCTGTCCACAAGGTTTAGGAGAGTGTTTGAGGGAATTTTTAACCATTCTTCTTCCAGAAGCACATTTGTGAGGTCACACTGATGTTGGATGAGAAGGTCTGGCTCTCAGTCTCTAATTCATCCCAAAGGTGTTCTATCAGGTTGAGGTCAGGACTGTGCAGGCCAGTCAAGTTCATTCACACCAGACTGTCATCCAGGTCTTTATGGACCTGCTTTGTGCACTGGTGCACAGTCATGTTGGAAGAGGAAGGAGCCAGCTCCAAACTATTCCCACAAACTTAGGAGCATGGAATTGTCCAGGATGTCTTGATATGCTGAAGCATTCAGAGTTCCTTTCACTGGAACTAAGGGAAAATAAAAAACCCACACCATAATCCCCATTCAGGGTTTTGCTGCATTAAAAAAAAAAAACAAGATTTCTGTGAATCCTCTGATATTCTGGATGTGTTTCATTACATTAATGTGACTTGTTGTGTCTCCCCTTTGCTGACTTCCACCCTCATCCCCATCTCCCTTCCAGTGGAAATGTGAGATAGGAAGACATCCGAAAATGGAAATCCAACTCTGCAAAATGAGAAGTCTTTGCATCAGTTTTGACAAAAGTCAAAGTATCTATTATGACAGGTTATGTTTACCAGGCCATATCAACAATGTCATGGACATGGTCTGGACATGACTGACGGACAAACTGGCAAAGAAACGTTGCCACCAGATTAATCATTAAAGTCTTAACCTGAAATCGTATAACATCTTGTTCATCTACCTGAAATGAAATCTTTTTCTATCTAAGTGAGCCTCATTTGTCCATTAGTTGCATTTTTTTTTGGTTGTTCTTGTGTTTTTAATTCACGCAGTGTATCAAAATATTTTAATCTGAATTTAACCTGCATGTATTTTTGTATTTTATAGTTGTACCAGTTCTCTTAAGGTGTCTCACTATGCCTGTCAGCTGCATTTAATACACAATATGTTCTCATTCCTGCGGGTGATAATTGTCAGTGGCATTCCTGCGTCTTATACAGATCTAGCTGTTGAAGAAAACGAAATAATGTTGAACGTTTTTGCTCTTTGTGATGAATCTCAATAAGAGAATCAAGGAAATGAAATGAAATATAACAAAACAGGTTAAAACCTTTAAAGGTTACTGCACGCCAAGTCCTTTCTGCGCTGTATTTAGTCAGATTCCTTCTGAATTTGTATGGATTGAAACCCTCCTGTTCTTGACAGACCCTTCATTAACAAAGAAAGATGCACAGACGTTCCACCATATTCAAAAGCACTTTCACTCATCACAAGTAGCTCATATTGAAAAAGATGAAAAAGCAGCATTGCAGGTTAAAAAAAAAAAGATTGCAAAGATATATCAGGCATGCTTTGTCTGTTTTTAACAGCCTTCTTCTGCTCTCAGTTCACCCATCATTCCTTGTGAATAATTGACCTTATGTATGGTGTTTATGTAGAGTTCATCATTTCAGTAAAATGCTGCATAATAATATAAAGAAGGACGAAAAGAATTAGACCATTACATCCTAAATCGTGTCTCAAGTTATGGCTACAAAGCATTTATAACCTATACAGACAGTTCGATGCCCTCTCTGACATTAATTTGCTCTTTTAGAGAAGAATAACCACTTGTTGTTAAAGACCATAATTGCTGCGGATCACTTAAATTTATGAATGTCTGCTCTTGCCATTATTTAAATTAAGTGCCACTGATGCAGTCGTAGACTACATCACACCACTGTATGACAAACCCAGAGTACGTCTGGGTTTTTCAAACTTACAACTGTCTCACTCTCTCACTCCCAGTTCATCGTACGAACATCTATGATGACTGAGGGAAAGCGGGTCGCAAGTCCCAGATGGACAGAGAGAAAAGAAGTCAGTACCTCGAAAAGAGTCCTCTCAGAGGGTTTGTTCATTTTGTAGCGCCCCATGCCACTAGGACAGTCATGTTGCCGTTTAAACTCACTACGGGGGCTCTTACAACTAAGGCCATAATGTGTATATATATATGAGGTTTGTAATGCAATAAAGTGCACTTTTAAAATGTAAAAAATAAACACAACCCCCTTTTTGCCTTTTTCCGCACAACAGTATCATCAAACTCAACATGTCTTTGTAAACTTCAGTTCACATCAGTCCAAAATAAATTCCTGTGCCGGCAAGTGAACTGAAATAACACCCAAACCCTCGCTGCAGGGCTGACTCTGACGCTTGGGAGCGGTGAGACCAAAACTTAGCGGTCGTTTCACTCCGGAGAGCAAACAAAACGGTGCAGGTGCATCCCCGAAAAAGGCAGTCCAACATCCTTGGGCACCCAGGACGATAAACCCATCGACATGCCTTCAGCGCGTCGCTAAGAAGGCGGCCAGGCGTCTCCTTGAGGCAGGCTCTTTCGTCGAGTTAAACCCGGCAAATACTTAACATGTACAGTCACCAGTAATGCACTTATCAGTCCAATAAACTTTTATCACTAACGCTCCATTCCTAAAGCCTAGATGTGTGAAAATGACTCTGTAATCCTCTTTTAAATTTCACGAGCACAGACCAGCCGTCGGCCCTCCACCATCTTCTCCCGTCTCTCCCTTTTTCCCGTGGTTCCAACCAGTTCGGGTTCAACGTTCACAACTGTAATCATTAAAAATACAGGAAAAAAATATTAAACCTTGTTTGGTTTTTGTTTACAGATAACAGGGCTACAGTTTCCTTTTGCCATTTTGCATTTGCAAACATTATTTGTAAATTGTGGAGCGATTATTTCACATAGTAGTGAGAACGTCCTCGTCATTTATTCTGCAAGACCCCAGGTCAATGGGAATCCTTTTTTAAACCCAGGTTGCCAATCTTTTGCCACTTAATGTAAATAGTTTTAATATGCTTCACAAAGGCGTTTTTAAAGTATTCCACATTCCCAGCATTTTATTTTAAAAACCCAATTACATCTGTCTGCTGCGGTATTTTATAATTCTTCATTCACTGTTTCTCTCTCTTCTTTTAGTTCTTCACGTTTTAAATAGTATTTTTCATTTTTTTGTCTGACAGTTTCTTCATCTCACTTCATGTAAAAATGAATAATTTACAGTACAGTGTTTTCATGGTGTTTTACATCATTTATAATCAAACCTTGTAGTCTTTAAACTGCCTTTGTTTGTTTGTTTGTTCGCTTGATGTTGACACTTGTCAGAGTCAGTTATCTATGCATGTCTCATCCGGACCGCTGCTTCTTTTTCTGTCATAGCAACCACCAGCATGTCCCAGCTCACCGAGCTTCTATACCTCCTCTTTTCCCTTCTTTACATTGTTCCAGGCAGCTCCCTCTTCCGAGGCCTTTTCACATGCACCCTGCCTATCTCTTCACAAAACCAACATTTCTTTTCTACTTTGGCCGTGCACTGTCCACACTGATCTATCCCTCTTATAAACACATTCCTAATCCTGCCCAACCCTTCTTACTCCCAGAGCAAATTTCAGCTTCTTCAATTCATCTTCCGTCTTCCTTTTTATCAGTGGCCCACTCTCTAACCCCTTAATATATCCTTCCACTGTCCTGGAAATTTTCCTTTTCATCCTAGTTGGTACCTTCTTGTTGCAAATCACCCCTGACATTCCTCTCCTACCACTCGACCCTGCCCGTACTCTACTCTTCTCTTATTCCCCTGCAAGCCCTGTTGCTTTGCACAGTTGACAAGACGTATTTAAAGTCATCCACCTTTAGCACTTCGGTGCATTCTCAACATTCTGTTGTCTCCCCTGTTTCATGCCCGTCTATTCATCTTTCATTCCTCCTCTGCTGCAGCATACCTCCACCTCTCCAAGCTCTACAATCTGGTTCCTACAGTCATGGCTCACAATGTCATCGGCAAACACTGTACTCCACCGAGGCTTTTGCCTGATCTCATTCATCAGCCTGTCCATCGCCAACACGAGAGACAGCTCAGAGATAACCATCGAGTCTGTCTGTCACTCCTGCCACCTGCTTCACTATTCTCACTGTCCTCCAACTGTAGATTTCCTGCATCCCTCCTATACTTAGCGACCAACCCCCAGACTTCCCTCTGCAGTGCCACATGTACTCTCTATGCACTCTTTTATATGAGCCACTTTGACACAGACATCACAGTATAAAGACGCATGGGAGAGAACTCCTCCCTGCCGATGTGCATTGCCATTCCTAGTTTGTGCTTTCACAAAGAATTACAGCGTTAGACAATTTGAAACTGGTTCCTTTCTTTGTCTTTGCAGCTCAAGGACATCGACAAGTCCTTAATGTCTCTAGTCACAAACTGTGCTTTATTCAGGCAGTGTTGAATCAAGCACAGAGTTGTATAAATCTTTACATAGATTACAATTTCTTTCCGGTTGTTCCAACGGAGCCCACGCAGGAGTGGTTGCCTCATTTTTTGACATTGTCGCTGATGTTTGGAGAAGGAGCGTGCGGGGTCAGTCTCAGTGCATGATGGTTCTTCCAGGTTGCGTAGTAATATAAAAGTTCTTAATTTGACCAAGGTTCTTAATGTGGCCAATCCAACCTCAATCTCAGTCTCAGGTTTGACCACGGTGGTTGCAAACCTGTTTTTTCCACAGCCTCCTTACCCTGCTTGGTACTTGACCTTTGTCCCTTTCATATTTATTGTGAATTATTTGCCTGTGCTAGGGATTCTGATAACTGTCTGTCTGTCTGTCTGTCTGTCTGTCTGTCTGTCTGTCTGTCTGTCTGTCTGTCTGTCTGTCTGTCTGTCTGTCTGTCTGTCTGTCTGTCACCATCCTCTGTGAAGTACTGGTTCACAGTCAGTATACAGTCATTCTCATAGCCCTGTTCTGCCTTTCTGGCTCACCACTTCACACAGAACAGGTTTTTTTTTTGCCATTGTTACGCCTTTTTTTCTTTCTACTTCCCAAAAACAGAACAGAACAGAACAGAGACAAACCAGGTGCAAAACAAAACGTTTAGCCAATTTATTCTGCATCTGTTTCACACAGCACGGTGATGTGGAGTAAAAGGTGCTACGGAGCTGTAAGAACCAGCTTTATTAATGCAGCAAAGTCTATAAATGCAGCGCAGCGCCATCTTACTTACTCCATTTGCTCATTAATGGGCCAGTCCTTGGAAGCGATTTCTGGCAGACATCTCAAGCATGCGTTTGAGCTCATTCTTACTCCCTCTGTATGGCATATTACAATTACTTTCTCTCATTCCTAGGTCTTTTTAAGGCGTAAGAGGTACTCATCTCTGACATGTCTTCTGATGGCCGTCACCCAGCGAACTTGACGCCACTCGTGAAATCCCCTCCACAGCTTCTACCTGTAGGCCCCGATTCTACAAAGGGAGTTTCATTTATGGTCATCACCCCCAATATCTCTATGTATATCTAATTAATGGGATTGATTAAATCTGAGCCTCGGCAACAGAGCATAAGTGTTTCTTAATAAAGAAAGCATTTGATGTTTTCATTGCTGACTGAGTGAAACACTCTTAATCAAATCTTACATCTGAAATCATCCTTCCTGACAAGAAACCATTCTTTATCTCGCTGATCATAACCACTGTCTTTAAACTACTTGTTCTATACCTATTTACTCCTTTTTTCCCCTCCAAAATCAGCACCCACACAAGATTTTTTCTTTCCACTTCAAGTTGTTATGAAAGTGAAATACAAAGAATTCATATGTACTGACTTTTCTTTTCCCTTCAGTACCTTAACAAGTGTGATTTTAGCATTCAAAGTTAATTTTTGGCATTCCAAGTACTACTGATATGATAAAATAAATAAATAAATCGGCAACCAGTTTGTAATATATCCAAACAGGGATGATACAATGCGAATTGTGTTAGGATACCTGCTTTGATTTAGTATAAGCCATTCTTTCTCCTGAAAAGGTATGCTGTCCTCAGAAGCATTTCAGGAGTGAAAGCTTAGGCAGAAACAGTTGCCAATCCAGTTGGACATCCATGTACCTATGCAATCCCCAATACAGTCCATGAGAAAGAAGGAATGTGAGAACAAATTGGATTGGTTAGACTAGGAAGAGAGCCTGGCAAAATCTCTCCCCCTGTTTCACTGAGTTTGTGTGCAGCCTAGTTATGTTGTCTACGAGAAGCCGAAAACCAAGCAGCAAAAGCAGATTTCTGCATCGCACAAGCAGTTATGTGAAATTATTCTCAACTCTGCTCCTTGGACCCTCAGTCGAGCGTTATGTCCTTGTGTTCTCACCATAAAACAATCAGTGTGTTCTGATGTTGGTGGGGAAAGATGTCATTTAACATCCAGGACAAATCCAACAAACTGATTGGCTTCGGTTAGCCGCATGTATCCTGCATATTTATCTATTCCATATGAATACAATTACCATAAAATTCATACGGATCATTTGTTAAATGAAAATACAGTGTTTAAATTGGTGGGATAGTTAATAGCAAGCGTTGTAATTAGAGCACTCAAAAGCAAACAGTGAGAGGTGGTTCATGTCGGGGGAGGGGGGGTGTATACGAGCTCATGTGTTTTTGTGAGTAAAAGCATCAGATTAATGAGTACTTGATGTGTAATGATGGTAATTAAAAGATAATTGTTGTGGTTCAGTGCAGTGTTAAGGCCAATCAAATAATTTTACCAAGATGAAAGATTCCTTTGGTCTGATCATCATTTCCACCCACAGGACATCATACGTTGGTATCAACACGCATTTTTGTTTTTTGTTTTTTTCAGTGTACAGGAGGAATTCCAAACTAAGTAGTTTTGCTGCCTAGAATATGGCTAATCAGTTTGGATTCCTCCGCTTAACCAAACGGAAAGTAGTAGCAGGACCGAGGACAGACGCCTTTTAATGCCACCAGAGACTGATACTAGTTCAGCTGTAAAGCAGCGGGAAAGATCCACTTATGTTTGGTTTCGACCTGTTTTAGTCTTCAAATGTCTTTAAGAGAGATCTTGGTGTCTTTTTCAAGAACTGATTAGTATCGACATTATTCAAAGTTTATTTGCTATGAAGATAATCTCCTTGTGCTCCTCGTGCTCCCTTCTGTTGTTCCAGTTAGGGTGCCGTAGCTCTACAAAGCCCAGCTAAAATACGTGATTTTATTGAGAGGAGGAAAACCTAGTGCTCCGTAACTCTAGAAAGCACTTCCGGGGAAGTTTTATGGTACTTAGATTAACACGAAAGCTCATTGTCAGCTAAAGCAACCAATCTTCGATTCATCTGGCCATCCTCTTCTATTTCCTTCTTCTACTTTGGGTGTTTGTCTTGTGACTAAAACCAGGTTCAACACCAAGAACGCCCAGAATAATACACCAATGTGTTGTAAAGAAGATAAACAAGTTTCATACTATAAAATATATATTCTTTGGACTTGCTTCGGTTTACCACCCGGTGTTTCTGATTTTTATCTAGGCAAGCAGAAGAGGAGCCTTAATAAACCAGACCTTGCCATTGCATTGATGTGCTGAACCGGGCCCAGTGAGAGCAGCACACCCGGCATCTTATCAATGACGTTCACAAGGCGAGAAAGCAGGAAGCAGCCCTGACAAGGCAGGAGACCGCTGCCCAGACCGCTGCCGTCAACCAGACACTCCTCCGCCAAGCGGGGTGAGCTCAAACAGCCGATGATACATCAGAGATTTACACACAAGGTAAATAGTTTCACATTATTTTAATTATTTAGGAGATCTTGCCTTTACTGTGACATAATGTTGACTTGTATTGCTGCTGATATGTGGTCAATACTTTCCACAGGTCAACAGTTGCCTTGCAAAAAGATAAATAGGCAAGATGGCAAAACTTTAGATTGCATGTAGCTGCAGGAAGGTTCGAGCTGGTGCCAAGGTGCATGTCATGAAGCCAATGTGCCTTCTCTGCCATTTAAAATGAAAAAGGCATGGTGTTCTACACAAACAGTGTTGAGCTGTTACGTTTATTGAACAGATATTAAGCTTTGGGGGATTCACCTGTTGCCCAGAGAAAGAGACAGACAATTGTTTGTATGATACAGTTTACATAAACCTTAAAACCATTTTTGTTTTTTTCATGTCAGTTTTCCATTTGAAGTTATTACTGTAGGGGCAGCATCCCCCAGGAAGAGGTAAATATATCTTTGAGGTAAAACTCTCAGTGGAAAAGGGCACACATGGGCACAATTGCATTTCTCACAGAAAAGGTCATGTGTTTATTATGTGAACAGGAACTATAGATAAACATCAACAATGCTTTCTTTATAATGAGGTTCAAGAACAATGGGATAGTTTTACCACCCTTTAACAATATCCTGATAGGAACAATGCATTTGACTCTTTTTAATGAGACTTTCAGAAAATATTGCTCAACTCCTGCAGGTATATGAATCCCAGCTAGAGTAATTCTGCAAGTATTCATTGATATTCAGGGATATTTTACATATTAAACTTTAAAAAAAATACCTTGCTATAAAGCAGTCAATGTGTTGCATATTGTTTTAAGGGAACTTTTTTAACTTTCATTGTCTTTGTGTCTCCCAGTTCGCCCTTGTCGTCTTCTACCTTTTGTGCCTGTCTCTTTTCTTGTCAATCAATTCTCTTTCACTGCAACTTCCAGGCTACTTTATCTCCATCTTCGTTCTCAGATCCTTCTCTCCTCATATTTACTTCTTTGTCTCTGGAATGGCTGACTTTCAACCATTCTGTCCTTTTACCCTCATCATCCGTACTTGTCTTGACAAGTATCTTTTTCTATGAATCCCACTTTGTCTGGGTTCATTTGAGTGATTTTAATAAAAGTAAAGGCATAGGGGTGTTTTCCCATGCTTGAACACTGATTCAGCATTTAGTAGGAAGAATAGTTCAAATTTATTTAATGTGGATGTTCTTTCCTTTTTCTCGCTCACTGTGGAGAAGACAAGAAGGAAGGACAGATTAAAGGATCTCCATCCATCCATCCATCCATCCATCCACCCATCCATCCATCCATCCATCCATCCATCCATCCATCCATCCATCCATCCATCCATCCATCCATCCATCCTCTATACCTGTTTCAGTCTTATTCAGAGCCATGAAACTGTGCTAGTGGATATACAGCAGACTACGCATCACTGGGTAGAGTTGGTCATACTTCAACCAGAAAGTCATCAAATTGATCCCTCGCCCAACCGTGTGTCATCTGTCAAAATGTATGAAAAACCAAACTAGGCAAAATCAGTGCAGTCTAGTTTAATTTTGTTTAACTGTGAGGTACAAACTATGTACAGTCAGTCAGTCTCCCCCGGACAAAAAGGTTCAGTTTTAACACAGTCTGCAACAGGACCTCCCTTTTCAAATACCGTTTCAGTAGCGACATCAGAAATAACTGCAGACTTGCAGACCCAGATTTGATTTTACTTTCATTTATTTTAATTGTCTTACAAATAGTACAAACAGTTCCAAAAAGCAGTGTTACATAATTTCTTTTATTAAAAATCTTCCTCCTTTAACCCTGAGTAGGTACGCAGCATTGGGCTCTGTAACCTGGATACAACCTCTAGCAATCCTGGGCCTTTGGCCTAAGATGATTATCATTTATCAGTAAATCAGAACTGAATTAATCTTTTTTCAGTGTAAGATTTGTCGCAATGTGACCTAATAAGCCTGTTTCCAAATAGCAGCTTCCATGGAATAATCAATCAATCAATCAATCAATTCAAACTGGTGAAATTGATCAAAATTCTTAAGAAATCTGTTCTCTCCTTTGCCATTTATTTGTCCATATTATGCTAATTTTATATAAATGTAATACTTTAACTCATGCTAATTGGGATTCATGGTGATAAATATAGGTGGAATATTCTCTGGGAGATTTATTTCTTTATTCTTTTCCTTTTGGAACTTGGTAATTAAATTATTTTTCACAGGGTTGTCTACATGTAAAGTGGGTATAAAGCGGCACAGCAACAATGCACAATGAGATGCAAATAATAGTAAATAATATTAAAAAATATCCTAGTGTAAGAGTACTCAGGCTCAATTAGCAGTGTGCTCCCGTTTTAATACGTCCTGATCAATGATCAAATGACAAAAAACATCACTACAAATTTGACATAACTTCAATTTTTTGATTAACCGTAGGAGTTACTGCAGGGTGATGGTTGTAGGAGTCGGGGGAGTGCACAGAAGGGAAAATAATCTGGTGAACAAAGGGAGAATGACATGACATGCAGTAGAAAAAACCAAACAAAACAAAAAAAAGGGCAGAGATCTAGGCAGATTTAATTAAAGGTCACAGGCAGAATAAAGTAATACCAAGAACAAATCAAGTTAGTTCAGAAATGTCTTGGAATCAGAGCAGGACAGAGGCCAGAAAGGTCTACAGAGAGTGAAGTTCGCATGGAGGAAACTAAAGTATTTGAACAAAACAAAAAAAAAAAAAAAAAAAAAAAAAAAGCCTGTACTTTGAGTCTCACAGGCAATTTTTTTTAAAGAAATAAAAAAAAATGCTGTTTCAGGCTCTGCCTGTTTCCACCATAATCCAATGACCTGTAAAGATCAGGTAAAGTGGTCTGCTAAGGTATTTCTGAAAAAAATAAATAAATACAAAAAATAAAAACATAGCCTTGCTTCTTTCTGTTTAGGGGCTGCGGGTGGGTTTGATGAACAGGGCTGAGCCACAACACAAGTTCCTTTGGGGTTGTGATGTGTTGAGTCTCATGTGACTATTTGTCCATCTGATCTAAAGCGATTTAGGAGAAGTTTCCTTTGCGTCTGTTGGTACTACCTCTGGAAATCAAAGTTTAACCAGGAGGAACCAGACTAATTCTTAGTGTAGCAGAAATGCAACCAATCAAAAAAATTAAGCAAGTGACATAGACGCAACTATATAAGTTTCCACAACGGACGTCCGAGTAGGAACACTGGTGGACGACTTGTCGGCTTGCAGAATAACCCTGTTGATTCAAGGTGTTATCAACAGTTCCCAAGCCGTCTTGTTTGTTTTCAGGAATGGCTCTTAAACCTTCCTGTACCAACTCTTGTATTGTGTCTGAAGTGCCGTTGTGGTGTGCTTTACTTCTGAACTCTGCCTCGTTCTTGTCGCGAATGTCCACCTTCACACGCGCTATCTCGGCGTGGAGTGATGTTATATCGTTAAGCACATCGTTGCTGTCTGCCTGCTGGACACTCTCACCGGTTCATGTCTCTGTAGTCGTGCCCGAGGCTTCATGCAGGCCCGCCTCCTCGTCCAGGTCATGTTTTGCATTAGTTTTTCTCTTGTCATTTTTGAGGCGCCCGTTCTCGTATAAAAAGTTCTTAAACTGCCGCTGGCTAAACTTCCCAAAGTTTTGTTTGTATGTTTTTGTTAAAATGGAGTTTTAAACTTATTTTAAACTTAAACTCTGCGGCAGCCACTAGGGAATGCGTCCTACTCCCTCATCGCTCAAGGCCCCCCCATAATGTTTTCAAATATTCAAAAAACAGTTTGCATATGCAAGTTTTATGTTTTTTCCAGTTATGCAGGAATGTTCCTGTATTGAAATGCAGGAAATGTAAAATGCACATGCTTATGAAATAAAGTTATCATACACAATAAATGTGTCCCGTGAACAATTTTGAATGCATTATATGCAAAACAGGAATATTTAGTTGTTCTGTATTGAAATTAGCAATGTGATTAAATGTTGCTTAACATGAGTAGCTGCAGCACTTTCATTGGTTAAAAAGTGCTCACAGAAGATAAAAGGTTGGAGACGCCTGCCCTATACTTTAGGAGTCCTCCAAAAATTCTCATTCCTTGGAGAACGTTCCGCCAGCAGCTCCAGTAACAGTTGCTGGTTTCTGAATCAGAACAAAATGCACACTCGCCACTTAACCTGGTAAATGACGTGCTTTACCGGTAGCTCAAATTTGTAAGAATGCATTTTTACAGTACGACGGAAAGTGGTTTCACCGTGAAATGTTTCCATGCCTACTCCTTATCAAAGGTCTTCTCTCAGTTTTATCAGGTCTATTTCCATTTCGCGTTGTTGTAAAATACCATCAGTCCTTAAAAACAGCTTTAGAGTAAAAGTTTCTTGATACTGCAACAGACAGCACTGGTAAAGTTATAGAAATGTATTTGTCTCAACAGTTTCTTCAATCAGCAAAACACAACAACGCTGTCAGAAACACTTCATTGGATCACAGTGAATCAAAGTGTCTGCCGTGTCAGCTTTCAGTGTTCAGAGTGAAACCTCCTGTTAGGGGAAAACACACAGAAAGCAACACCACCTACTCACAACATCAATCTACCAGTCAAGCTGCAAGAAACTCCCACAACATCCGTCATCTGCTGTTACAGGTGCGCTTTTCACGTGTGTGCATTGCTGAGCTTAGGATAAAGCTTTATAAGAGGGTGTATTATTCATTTATACTTGTTTATTTTTATCTACTGCTTTTGCAGATTTGAGCAAACAGGACTGCTTTGTACGAAATGGCAGTAAGAGGGGAAGAAGGAGCGATAACGAGACGAGGAGGACAAAGAGAGAAGGCAGGAATGCCGGAGAGGCAGAAGGGGATTAAACATAAAAAAAAGGGGCATATCATTAAATTGAGGCCAGAAGGGAGATTCTAAATGAAGTAAGTCAAGGTGAGATTGTGACTGAGAGTGATACAAAAAAATCATTTATCTGTATGAGTTAATTTTATTAGTGTAGCTCGTGTGGTCTTAAGGTGCAGTTGTATTATGAGCGGTGCACAGAAGCTCTTTTCAGCTGTTATTTTCTGCATTTGGTTCCATGAGAAAATTAGGTCACACAGAGTTGAAATGATGTGGACTCTTCGCACAAGGTGAAGTTCATGCTATACATAACATTGGAGATCAGCCAAAATGTGGCAATGTTTAGACACGAATGGCCTTCCTGACCTTCGAAGGAGCACTTGAAAATACACCACTTTGCAGATGTTGTCAAGATCTAATCAATTTTTTTTTTTTTTTTTCGTGGCCAAGCAATAAACCTTGGCTAACTCCCGATCAATGGTACTTGCTTTAGTGGGCCCAAAATAATTTTTATTGTGCTATCAACCAATCAAATTTATTTGGGTCATATTTAGTTTTTTCATGAAATGAGGTAAAGCTGAATAAAAAAGAAATGCTTTAGTCTTGGTTGTTCTTCGTGTTGTTGGCCACTTGTTAACCGACTGTGAACGTTGGCATATCTGTTAAACATCTGTTGTAGCATTGCAGTCACACCGGGATGAAAATTTTACTCTACAAGAGTTTCAGCACAACTTCAGAGAGCCTCAAGCATGACTAACATGTTACTGTGAAGGTCAGGCCATGTCTTCTAGAACCTCCTAGGCTTGAGAAGGGTCTGTATTAATTACAGAGTTGATTATGAGAATAAACTGATATGGAAGTCATTCTTATTCTTATTTATTGCCACGTAAGAAAAAATTACAAGGAATTGTTCATTATTTGTCTAATAACCAAACAGGGAAAACAGAGCCACATTTAGGGCTTTTCCATCCATCCATTAGCTATACCCGCTTTATCCGTTTCCGGGTCACGGGGGTCTGTCGGAGCCTATCCCGACGCATATCAGGCGAAAGGCAGGGGTACACCCTGGACAGGTCGCCAGTCTATCCAGGGCCACATAGAAGACAAACAACCAATCACACTCACATTCACACCTAGGGAGAATTTAGGAAGATCAATTAACCTACTTTGCATGTTTTTGGACTGTGGGAGGAAGCCGGAGTACCCGGAGGAAACCCACGCAAGCACGGGGAGAACATGCAAACTCCACACAGAAAGACCCACCGGGGCTTTTCTACTAACTCAAAATCAGTGCTGGTAGTAGAGCTACTTCCAAACAGGTTCTACATAGAACTGGAGACCCTACATCATTTATTACATCACCAAAGCGGAAGGAGGAGCGTAAAAGGTAAAGGAGGTAAAATTCCTCAGGACAACAATGGAAAATCAAATTTCACTAAGTGCAGACTTTGATCCTGGCCCTAAAAAAGTCCGGACATGACTTCATGCAACACTCTGCCATCGACATCGATGGCAATTATAGTTCAAGGTGACAGTTAGTCTTTTAAGAGACACGTGTTTGTGATTGCATGGTTAAATCAACAAGATTGCATCCAGAATTTCCCAGTGATAAATGTTTTAAACTCACAGAGGTTGGTTAAATATGGCCTGGCAAGGTTTTGGGGCCAGAGAAACACCGGTTTTCCTGGCACAGAGATGGTGCTTTTCTTGCCGCCGGTCAAAGGGGAAAAATAACGGTGATAAGTCTGTCACTAACTATGTCAACTAATTTAAGATAAAGTACCGAAGCTCTGATTTCAGCTTAAACACCCTCTTACATAGCTGTGTGTGATGCAAATTGTGTATATGCGGAAGCATGTCACTAGGCGAAAAGCATTCAGGAAGTGGCTCACATATCAGACACATTTTTAGAGGTGGATGCATGCCATATCTTTCTATCCAACACCTAACAGAGTTTTTGGAGATGGCCTGTAGCAAGGAATACAAGGGTGTGTGTCCATGATGTCTTTAAAAACACCAAAGTTAGAGTCAATCCCCACTTGATACCTAGAGATACTGTGGGTGATAAAAATAACCCAATGCCCCTCCATAGATTTGAATTGGGGGCTCTAAACCAGGGAGGGGGTGGGATTTTAATAGTGGCAGTAAGCTTGTCGAGCAACAGGAATCTCAAGGCATGTGAGAGATGAATACCTCTTCCTCCATGAATAAACTTAAGAACAAAACTAATTGGAAAAAAACCATGCAGGGGGGTGAAAGAGAGCTTAAAATGCTGCTCGAGATGTGTGCCTGAACTAGCTCCCAGGGGTCGCCTCATTTTATGGGAGTTAATTTTAAATTCTTTTTGCTGTTTGTCCCAGTTTCTGACAGATTCAACCACCTGTGGGTTTAAAGCTGCACAGAAACCCTCTAATGCTTGCTTTAATTTTAACATCTTCAGTACTTCTTCCATGGATCTCTTTATTTGTTCACTTGAAATATCACTTTTGACATTTCATAGTGAACTTTAACCATTTGGTGGGAAGCTATATATCAGAAAAATTCTTTTGAAACGCTTTCCACTGGCCAGAGCCTTTTAGGCCAAATGCAGTTCTGCAAGCAAACACGGTGGGTTGTTTATTATACTATAACATCTGGTATAACAAATTATTGAAAAAAAAAGAAGTTTTCTCTTAGAATTAAAACACTGAAATCGGTTCAACTAGAGAACTTAAGCAGTAAAAGAAAATATAAAGCAAAAGGTCAAGGAAAACTCCTTAGTAAGTTGGTGTGAAGAGTTTCTTGACTCTACCACGAGGAGGTCCACTAGACTTTTTATTTCAGTCTCGATAGGTGGAGGAAGTGTCTCAACCTTTTTATGACCATAAAGCACACAAAACATATTCTTTGTTTTATATTTGATGTGTTTATTATATCTTTAAATCCAAAACACCTCAATTTTGTCTTTAACAATTTCTAAAAATGTTTTCTTATCATTATGAATGCGTAACATATATCTGTTCATTTTTTTTAAATATATATTATATATACATATATATATATATATATATATATATATATATATATATATATACATCTGGCACTGTAGGGCTAACAACCACATTGATGATCTTGTTACGGTGCATCCTCCTTGTACGAGAGGACGTCAACTTTCTAGAAGCTTCTGACTGCAGCACAAAATACAAAATACTCCATGGCAACAAAACAGATGAGGCCAAGCATGTCAAAAAGATAAACATCATGCACACTGCAATACTCTGTGGCAAAGGAGGATCTGCCATTCCCACAAATAAGGATGCTGCTGGTTCTCATCAGCAGGATTGGAGGCAAACATCCAGACTGTTATGGGTCTAACAAAGCATGTACTCAATTTGTATTAGCAGCTTATTCATCCCACATTTTACAGCGGAACATTGGTATTGAAAGCTGACCGGTGGGCAAGTGTCTTCCCTTTCAGCTGTAGAGGTTATTGTTTCTCTCTCTAGAGGATTTCAGTGCTGAAGCTGCAGCGCACAGGTGGTGGACCACCAGGCAACGGCAGCGTTGGCCAGGATTCAGCCCCTGGGATGCTTAGCAGGGGTGGGATGCAAAAAAAAAAAAAAAAAAAAAAAAAAAAAAAAAAAAAAGCTTGAAGGTCTGAACATGTGCTCCTCACAGATTATGTTTTGTGAATATGAATGACAAATATCACGGCCAGTTCATGCAAAGCAACATTGATATTTTGTAAAATACCGAATTGTAATCAGAGTTAACATCCTCTTCAGTTTTATTTATCATTTAAAAATTCCATTGTTCATTTGGCTCTTGGGCGAGTTAAACACCTTCCCCATTTGCAGTTCCGGCATGTGTCTAACTAAGCCTTTCCCCTTCCCGTATTTCTATTTGCTCGGACTATAGTCTGGATTAACATGAATAACATCTGTCATCTGTTGTGGCTGGGCGTTATCCGAAACTTAAAATAATTTTCTTTGGGCTGAGGGAAATGAATAGCAACCAGTCTCAATGGAATGAGTTCAATGGCCAAGAATTCAGCAAAAATTGGTATGGGTTGACAAAGTCTGTATTGGAAACACCTACAGTTAATGACTGGATGCCACAAGAGGTAAAATGAGAGTTAGAATTGATGTGGTTTCTTGTCTGTGTTAACAGTTTAACAGTTAAGGGAACAGACAGGACTTAACATTGATGGGATGGGAAGGGAAAATTTGCACAGGAATGTGATTTATGATGGTGAAACACCAAAGGCAAGACCGCAACTTGGTCACAAGTTCTGGCTTTCTGTGGATTGTCAACATTCTCAGGTGATCAACATTTTCACTTAGCTGCTTGGAATTGTGATTTACTCAGATGAAATCGGTCCTTCTCTACTTAAAGCTGGGCTTTTCCCAGTTAATTTTGTGTGCTATATGTTTACACTACATCCTGCTTGTACAATTAAAAAAAAACGTGAAACATCTCAGCTGCCCTTGGATTTGAGGACGCTGGCTGGCTACAGGTTAACCACTCTCGTAAGAATAAGCACTTTTTTTGGCTGCACAAGTGAAGTGGCATATATTTTTTTATGGCAGTCTGAGCGTTTTGGTTGTATTCTCTGAATATTCATCTTATTTCAATTAATCCAGTCATCAGCTGTTCCGGTTTTTGTGGAAAGTCAGGCAGGAATGGTGGAAACAAAAGAGGAGCACAATTAACAGGAGCATCATGCACTTCAAAGACTTTAAAAAACATCTTTGCTGGACACCATTGCTGGAGGATACTTGACAGCTTGGCAAGTTATTTAGAAGTGACCTCAACTTTTAGGTTAAAGATCAATCTCTTTTTTTTACTAGGCCTTACTGCTGCCAAAGCATGAAAATGCATTCATTTTTATGTGTATAATTTCACAAGATAACACTTCCATTTTTATGGTTGTCTTCCTGTAATGAAATGATTGTTGTATAAATGAGAGAAGCTCAGTCCAATTATGCGGCAAGGTCTGTCCTTATTGATTTACCATTTATCTGTTGTTGAAGTCAATACCAGGGTGGTAGCGATGATGATAGTCTTGATTATGGATGGATTGTTCCAGCAGTACTATGAAAGAGAGAAAACAGGAAGGAGGAAGAAAAGAAAGTATAAAATTTGATGTGCTGGGTTGAAAAAAAAAAGGAAAAGGAAACGTGGATGAGCAGAAAAGGAAAAACATGAATAATCAGGCATTTAAAAATAAAACAAGGTACTTTTCTTCATCAAAGGAAGGGAGCAACAAGGTCTGAGTTTTACTGATACCAACAAAACTGTTTTTTTTTCACATTTTTTTTTACAGTTTTTTGATTGACAGAGAATTTTATGCAGGAGGAAGAAAATAGTGAAATACAAATGTTCATTTAACGTCTCTTTAACCACATTATGAAAACTGACAAACTGATATGAGAAAAGTTATGAAATATTTCTAGTGCCTGAATATTCTCTATTGAGCAAGTTCTCCAGGGTCCTTCATTTAAATGCATCAGAGAAATTAATGAACTAATTAGACAGAGTAATAATCTAATCAGTATGTTAATACGATTTCAGACTTTGAATTTAAACTAGAACTCATCAAACAAACAAATCAACGGCTGAGGTCACTGGGAAGACGTTAATGTGGAAGGCTAAAAACCTTCAGCACTTCTGTCCTCTTCCGCAGACCAGGGATTTATTTGGTGTTCTGAAAATAAAAGTAATTAGAAACAGCTTGTGTTTTAAAGACATTGTCCAGGATGAAAACTATGACTGGGGTTTCAGATCAAATTTGAGCTTTTTTAGCATTTTATCGCTGTAAGGCTTTATTTAGGCTTCCTTGTGACATCAATGCAGAACCTCTGATGAATCTTATGTAACTGACATCTGAGCAGTTATACTTGCTTATTTACATCACTCTGCAAAAAGATAACCAAAACACTAGATATCAGCAAGACCTCTGTGTTCCAGTGATAAGTGTTGTTTTTTAAGCAATCGTGGCTGAAAAAGACAAAACTGTTGAAAAGTGAATTTAGTCAGTTCTTCCAGTTTATTTTGTGTAGCACCAAGTCTCACTGTCAAAGCCATCTCAAGGCATTTTACACACTGATTAAAAGATTTCAATGCAGTCCAGTGGAAACGTAGTCCAGTTCAGTCCAGTTATATTACAATTCAACCCATGTATACGCGTAGCTAAGGAATCTAACAGGTTGGTTTAAAGCCTCTTTTCAGTTGATCCGATGTTTTGAGCGTGGACAAGGGGACTGTGGAGAGAAACGGTTAACAGATAACAGAAAGTTCCAGCAAAACCTTGAAGGACTGCCAACTCCTTCACAGGTTGGGGCATCTCAGAGAGTAAAGAGATCCCAACAAAACACAAATGATTGGTCCAGGGATACTGCCTTTAAGAAAAAATTGAGAAACAAGGTGCCATATGCAGTATACGTGCCCAGTGCATCATAGGAGGTCTCTTAGAAACCTAGGCCTATGGGAGCATAGTTTAAGGGACGGCTTAGGATCATCTGCTACAAATGTGAACAGAATGAAGACCAGGTGGTCAGCAGCAAAGGAGCACCACAGGGGAACACACTTACTCCGTACACCTGAGACTGTCAGTAAGTCGGAGTTTATCTCCAGAAACACTCAGATGATTTCTTTGCAGCATGGTGTGGAATCAATCATGCAATATTGATCCTAAACAAGACAAAAAAGATGATTGTGGATATTAAATGGACCAGAAATATGTTAAACCCTATTTTCATCCTGGGAGATTAAGTGAAAGTGGTGGAGGAGTATAAATACGTCAGTGTTCACCTGAACAAAAGACTGAACTGGAGACATAACATGAATCCTGCCTACAAGAAGGGAAAGAGCAAAATACTTCTTGGGGAAGCTTAGGACCTCCAATGCTTGCCGCAAGACGTAACATATCCTCCAAAATGTTGTTGTGGGAAGAGCAATCTGATCTGCCTTTAAATATAGACAACCACAGTCTGACTGGCTTGTCATGTGTTGTTGGATATGAATGGCAACAGTCGCTGTTAAGAGGGCAGGCGATCACCAAATGTACTGGACCACTAAAATAAACACTGCGTGAAAGTAATTATAGTGCTGAAAATCTGATGAGTATCAGTTCCATCGAGACAACTAATAAAAACGATACAAAGATTTTCAGTGGAAAACTGACCTTGGATTTTTGTTTTCTCCATCCATTATCTACACCTCCCTTTTCCCTCTTAGGGCCATGGAGGTCAGCTGGATCATACAGCAACTCCTCAGATAAAGGCACGCGTAGACCCCAGACAGGTCACCACTTTCCTCTTTTTAGAAGTCTCTGATGCAACATCCGTTGTTACAGAAATCAGAAATTATGCTTTCCTCTTGGCGTACATTAGTGAGTTAGTGCGCGTTTGTTTACTTGAGGGAAAGTGATATCGTGACAGAGTTTGTGAGATTTCATGAGGAAGGGGGATGGTTGCAGGGGAGGCTGTGCATGTCTGCATTTTTATCTGTTTTGCCTTTGGAGATTGTAGAAAGTAATAAGAACTATTAAAAATATAATTTTGCAAATAAAGCAGAAGAAAGGCGTAAGAAATGAATAACCACTCAGCACACTGAGCAAAGGAGAACGATTTGGCAACCTGCAGATCAGCAGGCACAACGTAGCTTCATTATGTCTGCAGAATGAAAAGTGCAAACACACTCACACACTTACTTTTAAATCTCTTACTTAAATCCCTCACATCATCCTAAGCTGTGTATGTTGTAGAATTGCCTTGCAGACAATACTGAAGACTACTTAGCAGGAAAACCATGTGCATTCAAGTGCAAAAAAAGTCCTGATTCTGCATCTATCAAGCATTTATTCTACATTAATGTTAGTCAACATGTCATAAGCAATTATACAAAAGCAGCAGCTCTATTTGTGAGCAACAGCCTTACAAGCAATTCAGGGACACACAGAGGGCAGCACTGTGTTACTGCATCAAACAGAGCCAGAGGCCTGGAGATAATGTTAACGGAGTTTTTATTCTATGCCGAGAGCAAGTAGCCTGGTCCTGCGGTAAACTCCAAAATAAAAAAAGTTTTAATTTTGAAGATGGACACTAAATGTGTGTCTTTTTGTCACCAACAGCGTGCCATTGTTTTATGCCTTTATGCCTGCACTGTGGTTGTGTGGTTTTGCAGATGGAACAAATAAACAAAAGAAAACTCCCCCATGAGACCTGAACAAGCAAATGTTTTAACAGTTTGATGGCGTGGAGCATTCACGTGACAGGAGAAGCGACAGCATAGAGGAGGAAATACATCGGAGATCGGAGAGAAGTCACTTCTGCTGCCAGTCAGTCTGGGAAGGATCAAATGGCCCCGATTCCAAACAATCTGGAGTCCATCCTTCCACGGCGAGAAACATTACTCAGTTTTAAATCTTTAAAACACTTGCAAATCTTCTTATGATTAAATGTCCCAGCAACTTCACCTCAAGGTCAAACTGTGTAATGCTCACAAAAACATTTAAAAAAATGTTTTTAAGAAAACCAACTTAATGACAAAGTATTAAAAAACAGAACAATGTTTTGAAAAGATGAAAAGACTGAACGCCTCTTCTTCAAAAAAAACAACATGTGAGCAATTGTGAGGTTTGAAAAGTTGAACCTAAAAAGATCACCTTGCTGTCATAAAGTTCAGCATGAACTCCTCCATTTATGAGATGTTTTGCACATTGCCTTTGTAGCAAAGACCTTGGTGCTGAAGGTCCTTGCTACACAAGCATACAGTCACACAGAAGATAAAATCAAATTATCTGACTCCTTTTTTTAAAGACTAAAATAAAGTTATTCTGCAGCCAGTCGGACTGGCAACAGGTCTGGATGCAGATGGCCTTTTCTTCCTGGGTCGCAGCACTCCACTGCATCAATACACGAGCGCAAATGCGGTTATTGGGTGCAGATGAGATAATTAGTCACTCCTGGCAATGTTACTTGAACCACTGCCCCTCCAGTGAGCAGAAACCACACATGACTGCTGCCACAGTCTTATTTGACAAAAAAAAAAAAGCAAAAGAAAAACCATCACGGAGCACTTAAACGTCCTGGCAAATGTCAAGCGCAGTTCTAGAAGAGGGATTTGTGGCTGCCGCACCACCTAGGCACCATGCAGTCACAGGTTGACCACGGACTCTTCTGTACAGCAAAGCATTCCAGAGGCAAAAGTTTAAACGCTCAAAATCTTCCGTTTCAGTCATTTTTTCATGGTTCTGTGCTGGTTGAGAAGGTTGTTTATTTAAGCAAATTCAGAACAGAAATGCCTGGGAAAAAAAAAAACCCTCCAAGAACGAGTTGACTGAAGATGTTACACTGTGATGCGCCATTTATAGTTCAAGAATTTGAAGAATTCTCAAAGTCTTGGCATTTGATGTGCTCAGAAAATAACCTTTAAGATTTGAGCTTGAAACTATTCAGACTTTCTGTTCTCAACACTCTCATCACACTTCAGCAGACACACACAGGCTTTATTCTCTGGGGATTATGCCAAAGTTTTATACATGACTCACAGAAGCCAGGATGCATTGGGACACACACACACACTACACACACACACACACACACACACACACACACACACACACACACACACACACACAGAGTTGAGGATTTAGGATACCACTGGCCTTTGATTTGGCATATGTGAGACTCTGAATGGGCATGTAGCCACGGCCTCACCCTGATGAAAAACACATGCACAAATAGACTCAGTGTTAAACTGGCACTTCACTGACAAATCTTACAGTACTAGAACCGGTTGTCGGTTCTAATCCCCCTGCACAAGCTGAGCTTCACACCATGACGTCCACATAAAGTGGTAGGCAAAGAGGGAGAATCAGACTGATTAAAACAGGGCAGACAGACCAGAGTCAGGTAGACTAAATGTTCAAAGCACAAAACTAATGAAATTTTACACATGTAATCCATGGCTCCTGCTGACAGCACGAATCTGGAGACTACCCTCGGCTGAACTCGCTCCTGGTTGTTGAAGGAAAATGGATGCAGTTTTGAGAAGCTAAAGTTATGCTTGTTGCTCGTGATGGATAATAGATGTGTATTGACAGGCTGTTTGCTGCTGGGAGAGAATTTAATGTTTTACAGGTTGAATGACTTGAATTCACTGCGTATCTGACATTTACTAGGTTCGTTTTGCTTGAAAATAGGTTTCATATTATTATTATTATTATTAAGTTTCACATATATTGATTTTGTTTTATTTACCATTAACATGAACAAGTGTGTCAAAGTTCAACATTTGTTTTTAATCTAGTAAAGTATACTGTTCTTTGTGCCATTTTGTGTTATAGTTTTTAATTTTGTTCTTGTAGGAAATGGTATATGATTTTAAATGTAAGTGCCATGAAAGTGCATCACAGACTTATTTCTAATACATAAGGGAACACTTTAACTCTATAACATTACAGAATGAATCTTTTTCTTCGTCTTATTTTCCTTTCACGAGTCGCTACGGGAATCATCCATCTCCATCTAACCGTATACTCTGCATCCTCGTCTCTCACACCAAATAACTTCATGTTCTCTTTTACTAAATCCATAAATATCCTCTTTGGTCTTCCTCCAGACCTTTCCAACCATATCATCTTACCAATATATTCACTATCCCTCCTCTGGACATTTCCACACATCTCAGTCTGGCTTCTCGGGCTTTCTTTCCAAAACATCTAACGTGTGCTGCCCCCCTGATGGACATTACTGATCCTATCCATCCTTGTCACTGCCAAAGAGAACCTCAACATTTTAATCTCTGCTACTGCCAACTTTGCCTCCTGTCTTTTTGTCAGTGCCACCGTCTCTATATAACAATCGCTGGTCTCGCCACTGTCTTGTACACCTTTTCTTTCTTGCTGATACTCTTTAACCACACCACCTCATTTCCAATTTCTCCTCTGCTCTGGAGTGTTGATCCCTAGTACTTAAAATTCTCCACCTTCTTTATCTCTGCTCCTTGCACCCTCACCGTTCCTCTTGGATTCCTCTCATTCACACATGTATTCTGTCTTGCTGCTCCTAACTTTCATTCCTCTCCTCTCCAGGGCATGGCTCCACCTCTCTAGATTTTCTTCCACCTGCCCCCTTTTTCACAATGTCATCTGCATACATCATAGCTCACGATCATTCCTGTCTCACGCCATCTGTCAGCCTGTTCATCACCATAGTAAACAAGAATGAACTCAGAGCCGATCCTTCATGCGCTTCCACCTCTACCTGAACTCCTCTGTCACACCTACTGCACGCCTCAACATTGTCTTACACTTTCCATGCATGGCCTACACCACTAACATACTTCTCTGCTCATCCAGACTTCCTCATACAGTACCATAGCTCCTCTCTCAAACACAATGCAGTTCCCTCTCTGTACTTCTCCGTCAACATCCTCAAAGCAAAAACTGCATCTGTACTACTCTTTATTTTTTATATACTGTGAATTCCTTAAATAATCCAAGATTTGTTTCTGCAAGTGATTGACTTTTTAAATGAATTAACTGTGCATCACTGTAATTAGACTCTTGATTTGACCAAACGAACCTCCGAATTAGGCAGATTTAAACAGATTTGCAAGATAGAACTGTACTTTTTTTCCCCAAAGATAATCCAAGGGGAACTTTCATTTATTTTAATGCTTCTAACTAAAAATGTCATGCTTTCATCATCTACCTGTATTCCAACAAATTTTGTTTTAGGACCAAAACAAATTGCTGATTATGATTTACAGAGAGATGGAGTAAATAATAGACTTCTAAAGCCATAAGAATTATAGTCTCTCTTATTGAAGTAATGCATGTAGCTTTTGGTTTGGGAACATCTCAAGGTCCCCAAGGAGAAAGTAGAAAGTGAAAAACGTCTGGGGTTGAAAATCTGTTTATCCAGTCTCGGAGCAGCAGATGAAAGGAGATGGATCAGTAGACTAGTCTAGATGGTGTTGTCACATTACCCTAATAGATCTAAATGTGTTAAATCAGAATCTTAAATGCACAGTGTTGCAGATATTTTTATCACATTTCTTAAACTGATATATTGCAGGTTTATACTTGCTAATAGAAACAGTTTTTACCCGGTCACACACTGCTGTTTTCTCAGCATAACAGAATATCACCACCTTTTTTCTTGACTTACCCTCTCTTCACCTTTTGTTGGTTGTTTGTGAAAATGGGCCTAAACGGCCCTTCCTTCATTTTGATGAAATATAAATGATTTTAATTACTGTCATGACACCCCTTAGTATGGTTCCTTATCAGCCATAGGAAAGACCAACACTGATGCAGAAGGGCACCTTTTTAGTTGAGCTGTTAATCCCAATATTCTAATGTATCTTAAACAAAAGCACAAGTTTTCCCCAATGGGACAATTGTTGATTGGGCTCAGAAACAGCTGTGACAGTTGTGAGTAAAGGCCTTCATTAACAGATGGAACAGGCTGATAATGATGAATGAGGTGTGGATTTAGTCAGATGGAGAGTTCAGGAGCACGGGATTGATTTGGCGGAGTGTGTCAGGCAGGAATCAGAACAGGAAAAACAGTTAATCCTACCAGAAATTTACTTTTTTTCCACCTGGATCTTTAAGTTGGGTGGATACTGCAAAAGCAATTATCACCTGAACAAATCATTGAGTAAATGTGCCATCACTTTCTTCAGTTAAACAAAAACAAAACTGAAGTAGTTGTCTTTGGACCAAGAGAAGAACCTTCAACAGTCAGCACACAACTTCAGTTAGATTAGAGCTACAAACGTCTGATGGGGCCCAAAATCTGGGTGCAGACATGGACTCAGACATCAACCTTTAGAGACACATTAAAACAATCACAAACCTGAAGAACATCTCCAGGATCAAAAAACTAATGTCTCAGCAGTATCTTGAAAAACTCGTCCATATGTTTATCTTCACTCGCATTGATTACTGCAAGTGTCTTCACAGGTCTGCCTAAAAAGTCAGTCAGACAGTTACAGCTGATCTTGAATGCTGCTGCCCGAGTTCTCACTAGAACTAAGAAAGAAGATCACATCACTCCAGTTCTGAGGTCCTTACAGTGGCTCCATGTATCTCTGAGAATAGACATTAAAATACTTCCTCTTCCCCATCTAGAAATCACTGAATGGTTTCGGTTCCACAATACATTAGAGACTTGTTGCCATATCAACCATCCAGGCCTCTCAGGTCTTCTGGTTCAGGTCTGCAGATCTGGCCCACAGATCTGGAGCAAACTTCCAATGAACCAAAGGAATGCAACCATGCGTGGAAACAAACAAAGGCCTAATACCAACAGCAAAGCCTGACATCATGGTTTGAGACACAGAAACCCTCTAAATGACTCAAAACCCCAGTAGGCTTTGCTCCATTTATGACACCTAGGTGATAAGGAATAGGCATATACCTCAAACCCCAGCGTGGGTCCCCATGGTGCAGAGCTGATCAGGCCCAGCTATGAAGAGCAGCTACCTCCCTTTCTCTCTCACAAACTCTCTCCATTGTTGACTCCGACACGGACCTGATCGCTCTTGAGCCTGTGAGCTGTGAAAGCCACAGCTCCTACTTTAGTGTGACGAGCTACCAGCCGAAGGCCTGCCTCCTTCATCACTGTTTCTTAAAAAGGGTCTGGTTGCCAGGAAACAGCAACTACAGTCTGTTTGGCCGCAGCGCTGCACCAGAGTGACCCGCAAACCTTCTGAGCCGCAGACGAGTCGAACGAGGGACCCGTGCATGCCCCGACGACATGAACGCCTTCAGACCGATCCGGAGATGAAGCAAGTCCAGGTGCGGTACCTACGCTTCATCCCCTCATCCTCACAGGGACAAGAAGACGAAGAGAGAGCGCTGCTCCTTGCCAGGAACACCAGCGCTGCGTTATCATGCAGTTGTTTACCAAACCCAGAGGAATGCTGGTCTGCCAAGGACCAAACGATCGCTTGCAAGCGATCGACATTAGAGGCTGTTTTTGTGTCTGGGTAGAGAAAGTTAGTCACTGCGTTGCAGACGTTGTGAGCCGGACCACTGATCCTGCCACAACTCTGTTTATTTGCCACAGCTGCTGAAGAGTGTTTGTTCATTTTTAGCTATCTGTTCCTGCATCCATGTTGATGGATCTAGTTGATGCGTTTCTCCCACAACAGAAGAAGTTTTTCCTCATTTCCCGGTTGAATGAACAGAGCACACATGTGATGTTGGCTTTACATTGTTGCTTCTCTGTGTGGGAAACAGCCAAACAGCTTAGTTTTCTGGTGGTTGGACGTGATTGTAGTGTTTTTTGGGTTTTATTCTCCTCTCCTCTTTCTCTCATCCTTTCCTACTAACCCACACAGACACGTCCACGCTTATCTTGGACATCCGGCCTCTGATTTCCTTTGTCATCACACGAGACTTGAACACCACGCGATTTTTTCTATTCATACAATGCGTATAAAGGTCTTGTCACACAAGCACACACACAAACACTGTTTCATGTCTAGTTAGTTGTTTGCTTAAGTGTAGTCTAATAATTGTGTAAATACATTCTGATTAATTTAAATGAGAGAGGTTGTTTGTGGATATTTTGTGGTTATGTGGTTCACACATATTTGTAACATTTGCTGGATGCAAAGGCCTGTGCGTGGACTCCTTTCTTTTCTGTTACTCTATAATGCCGCCCCTGGTGACAGGCTGACACACACAGAAAAACAGCTATTTAATACTGATTGTGCTGTTTGTTTATCAATTACTAATATCCAGGTGGTGCCCAGTTTTAATTGATTCATGTCTCCATTATATAAAAGCATACAAATACAGCAAACAAATACAAATAAACAAATACAAATAAATATACAAATATACAAATAAACTTGCCTTGCCTAAAGGCAAACACTTAGGGCTGCTTCCATCCTACAACACTTGATTCCTGCTGATGTGAGGAATGAAAAGAAGCTTTAAGTCTGGCTGGATGGCATGAAGGAGGACCAGATACCAAATATCAATCACAGGTATGAGGCCACTAGTTTTTGTAAGCCACACAGAGGGACAGTGAGTGATGATTGTACCGCTGAACCCCATAACAGTGTTTAACTGATGGACAAAAAAACAGTAGAATAGGGGCAAAGGATGAGAAGAAAATGGCAAAAAAAAGGAGTTTCAAATTTTACTCAATAAAAAGTGCCACATTTGGAACGTTCCTCTGATGAAAAACAAATGCAGATTGCAGTCAGTCAAACAAGGTTATCTGAAGCATGAGCAACGATTCTGGTCTGATCGATGGACAGTACCATCACTGACTGCGTCAGGCAGATCAGCTGTTATTGTAAGCCCACTTTGTCATCATCGGGGGATGATATGGGATGATGTGACCTGTGAAGCGCTCATCATTCATCTCCCAGGGAGACTGTCAGATGTCATGAAAGATGGAAACAGATTGTAGGGCAGACTTAGGTACAGATATGTACATCTGTTTTTGGTTTGGTTTTTTTTTTTTTTGCCTCTAACAAGAATGTGGTGCCAAAACTGGTAATAGCTTTGCTACAATAAGATTTAACCAGTTTGTTGTTTTTTTTTTTAAACAGAAACAATCACCGACTGAATTAATGAAGTCGTAAAGAAAATAAATTAGAAGTGAGATAAGGCAGAAAAACAACATGGAAAACTTGCAAGAAAAACAGATGCATTACCTCGATGCTTTCTCTCCATCCATTTACACTGTTTTACTATCTTTCAGCACTTTTATTTCTGTGGTCATTCCTGCCATATGGCTGAGGAGAAGTCTCTGTGTATTTCTTATAGGATATTACTGGTAAATAATTCATGTTTCAGTCACACAAACACAAGCACCTTTTTTTAAATTAGTATGCACATACTCCAAAGAAATGACAAACGCTTATATATACGCATACACTTACCGAAACCAGGGCACATATAATTTTCCAGTTAAAAGGATAATTCTGCGTTTTTGCAAAGTAATTATGCACGCAAGAGCCTACTGGCAAAACTGCATTATAAGCTTGATATTTTATGATCTTTGCTTGTTCACATGTTAAATCTATGCCATCCTACTATGTCATGCTTCAGCGAGAGAAGAAAAGTGAAGGAAAACCTGTGAAGTCATCCAAAAGGTGTTTATTTGAGAGCCTCTACAATGTGCATATGGAAGGAATTGACATGTTTTTACATTAGACCATTCACAGAAATGTGGAGGTTTGTCAGATTGTTAAGGGCAAGGGTACAAGCCTGAGTGTAACACCTGTCATCAAACAGTACTGCATCAAAATATGATTCATTAGTAAATTTAACTAAATTGAAAACCTCTGTCAAGTTCTACGATATACTTACTCGTAAACAAAACAAAAAAACCCACTTAAAACTTTACTGTTCACACAAGAAACCTTAAGATAACCGTGTGAAGCAATGTCCACATCCAGACAGCATCTGGGATGGGCCATAATATTGTGTAAGCATCTATTGTCCTCACGCCAATCAGTTTTCCAAATCTTTCTTTGTAGAAATGGGCACCAACCCAAAGAAAAAAAAAGAACCTTTAGACCTGGGGTCACCAAATGGCGGACTCCGGTCCGGATCCGGACGCTGAGAAGCTTTTGCCCGGACCGCTTGAAACTTTTTGTATTATTATTTCTAATTCATAGTAGTTTCACTTGAATGCTGTCATCGGCAACAGAAAATGACACACAGCCTTTGAAATACCGTAACTCTTCCACCGTTTACGCTATTGACGTAATTCCAACTGATTCTGAAAGCTGAGTAGCGCAGCTTTGTGCTGATATACGGCCAGATATTCGCACGCGGACCGCTGCCACCATGTGCTATATATCCAGAAGCAGGCTCCGAGCCAGAAGGAGGCTTCGAGGGCAGACCAACATTGAAACAGAGCAGTGACAATCAGAATTTGCAGTGACAGTGGTTGGCTGGCTGAGAACTTCCTTAGGTTTGCGTATTTATGACTTGAGACAGGGTTCCTTGATGATAGCGCCTCTATCAAAATGAAGAGAAGCGAAAGAAAAACAAAAACAGAGCGGAGCAAAAAAGGGGTAAGTAGTGCAGATAATACATAAACTAAAATATCTCAGAGTAACTCAGTCTGTCCTGCTAATGAGTGTGACAGTAAAGACACCTGCAGTCAACATGTTTGCTCAGCTAGCGCGCTGAAAATAGGACAGCTATCGTGTACAAAACTTGTTCTTCATCTATCAAATCAAAGCTGTGTCCAGTTAAACTTAACTGTCAAACAACTGTGTGTTGTTATTTTGACACAATACGAATGTGAACTATTAAAAAGTGTATGTCTTTCCTGTTTTTCATTAGTGTCAGATTATTTAATATATAAGGTTGACTTGTTAGTTGAAGGGGCCCCCTGTGAATTTTTGCCCAGGGCCCCAAGAGACTCTAGAACAGCCTCTGCATATATCAGCGCAAAGATGCATTTGTCAGGTTTTATAATCCGTTGGAATCACATTGATAGCGTAAACGGACCAAGAATTACGGTATTTCAAAGAGATGGTTTTTATAAAAGAACGAAGATACACACACACACACACACACATGCACACACACAAGCCACTCACTCAATGTACTGTGAATGACCTTCTTTTGTAATATGATTTACTACTATGTGTTGCATTCTGTTATGTCAGATTTTTATTTTTTATTTTTAAAGTACTCTACAGTCTTCATAATACTTTGACACTGTACTTTCTCACAGGAACATGTAGTGATAATCCTACATTCATATTCAGCGGATCACGTTTTTTTCTCTTCAAGCCCCAGAGGGTCATCACCTTAGCGTAGATGGCATTTTAGAGGAAGAGCATGGGGAAATTAATTACCTTTTTTATTTTTTTCTCCATCCATCTCTGACTTATTCTCCATCCTTGCACTTTAATTGCACACATATATGAAAAGAAAAATGGCAGTTGAATCCATAAGGTGTATTAAAACCCATATTACGATTGCAAAATGTACAATCTGTGAACTTTGCTACAAGATGCTGTCATGAGGAAAGGGCTCATCCATTTCATGTACTCAGCGTCAGTGTTGAGCCCCAAGGCCGGTCTGTTGTTCAGTGTTACAGGTTAGTACTTGCTCTGCAAATTCAGCCTGCTTATTCTTAATGTTGATGGGCTTGGACAGAGATCCTCTCCTCACACTGGTCCCAGTTACACATAGAAGCAGTTGAATCTTGCAGGTCCACTCCACAAAAATGTCCCACTAGTTTCCCACTAGTTACCGAGGAGCAGACAGACTACAGAAATGGAGACAAGGCAACACTGAATGAAAAGGGTGGCCATTTGAAACAGAAAATTCTAGCAACTTTGAAGCCTTGTCATGATGAAATGAAATGAAAAATGAAATAAAACAGTTGCCTAAGAAAACAAACGTCACAACCACCAACAGGAGTTGGACTCAAAAGGGGTAAAGACTTTAAAGCTAAAATTGCTCTTACTCTTTGCACTGACAAACATTAAATCTATTAATATTTTTAAATCATTTTTTTATCAGAGTATGCCACCTTTTCCTCTAAATGCTGTATCAAAAAGGATTGGATGTTTTCTTGTTCAAACAGGCTGAAAAAGGCAGTGATATCCCTGGGGTGTATTGCTATTGCAAATGGGAGTATGAGATGCAGTGCCCCAGTTACATGTCATTGCTTTCACGCATCACTGACAACAAGCGCAAAAGGAAAAAGACATAAGAAAACAATTTAGACAAGGTAAGCTACACCTCTACCTATTACTGGGATTCTCATATAATCCCAAAACTTTCAGGTGAATTAATAATCTTACTTATCCCTTTGAGCAGGCAGATACTTCCTCTAATGCTGAGTGGAATTCGGTCTTTAGGAAACTAATCTGAATTATCTTGGTTTTGTGAATTGTTAAAGAAAATAACAACAGAATGTTTATTATTGTGTTTCCTGGCGTGGATTAGCAATATAAGCAAATAGGAAGCTGGTACGTCCTGACAGTAACCATGAAAGGAGATTAGCACCAGACAGCATTATTAAACTCTGGCCTGATATTTTATTTATTATACTTCCATTACAGCTTGTTTACTGTGCTTAGTATATGCTTACTTTGGTGCACAAATATGATAGTTGTCTCAAACCGAATATTGCAAATTGTGGACAGGGTACCAGATTTCAGATGGGTACCAGAACCATTTCACAAGAAAGATTTTTTATGAATTTAATGGGTTTGGGCTATAACTAGAATTTTAACACACTAAATAAAACACTCTAACTAGTAGATAAAGAGAGGAAAAAATGGTAATTGAGACACAGCAGGAGAAAGCAAAAACACTAAATGAAACTTTAGGAATAAACTATGGTCAGCAACAAAAATATTTTGCAAAACCAAAATGAGACAGATGTTCACAAGTGATTGTGCCTGAAGCAGTCATAAACGTCCTCCCTGTGCAAGTATGGGTGTTCTTTGTGTTTATTCAAAATTGGCCACATGAGACTACTTGGTTGCAACATTAATACATGCTGAGTGTCTAAACGCCCCATTAAAAATTAAGGGCAATAATACATTCTTGCAACCTGACGGCAGAGCTTGGATTGCATTCAGCAATATCAACTTTAATGGGGTGAGCGGCTGCTGTTTGGCCTTAAAGCCTTATTCTCAGTCAGTGTTCCAATCAATCCCAAAGGTGTTGGATGTTGTTGGGTCCGGGGCTTTCTTCCGTCTTTCCAAATCCTGTTAATGCAGTTAGACAGTTACAATGCACAAAAAACAGCCAAATGGGCAGATGTGAGCTCGGTTGTTGAAGGCACCATTAACATGCATCCGAGAGGTCAGCAAACACCAAAACAAATATATCCTCCAGACACAATTAAAAGCAGGCCCTTTCAGAATGGAACTTTTAATACAGTTAGACAGGCCCCTGAAACTTCTGCTGTTATTAGTGCTTCCTACTCAATGAGACAGACGTACGGTACATATAAACACACACACACACACACGCACACACACACAAGCCTGAAAGACCTCAGTGCTAGTTCTGTAGCCAGTGGTGTAAACAAACAATAAGCCAGTAATATGTGATACGCGCCCTGTTTGCCACTAAATGTACTCATTTGGGATTACACAAGGGAGAAAAATTGAAATGGGATCATGAAACAATTCTTGTGACATGTTTTGATTGACCATTGCTTTTTTCAAAACACAAATTAATAACTTAGTGATACATCATTATTTTTTCTGCAACGGTGTTTATTGGATTTCATTTTTCGTCATAATTACAATGAGTCTTCCTGAGCTGCTGAGTCCTTTAACTTGTTAAACGTCAGATGTTGAAAAGTTTCTTTTACTGTCAACTTCAGTGAAATGTTGTGAAAATTTATTTGACAAATTTAACCTTCAATTTATTCATATATTAAAAGTTGCAGTGCTGCACCTTGAATTTATTTAAGTAAATGAAGACTGAAAGAAGCATCATATTCCAATATACTTGATTGATCTCTAAAGCCTTTCAGATAGACACTGAAAATATCCGAAGAGTTCAAATCTCCTTTTTCTGGGTCTTTTGAGAAGTCGGGATTGTTAACTATATTGTGGCATTGAACTTCTTCTCTCAACAACCTGTTTTTGTGACCATTTGTACAATTGTAATAAGTTCCCTGAAAAGACATTTTGTCTGATTGTGTAGTATACTCTCACAAATTGTTAACTCTGAGTATTTCTCCACCTCAGGAGATATAGATGGAGAGGCCGGATAGCACTACTGTAATCTGTATCTGTGATTTCACAGTAACCTGCATACTGAATGGTTCTCTGAATGAGAAGTTTGTCAGACCTTGACCAAGAACACGATAGGCTTTGTTTTTCAGTAAAAACAAAGAAAATTGCATTTTAGAGATTCTTAATTTATTTACAGGTTCTGAAACACTTGTAGGTATAACATTAATTACAAAAACTAATAATTAATAGCACATGTCTCCCTTTAACTATCTTCTTCGGAGTTCCCCATGGCACTGTAATAGGCCCCATTTTGTTTATCTACATTGTTTTTCTTCTTTTTTTTTACAAAATACAGTCAAACAGTTGTGTCTCCCACTGAAATCTATGTATCTATGCAGCATTGCCTCACTTCTATAATGCTATAGTAATGTAAAACTACAATGGAAAAAAGCTTCTTTTAGCAAAACCAAAGTAAACTTAGGTTTTCACAAATCATTAAATTTTTTTCCTAAAATTTGGAAATTTTGGTGCATGATTTAGCATAATTCTGTTTCAATGGCCACAATTGTTTCTTATCAAAATCAATCTTTTTTTTTTCTTATTGCATTAGTTTCAGATATAATAATATTAACAGTCTAATGTTATATTTTTTACTATAATCATTAAACAAACAGCACCATAAATTTCCGGTTGGTTTTAGCATGTGCTTTTTTAATCTGCTCATAGATAAAATTATGTGACTTAGGTATAACCAATCTGCCTATGATGGATCAGCTTAGGAAAGCTTTGATCCATACATGAGTTTGTTCTATACTTGCGTAATACTAGATATATAGTCTATGTGTGTGCTAATTTAAATTATAATGTAATCCGAAGATTCAGCCTCTACCCCAAGCATGTGTTTCAGGTATTCAAACAAGAGATTACGCTCTTTTCATTTGTATTCAAACAATCCAAGTGATATGTGCAGACCCACTGTAAGTGATTGTTCTGCTGAAATAACTGTGCAGCCGTGCCACTTGCTATTCCAGTTATGACTTGCCTTCAAGTGGAGTTGGAAGTACTTTAACTTTAAGTGAAACAGATGAATGATGCAATCAAACAGATAAATGTGAAATGGCAAACTTAGTTGCAAGGTTCTCATGGCTGTAATTAGAGGAAGAGGTGAAAAAAATAATTATTGAAAAAAGACTTCTAAAATATACTTTGACAACTGGAATGAGTTTTTATTAATTATACGTGTATGTGATTTTTTTTTTGTACAGATATGTCACACTACATTTTTTTTAACTTGACGACTGAGCCAAAGTCCTTAACTTTTGCTTCTATTACAGCAGGCGCTTCAATCAGTTTGAATAGTACTCCTTGCTCCACAGGATGACATTCCCGGTTCTCAGTTTACCAAAGTGCAAGTTTGAAGAATCTTTTTGAGGTTGAACAGTCATGTTCCGTAGCTTTACCATACTCTTCCTAAAGCTGCAGGGTGTTTTGTGGACTTGGCAAAGTCTTATAACCTAGTCCTTAGCAGAGTCTGTGGAATGTCCATGAGAAATATTGGATCTTGGGGACTTTCTTATGGCCTATTCAGTGCCTATACAAACCGAGTGAGGATTTGGTTTGTATTCCCAGCAGCAAGTCAAACTGATTTCCATTGGTTAGTGGATTCCTCAAGGCGTTGTCACCAAATCTATTCATAATCTTTATCAACATAATTTCTGGGCACAGCTATGGGGATGAAATGTTTACAGTTTGGTCATCTTAGGAATCTATTTTGGGTTTTTTCTCCAGATGATGTGGGATTGCTGGCTTTATCAGCTGGGATGGACTGGCAACATGTCCAGGGTGTCCCCATGCCTTTAATGAGCTGGGATAAGCTCCAGCAGACACCCATATCCCTGTATAAGATTAAGCGGGTATAGAAAATGGATGGAAGCTGTAATCTGCAGACTGAAAAGGGAGGATTGCCACCTAAATTGTTTTGAATTGTTAAATTGTTTGAATTCAACAATGAATTATTGTTTCCTCGAGTAGAAAACTAAGATTCTTGATGTCTAGCTTCTGAGTGGAGACAGAATGGAGCAAAATATTGAGAAAGGGGACACTGTAGTTATGTCATGTGTATGTTGTAATTTAAAAAAACAAAACAAAATTAAAGAATCAATTTTCAAGTCCAAGTCCAAAGAAAGAAAAATGTTAAATGCGCAATAATAAATAACATATATTGGGAGTAACTGAGCCAATTTAACCAGTAATTGACTGTTGGCGAAAAATAAAATCGTTACACCCAGAAGGCTGTGATTTAGATTTTGGCGTAAGAGAGCATAGTTTTGAGAGAGAGAAAGCGGTAATGTCCCAGCCCCACAGAGAGTGAAAGCACTGTGGTCTAGTTTTGCAGTGGTTTTGCTGCATCCTTAGGCCTTACCGGGAGCTTTTCAAAAGCAGAGCAGGCGCTGCTTCCTCAGTTGGATATGTGAGATTAAAAATGTAAGTCTGGAGATCACGTGGTAGTCTACTGGTATAGAGACATATACATTTTGCCATCTATTGTTCTTTGTAGAATTATACAAAAGGATGAGTGATGTGGTATAAAATGAGCTTTTCAACCTCTAAACTGAACCTCTCAATTATAGCTGGTTCAAACGTCTCCTAAAGCCTTTTTAAATACCCACAGCCTCCATGGGTTAACTTCATATCCATGTAGAAGTCAGAGCCCACTCACAATTTACAATACATGCTGGCAAGCCATTGTGGCTGGTCATTGTATGAGTAGTTATTGATCTGAAGGCTCTCAGGTTTCAATGTATATAATAAACAGCAGACAGAATGACAAACTGTCCACACATGTTGGTTTGTCTATCTGTGGTCCTATCTTTACAAAATCCTAATTATAATCTCGGTCAGAGAAAGATTGGCAAAAAGAAGAGAGAAGAAATAGAAAAGAGTGAAGTGCATCTTACACATCTCTGAGCATAATGATTTTTGGAAGAAAAAATAAACACAAAGTACTCAAATGCACCACACTGCACTAGAGGGACAATTTCTCCTGATAACCAAGCAAGCAAAACCCAGCTAAATGAACAAAATCCTTGATTTTGAGGTTGACAAATTACTTTATTATCAGAAATATTACAATTTCTGTGTGCATATTTTAGGTATACAAGGCAAGTAGTAGTAGTATGGAAAAAAAAATTTCAGCTAAGAAAAAAAAAGTATCTGCCATTCTTTATACAAGAAAGAAATATAACAAAATAAAAATCCTTCTGAGATCCTTCAACCATCTTGCATGCATTGCTCTGCTGAGGTTGTGTGCCTATTAAGGTAATTTATTTTATGATTTTGATATTTGTCTAGAATAGCATCCTGTTGTAGAGGCAGTCTCTTATGGAGTTGTTGAATTTAAATTGAAAGGTTTATGATTGCAGTCTGAATGCTAAAATGTCTTTGAGAAAAATACTAATTCCCATCTTCCTCCTGATGTGATGGTTATTGTATGGCTGTGGGAATGTTGAACAAGATATTTAAGTGATCCATGAATGTGTCTGTAAGTGGGTAAATGTTGCAGCTTGTACTGGAAAGCACCTTAAGTGTACAACAAGGCAACACAAGAGCTGGATGCAGCAAATACTCTTCATTTATCAATATCAGCCTCCTCATTCTTTTTCCTGGAAACAATAGCATTCAGAAAATATTGCAGTTTGCTATTATCCCCAGTCACTCCTGTATAAGTTGACTGGAACGGCTTTAGGTTTTAGGGTCCGAGCCCCAGCCTCTAAAGAGACTTTCCCTGATGGTGTTGTACTAGGACTTCTTTAAGCAGGAGGTGAAGAAATATGCATGGATTCTTAAAGCTTACATCCAACTGTCTACCCTGCTTCCTCTAATAACACACCTCTATGGCATTAATTCCATGCTAAATGTATTGCGAATTAAAACCCAACCACCTCAAAGTCGGCAGGATCAGTCATCAAAGTCATAGAACCAAAGACTTTCTTGTATTGGTCTGAGAGAGCCAGCAAGCAGAGGTACAATAAGTGGTTAATGCCTGGCCCTTCTGTATTGAATTTGATAAAGTTGTTGATGTTATATAGCTACTAGATCGGCTATGTCCCGCCTCCTTGCCGTAGATTGACATGGCACTGATTGATTTGTTTCTGAATTGCAACTGCAAAAGAAAAAGCGCAGCTGAGAGATTTTTTGAAAACAGAAATGGTTTTAGAATTAATTGTGAGTGTAACCAAGAAATATGATCCCTCTCAGCTAGAAAGTTTGATTTATTGGTTACAGAATCTGGGTTTGTGCTCTCAGATTTTGGGATGTGATTTGCAGTATATTTGGCTTTGAATTGATACCATATACCTTGCAATCAATTGGTCAACTTACGAGCCACATTCAATAACAGCAGCTCTCCCCTTATTGATCTGAGCTCCTGTTGATCACAAGGTTTCTTTATAACAGTGGAACTATAATCCAGTGAGGTGAATACGTAGAAATGTCCTTTTTCCTCCAGGACACAGTATCCTCTTTACACGCCTTGCATGAATTGACAGGTAGATAAACGTCATCCCCAATTACTACACGGCCAAAGAGGCTTAGTTCTTTAGTGCATCAACTGGCAATAGGGTAAAACTGACAGAAAGAAAAAAAACATACAATGACAAACTGTCAATATTTCCATTGTGTGGGAGGTTAAACAAATCACATCATACAAAATAAAGCACGAAATATCCAATTAAGGCCCAAATGTACAATAAATGCAATATAACTTGAACATCTGGATGATAAAAAAGGCACGAACTTTCCTTCTTCTCTGACATGGAGAACTGCCTAGATAATTTAGTTCAGGTAATCTGTGTCTCTAGTTGATGATGTCATTAGTTATAATGACATCATCTAGAGACTAATTAGCCGGATTGAATGTCCAGGTACAGCCCCCTTCTCACCACATTTTCATCAGTATTTGAGGAGATTCCTAGATCCTTGCATGCTCCAATGAAATTCGTTCCCTAGTCAGTCCAGATTTGCCTGATTGGCCCACAGATAGCCAGGAACATTCTCAGGGCATTAAATGTCCCCGTTGATGGCAATAGAGCCCCTCTGAAAGTAGATTAGTTCACCAAGAAGACTGTTGTTGAGGTTCAGGCCAGTCAGGAGAACCTGATTCAGTGAGACTCCCTTTTTGGAGCACTCGAATCAAAGACCACCTGAATCTGGCCAGTTTTCTTGGATGGTAGACCCCAAAAGCTAGGGAGGAACCAACATTCCTCATCCTTTTTAAGGGGAAATGGGGAGGTCTCTGTGAGGCCATTTAGGAATATCTTTTTCATGAATGCGATTAAATTATTCTTTATCTCAGTCTTCTTGTCAAAAGGAGTGGCGCAGTGAGGACAAATGGTCTGCTGCGTGTGACCTGACGTCGCTGTCTGAAGAACAAAGGAACTACCCGGCTATGTCTTCATCTTTATAGACTCTCTGTTCCATGGACTTCGGTAAGAGTAAATCCTCTACTGATTGGATGATTTTGTCATCCTTTTTTGTCTGTTGAAAGACACCATAACCCAGGTGCTCTCCATAGTCCTCACATGTGGACCCTCCACATGGACCCTCCACATGGCCTTGCTGCTATACCACTTTACCTTCACAAGATAGTGGTAGGGCATTGTCCAAAAACAGAGTGGCTACCATTTTCCAGTGTGTTGGTATAGTAGGTGCTCAGTGTCTGGCTTGTGGACATTTCTCAGACACATGTTGTCAATGATTACAACATCAAGTCCAGTTTTTGAGTATGGGGGGAATTATGTGGCCCATTTATGTGTTTACCTACTCCGTGGATCCTTATGATGTCTCTGGCAAATAGGACCATAATAGGAGCATGAGTGTCGAGTTATGGGACCTTTTGTTTCCAGAGGTTTTAGATGTTCATGATGCAATGTTGCTTTCGGTGTGGAGATTTCAGAGCAATTATTCGGAATCGCATTGCACTTAATCAGTGTTAGAGAAGGGAGAATAACCTTCACATCCATTGATTTAACCTGAAAGCCATGTGCTCTTCTGCCTTCTGCCTCAACTACATCAGCACATGTTTTGAGAGAGTGAGGAGAGTTGTGGCTTTTGATGTTGAAAAGGTCAAAGAACTCAGACCTTACTAGCAAACGATTGCTCTGATCGTCCACTATTTCATCGAACCGAATCGCCTTTTTCTGCTGACCAGCTGGGTAGATGTTTACTAGACAAATCTTAGCACACGGTTTTTCAGTGAAGTTCCCCCCCCAGACCTGTGTACAACTTGAGGAAACATTAGCTTCTTCAACATTGTTCCCTTTCTCCCTGCTATGCTCACATGCAGGGGTTTGGGCCTCTGATGACCAAGGACCAGGTCCAGGGTGCAGGGCTGAGGTTTGACTCTCACTTCCACATTCAGCACACTTAATGCTGCTGTCAGAGGGTCTCCATCAGGTTTAGTGGCTTCAAGCTCCATTAAGAGGTTACCTTGCTCCCTTAACTTCCGGTGGTTCTTGTGAGAGAGCTTAGGGAAGTTATCCAATCTTTTAAACAGTGAATTCTCAATGACCACTGGTGACCCATAACACTCATGGATTCTGTCCCAAGCCATTTTAACTTCTCTTTCTGGATGGTGGATATGCACAACTCTTATCCTTCGCATGTGACTTAGTATCCAGCCACTTCAATATAAGGTCCATCTCTTTACTGTCTGTAACGTTTAAACCTTTTATGGCATTCAATAATGATGCTTTCCTAGTCCTCTAACTCTCAGGCTGATCACTGAACTGCAAGAGACCTGAAGACACAAGTTCACGTCTTCCAAAAAATCTAACCAAGTCTGACAAGCTCTGACTGTCAGCAGCATTAGCCTGTGTAGTATCTGCATACTAGTGAGTTTGAGGATGAGTATTGTCATTAAATACCTCCGCATGATTTTTTTTGATTCATGTTTTCTTTTGAATTACACACTTTCTGGGTTTACTTTTTCTGCAAATGCTGCTTCCGCTTTAGCAGCTTGGGCTTCGGCACAAGCTATGGCTGCAGCTGCACTGGTGGAGGAGCCATGTGAAAACTTGGACAAAGATTAACATGACCCTTGTGTCATTGTCTGTAAAGATTTAGATAGTTTTGATGTTTGTCAGGCATTTTGGAAAGTGTTGCCTTTGTATTTAGAGCGTTTTGGCACTCACTGTTGAATTACTGTGTCCTGTGTGCTGGCCTGTTTAATACATGGACAAAAAGGCTCAAGTTTACGTCTTTAGTGCAGCAACTGGCAGTAGGGTAAAACTAATAAGAAAAAACATACAGTTGCAAACTGTCAATATTTCCATTGTTTGTGAGGTTAAACATATGTTATACAGAATAATGCACAAAATATCCAATTAAGGCCCAAATGTAAAAGAAAAATGATATAACTGTATTTAAAATAAATCGAAAATGGATCTAAAAACATAAAAATTTGAAGCTAGCAGAACAGTGGTCAAAATTAATATTTTATTTGTACATTTATCTGCACAAAGTCTGTTCAAATGTCTCTACTTTGTAACAATGTACATATAGATCAATAAATGATAAATTAATTATTGCTTTAATATACCGAGGATGCTTTCAAAGTGTCCGATATAAAAAAAAGTTTCCCTCTTCTCTGACAGAGAACTGCCTAGATGCTTACTAATGACTTCAACCAGAAACACAGATTACCAGAACTAAATGATTGCTATACAGAACCCAACAGCAGGAGGCGCTATTTAACAAAATGAAAGTAACTGATAAGGCAGAACGCATAATTACCAGCCACAGAGTGGAAAAGAAAACTTCAGTAATATCCCATTTTAAAAATATTTAAATGAACACTGTTTATACATGCTGCTGATTATCATTACAGATAATCACACATATTTCATGAGTAAATACAGATTTCAGAACAGCGCTTTTCTCAGTTAGGTGACATCAGTTGTCACAGTTTACCCACTTTTGAAAAGTTTTGGCGATCTTCAGAAGTTGCTTTCAAAATAGTTTAATGCATTTTGCATCAAACTAAAAACTTGTCAAACAGGAAATATCTTCCCTATGATGAGTGTATCAAAGTTGTAAGTTTCAAAGCTGTATGATTTTGAAAGGCTGCTTAAGAACTGCACAACATGACTGCAGTGTCCACTAAAACGTCCTGGACGACATCTGCTGCTTTCACTTGTCGTTTTAGCAAACCATTGTATCTCATATCATTGGTTTCTTGCTGTTGTAGATCTAAAGTTAAATTTTAACTTTTCTGTCCACTGCTATTCTTTAAGTACTCAAACAATAGCACGTAATCTTGGTGAACATCAGTATAAATTTTACTTTCAGAATACTAGGCATATTCTTTAAAAAAAAAAAAAATTAAAAAAAAAAGGATTCAGGGTGGAAAAAGAAAAGATTCAGATTTCATAATGTGACCTCAGTGTTGAGAAATGCATCTTAGGAATTGGAAAATAGATACAGTTGGTAAAGATTGCCTTGATTCATACAGTTTCTTGGTGGAGAAAAAAAAAGGTTCCCTGAGAGATCATAACTGTGCTTAAGCCTAATACTTACTAATACCTACCTCCTAAAACACTTTTGCATTGTTTGACAGAGTTTAAAAGTTAAACAGACATGTCAACTTTAGTCAATTGGTAAAAAAACGGGGAAAAAAGAAAATCATAACATTTAATAAATGCCTCTCAAACAATGGCTTACTAAGGATCTTTGAAAAAGAGTGATAGACTCCTGCAAATAAATTAATTACATTAAGAGCTGTTTACACCCTTGAAATTTTGCTCAAAGCACAAAAAACAGGCAGATTTCTGCAGAGAAAAAAGGCTTTATATGCAATACATTATTCTTTAGGTTGTGGATGAGACAGTAAATTAGCAAGAGATGAATCCAAGTGAGGGCAGCACGGTGGCTTAGTGGTTAGCACTGTTGCCTCACAGCAAGAAGGTTCCCGGTTCAATTCCCGGCCCGGTGGGTCTTTCTGTGTGGAGTTTGCATGTTCTCCCCGTGCTTGCGTGGGTTTCCTCCGGGTACTCCGGCTTCCTCCCACAGTCCAAAAAACATGCAGTGTAGGTTAATTGTTCTTTCTAAATTCTCCCTAGGTGTGAATATGAGTGTGAATGGTTGTTTGTATGTGGCCCTGGATAGACTGGCGACCTGTCCAGGGTGTACCCCTGCCTTTCGCCTGATATGCGTCGGGATGGGCTCCGACAGACCCCCGTGACCCGGAAACGGATAAAGCGGGTATAGATAATGGATGGATGGATGGATGAATCCAAGTTTACTGAGTAGCACAGATAATTAGAATTTATCTGTGAACTGCTAATAATTAACGTGTAAAATACATACACATAAAACATTTAAACAAGCTCCTCCCGCTGTCACATCACATGCAGCACATGAGGTTTGGCTACTTAGAACTACCTAAAGGAGTGTTCTGTTTTTTCCATGTCCTGACTGCCAGTGCCAATAAGTGTATATGTCTTTTTTGCACTCCGTGAAGGGTGGGTTTTTATGTGACCTCTCAGGTGCCACCTGTCTCTTAGATCTTCTAGAGTGGTGGCGTGGCATTTTCCACGGGTAGCTTTACCCCATAGATCTATGCTTTGGATCTACATTTTGCAGGTTAAACGGAGGAACGTGTTCAGCCTGCTGCTCGGAGTGCAATCGCTGACCTCTAAAGCTGATATTGGCAGGTAGTCCCTACCTCTGATTGTTTTTGCTTATTTGATACCCAGGAGTGGCGTCTGGTCGCATTGCTCAGCTGGTTGAATTGCTGGGGTCCCAAAGCGGTTCCAATCACATCCAGGTCTGCTCACGGTTCTCGCTTGGCTATGCGGGTGGGCAGCCGTTCCTGGAGCACCATCTTGGATCTCCTGGCTTCCTGCATCCACATCCCATACTGGCTGCAAATTGTTAAAGGACAATCAATTCCAACAACAATGGAGAGCAACACCCCACCTGCTGAGCCTCTACATACCAGTGGTGGCTCACACAGCAGCATAACAAATGCAAGGGTCAGTCCAGAATGGCCCACGGAAGACCAAAATAAAAGACTGCAAAGGCGCAGGCTCCTTCTATCCAGGAGGTAGAATCTCTAAAAGGCAGAAGAAGAGCAATTGAATACCGCGGTCAAGTCCCAGTCACCAACACCTGTGTCCGGTACATGGGATTTGCTGGACAAGCAGGATGTTGCTATGTCAAGCTATAATGATGGGGCTCAAGGTCCTCCCGTACTTCGACGACTGGCTCATTTGCTCAATCTTATTCCAAGAGGTAGATCTAGGCAAAGCCAGAGTTCTCAACAACATCAATGCTCTGTGCATGACAGTGTATCGGGACAAAAGCTTGTTGACTCCCATGCAGCACACTGCTTTAATCAGCCTGGACCCGGACCCAGTGTCCCAGTGTTTCCTCCGCTTGTTTTTACTTTGTGTGTCCCAGTATCTGTTAATTCTTGGAAGGGACGGCGATCTTCCAATATTAGACAGACGTGTTTGTTGGCTTGTTGTCAGTATGTTTGCGCTCTCAGATAAAAAGAGTTGCAGCCAATACTCTTGGCTGACATATGACAGAAAATTGCACAAATGTGTACATGGGAGGGGTGGAATACCCAGCAATATAATGCTTTTGTGGGGGGAGGTTTAGTTTTTCTCAAGCTTCATTTAGACTTTTTTGTTTAAGCAAGTAAGAAAGGAATAAGGGCATGAAAGATCTAAATCCAAACTCATTCAGGTGTTAAACTAGGACATGAGTGGGAAAAAAATTTGTCTAGTGTAGAACCTTAAAAATACAAAAACACAAGCCAAATGATCAACAGACCACCAAATAAAATAATTAAAGAACTGTCAATCATATGAGCACATAAATAGGAGAAATATTGTTAACTGTCCTTACAGAAACATAGGAATTTGGGGGCATCGTTTAAGAAAAGTGGTTTAGGTCCTTTTATTTTTCCTAAAAAGTGATTTATAGTAGGTACAGGTGCTCTTTTTTAATTATTTTTTTTTTAAAGATGAAAAAAATCTGTTTTCAAAAAAATAGAATCACTTTTTTTAAATCTTGTGAAATATTTTCACAAGATTTTAAACCATCTAACCCGAGTCATCAAAGTTAATCAACTGTTTACATTTGAGATGTGACACCTCATATATTTACATTCTGTTACTGTGAATCAGCAGCGCCCAAGATATTTAACTCCGAATAGAAATAGATATTAGGCTCCCCAGTTAACTGAGTAAATTAGTCTGGTAGCTGTCTATATCTTGCCATCAACTCTTGCCAAAGCTGCCAGGAGCATCAAACCTTTCAGGGTTAGGGTTAGGGTTAGTGCTAACCCTAACCCTAACCCTAACCCCCTAAAGTTTGCTTATCAGAGGTGAAGTTGCCAACATCTGTTTGCCTCACTCTCATGTGAAAAAAGCAGGTAGCATTATAAGGATCATGTTTTTAAATTCCTCCCATCTATTTGTCATGGCCACCATACATTTAGACCTCAGTGTGAACTGTACAATTTAAAGCCTGCAAGATTTTACTTTATTTTAAATATATAATCTGCATACTAAAAGACATTTATATTTGCTCCACCTGCTATGTAGTAAGGCTAGCAGGACCTAAGTACAAGAGGCTGGCAGGAGTTTCAACACTAAAAGTACTTAAACAGAAAGCACTGTTTAGCCAGGAAAACAAAGAAAATGCACCCCCCCCCCCCCCCCAAAAAAAAACAGGTTCACAAGAAAACTAGAGATGATTCAAAACCCTAACGGGTAGACTAGCAAATAAATAGGATAGAAAAACAGACAGACCAGCAGGGAGGAAGGGAAAACAAGACCATATATATATATATATATATATATATATATATATATATATAAAAAACAAAAACTCGTTCCTCACCCTCCGTGGGTGGTGTCCCGTCCCTTCTAAGCTCGGGTCCTCTACCAGAGGCCAGGGAGCTTGAGGGTTCTGCGCAGTATCTTTGCTGTTCCTAACACTGCACTTTTCTGGACTCAGATGTCTGAGGTTGTATTGGGGATCTGCTGCAGCCACTCTTCCAGTTTGGGGGTCACTGCCCCGAGTGCTCCGATCACCAAGGGCACTACTGTCACCTTCACCTTCCAGGCCTTCTCCAGCTCCTCTCTAAGCCCTTGGTATTTCTCAAGCTTCTCGTGTTCCTTTCGCCTGATGTTACCATCACTTGGTATTGCCACATCCACCACCACGGCTTTCCTCTGCCCTTTGTCTACCACCACGATGTCTGGTTGGTTTGCCATCACCATCCTGTCTGTTTGTATCTGGAAGTCCCACAGGAGCTTTGCTCTGTCATTTTCCACCACCTTGGGAGGTGTTTCCCATTTTGACCTTGGGGTTTCCAGCCCATACTCCACACAGATGTTTCTGTAGAGTATGCCCGCTACTTGGTTATGGCGTTCCATGTATGATTTCCCTTCCAGCATCTTACACCCTGCAGTTATGTGCTGGATTGTTTCCGGTGCTTCTTTGCACAACCTACACCTTGGGTCTTGACTGGTGTGGTATATCTGGGCCTCTATTGCTCTGGTGTTCAGAGCCTGCTCCTGTGCAGCCAGGATGAGTGCCTCTGTGCTGTCATGTAGGCCAGCTCTCTCTAGCCATTGGTAGGCTATATATATATATATATATATATATATATATATATATATATATATATATATATTTATATATATATATATATATATATATATATATATATATATATATATATATACACAGTAGCTGGGGCTGACGAGACACAGGTGCAAACAATCAGGACAGATGACTCCAAGGAAACAGAAAACAAGACAAAGACAGAAACAGACAAGGTCAGAGGATAAAAAAAAGACCCACCAACACCAAAATCCCACTGAACCCAGATACTAACAGAAAACACCTAAACTAATAAAAAGCACGTATGACAATAGTATACAAACTCTAAACCAAACCACAATAACCCTACACCATAACGCCATCTCTCATTTGTGGCTGTTACCATCCATTGCTTAACAACTAATGTTTTAATAATCTGCTGATACGGCGGGAGTTCAGTTATGCATGTGTTAGAGTCAATACCAAGCCAGGGAATGTTCCTAATCTCAAATATTACTATGTCCTGATTTTGTTAAAGTTAAACGTGTCTCTTGATCATGTTTGAAAGAATGAACAAATGAACAATTATAGATTTCAAATTGTATCATATTCAAATATTAGTCTTTCAAATCATTAGATTTTTAACTCAGCAAAAAACATGCAATGAATGTAACTTAAACCATGACCTAAAACGAAGGGTCAAAGGTTTGGAAGAATACATGCAACACAAGCAGGGACATAAACATGAGGAGATGGAGGAATGTATGGATGGACTGACAGATGCATGGGTGGATGGATGAATGAATTAATTAATTAATTAATAAATGGATTGTGTTACGATAAACTTAAGACTGCTACAAGACTGTTCAAATCAGCTATCTTGGAACCTACAACAACAAGAATCTGTTTTTATCCCCCAGCTATGCCAGCAGTGCTGTCCCGACCTTTCTTTTCACATCTTTTCACCAGACTACCTCCATTCCCCTAACCCTCCTTCCCTACGCCTCTCAAAATCAATTTTTCTTGATCCATCTGTCTTTACCAGTCCATTCTCTCAATCCACTTTTTCCCCCCTGTCCTCTTCTCTTTCTCTCTGTTCGCTTTCCTTCTGCTCTCTCTCGTGCTAGTCCGTTGGGAAATCAGAGAACTGGAATAACTTTCATTTTGCCACAGGGACGAAAACTCACATGGTCATTCAGTAGCCAGGGGAAATGCGACGATTTCATGTTTTTGATTGGCTTTTCAAGAGGAACTGCTTTATGAATGCTAGAGTGAGTGAAGGAGATTTAAAACAAAGATTCACAAAAGCCCTGCTCTTTGTTGTCACATGCCACTGGGGAAAGAAATCACAGTATGATTTTGGCACTGATGATTCTTTTGGACTGGTATGGTACATACTCTGACATAGGGGAAAAAGACCTAAGAAATATATTTTTATAAACCACGCTAGCTCTCCGACTCTACCTCCTCCAATAGTGATAGAACCTATATAAACATTTGTATGGTACAACAACCAAAGCAAATAACAGAAGAAGTTCTGTTTCCCTTAATAAGTGTATTTTGGTTTAGATTTCCAAGCTTGTTATTTTTTTGCACAGTGAGTATGACCCTCATACGTAAATTCATTTTTACTTGTTTGATTTGAACAGAACATGTTTTTCAAGTCCATGGCTTGTTTCAATAACTTGTTTCAAGTTTGTCTTTTTTTTCTCTTTTAATAACAACTACATGGCTACACAAATACTTACATAAAATAACTATAACTCCTCACAATAACACCCTCCCCAATAACACCCACTGGTCCTGGAACATTATTGAAAATGTTTGAATGACTAAAAGGGATTACTTTAACATATCAAAAAAGCCTTTTATGGTTTTTATTGTATGTTTAAGAAAAGGGCTAGAAAGATAAAGATATATGAACTTACTTTCTTTGAATCCTGAGTAAATGTTGTGACGCTGATAATGAGAAGGCCTTTTACATGTCTACAGTCTATTAACACATTGGGTGTTTTTGATTTTACTCAAGTTAAAGTTGATTTATCACCATGCCTCAGTGTGTGGTTGTTTTTGTCCACTATCCCCGGTAAATTCAACATCTGTGGTATCTTTGATACTTTTGGTGCCGCAGAACTTTGGCAGTGTCTTTTTCCCTCTTTTACTCTCAGTGTTGATGGCGGAAACAGCTCACGCTGTACAGGAGGGAAGTACTAGTGACCTTTGAGATATAGTCAAAAAAACCCTTTCAAGTGTTTCATGTGAGTGTTTAAAGTAGCCCAAGTTAGAAACCTAAAAGGCATAAAATGGTGAAAACTTTTCATTATTCAAATGTAAACATAGCAGAAACAGAATTTATAGAAAATAAATATTCCTTTAGTTTAAAATCATACTATCTTGCACTGGGGAAATGTTCTTAGATAAAGTTTATTTCTCACACAAAGAAAGCAAAATGTATACATGGATGTAATTGCAATTCCAGTGAGAAACCCCTGCCAGACTCACACCGTGACGCATCGCTTTTGAACCTCTTCATTGATCATCCATCAAGTCCTTACACGATGCATTAATGGGGCTCCTCTGCCTTCCTTTCCATCTCATTATGTATTGAATCACTTCAGACAACTACGTGCACCTACGTGCACGTGCACATGCCCACGTCCATGTCTTTTCTGGGTTTCAGTGTGTCTGCAATTATCAGTGCAATAATTAGTGCTGGATTTAAACGAGTATTGAAAAGTGTTGCATCCAAAAAAGAGCTGCTGACCTTCCTACGAACTCAATCTCACACACACGCCTACACAAATTGCGCATGATGACACATGAACACATGCGCACAATTACTTGGATTTATAGGCATCATTTTGGATCTACCACAACTTTTCCCTGGTGTGTGAGTATTTTTGTGTATGTTTAATCTAGTTTGTGCTAGTAAATGTGTTTTTAAGTTTGTGTTTATGTTATTTACATGAATGGAAGCACAAGAGGTGGAAGTACGCAAGTAATGACACTAATTTTATTACCATATTTCCTCCAATAGATTATCAGGGCTTTACTTAGTGTGACTCGATGGTGTAGACTGTTTTTGCTAATTATTCACTGATATTGATGAGTAACAGTTTAACACGTCCCTATTCTCTGGATGACCAAAGCCGCTTTGGGGTCAACAGAAATGCCACAAAAGTACTGACATCAAGTGGTTTCATGCCTAAAAAAATAGTCAGAAGTGTATGATAATTTACAATCCCTCTTGAGAAGCAAGTACTTCTTCAAGACTAATTATTATTAGCATGATTTGGAATTAGATTCAGCAAATTAATTTGTTTGCAATTTACCTGTTGTTTTGTCACGTTTTTTTTTTTTTATTCATCCTCACTTTTTCTCTCACACACGCACACCTCCTTAGCCCCATGCCATCAGCAAACTCATTTCTTATTCTGCGTTGTTGCAGCATATAATAATTTTATGCGAAATGCAATAGTTTCAGGCTCTCCGTACGATAATTTGGTTTTGGGTATCTGGGAACACTGGCAACAGTGGCAACTCTGAGATTGTTTTAATTAAATGATGCAATGCATGGCCATGGTGCCCAAGGTTTTAGAAAACTTTGATATTGGTAGAGGCCACAAATGCTCTGCATCCCTCTACGGTAGGATCCACGTAAGTGTTCCAGCTGCATTGCGTTACTTTTAGTGCTGGTGCTGCATAAAGCAATTTTTTACATTTGTAAGAATCTTCAACTGAGTTCCCCCATTGGACTATGAGCTTCAGGATATAGCCTTTCCTCAGTGCAGTGGATCATAGAACCAAGTGTGAGCAAAGATTAGCAGCGGTAATAAAGATATGCTGTGCTGCTATGAAGATAAGCTGCTGGCCAATGTCCTTTAACATTCTCATGTGACAGGGTGAGTCAGGGTTGGTGGAAGGAAGCTCATGTGTGCTCAGTCCTTCTCTGACATTTTCTCCTTGACAGGTTGATGACTCTAGTAGGCAAATAATTGATGGTTTTCCTCTTTATCTCAAGAGCTACTGCTGGGCACTTTAGCATCTTTTTAAACCACCAGGTGTATCTCCCCTGCGTGAGGCCAGTTTTAAGGGCTTTTAAGATCCATTTGATAGTTTCTTGAGATGGGCAGAGGGCACAAGTTGGATCTTCAACATACCACAGATGGAGATTTTGTGGTGATAGAAGTACATCATATGTTGCTGTGATGATGGAGTTGATAGTTTTTGCTTTCACTTTCCATAACTCCTTCCAACTGATCTTTCTCCCCTCCACACTCCACACAGTTCTCCAACTGTATTCATTGGCCCTGCTTTGCAGTAGAATCAGCTTTTGTACTTTTTTCAACCTCTCTTTACAGTGCATCTCTTCAATGACCAGGGGTCTCTGTGATGTCGTGGCTTTTCACCATGTAAGTTCATTCATGGCCAGGCCAAATTCTCACTTTCCCTGTTGGACTTGTTCCACTATGTCTTTGTGCCTAAGGGCTGATGCCGTTTGCTGCACTCCGTCAAATGGTAGTCATGTCTGTCCAGTTACTAAGGAACCTGAAGAAACATTTGTATTCCTCAGACAAGTGAGAGACAGTTCCAGGACATCTCTGTCCTAAATGCTGATGTTACTTAAACATTTGGGACCTAGACTCACCTTGTTCCACCTTCTCCATAGCTGTAATTGGAACTTTGAAAACAGTAAGTGGCCACATTGGAAGAATCCAAATTCTAGATACCACAGGTTCAGTTTCCCAGGTACTAAAACTTTGTTTTATGATCATTACTCCATCAGTGATATCTTGCTTTACCTGTTATGCACCTGTTATTTGTCCTTCTGGCTTTCACTGTACCATCTCCCTAAATACCAGGATGTGTCACTCTCATATCTTACTTGTCATATTTTGCTTAAATTTCCTACTTTTGATACCTAAAAACAGATCTGGAATAGTGAAAAACTGTGTGCCTCATTTCATTGCGTGAACACTTGGACCAAGTGAAAAACCATTTAAACCCTTTAGGAATGAATTTTCAAGAGACCACACTGTGAGCCAGAAAGCTGGATAAACAAAGCAAGACATAAGCAAGCATACTCCTAAAACAGCAGAATTTAAGATAGTCTTCCCACATTGTGTCAACCTAAAATCCTTTTTGAATATAAATGACAGCAACCCTCTGCTTGGAGGGGCTTTTAATGTGAAAATGTGGAATGCATATTATTCTATACTCAAGTGGTTAAGAATGATTAAGAGTTTAAGATTAAATTCTGACAAATGCTTAACCCAGTACAACAAAGTGCTTAAATTAACATGATTATATCATAAAAATCATTTAATAAAAGTGGGGAAAACAATTCGGTAACTAACAGGTATGCACTTTACCCACACAGTGACGGTAACGGTCCCCAAGAGACTTCGCAGGTGACTCAGTACTTAGCAGATGGTACTAAGGAATGACAAACAACGACACAGGCACATACAGGATTACCCAAATGTTTCAAGCACACAGACGCTGCCAAAAGCCAAATCTCCTTTGTCCTTGTTTGCCCTCTTAGTTGAATTAAACATGTGAGAAACAAACAAAAATTAACTCCCCACAAACATCTTAATGCTACATAAATTTGCATACCATTGGCCGATGTTATATTATGTCTTTGTCATATAATCCTAATGCTGTTGTATAAATATGTTAGTATACTTGACAGATTTTCATTTAACTTAGCATGGATTTACACTTACCTACACAGTTGTGCACATAGAGTAATATATAAGTTTCTTATTGTTTTTCATACTACTCCCATGTTTTCCTTTTAATACATTTAATCCACATTACATTGAGATGCTAAAAAAATAAAAAGAAGCCTACAACATTTCATACACACAAAGAAACTATTAAAAAAAAAAAAAAGATTAAAAGACAGTAAATACAGCATTAAATATAAAAGCAACCTGACAGGCTAGAAAGGAGAAGTCAAATTTCAGAGGAAGTTATATTTATTATGTTGAATTAAAAAACAAAACAAAAAAAATGCTGATTCAAAAGGAGTCACTGTACATTTGATACTGTCATCATGGCAAGAGGAGTTTTAAGCTAAAATAATAAGTGGATTAGCCATGCGGTTTAAATCAGCAGTAGGGGAATAACACGGCTAAATGTATTTGATCAACAAAGTGGATTACGTGTGTCATGGCCCGGCTGAATAAAAGGTTTGCTGTTAAAGTTTTCATTGCACATTTCAAGAGAGGTTAGGAACAAAGTAACCAAACAAAAGCATTACACATGCACACATGCACACATGCACGCACACACATACAACCATCACAGCTGAGGGGGGTGGACTACCAGAAGTCTACTTGTCAAATGTTCTGGACAGCTAGAAGTACTCTGGGCTCCCACAAACAAACTGCACCTATGAAGTCTGTTTTACCTGAGAAGGTTAAGGCCGACCCTAAAGAGCCAGGTGGATGGGAAGAACAAAGACTTTCCAGTAATCAGGTACCCCACTCGTATAGTAACCTGGCCACAGCAAGGCATCTCTAGAAAATAAAAGTCCTCACAAAAATAGAAGATTTCACTTTCATTATTTATTTCATTATTATTTCAAGTTCGACACCATAAAACTTTATACAAAGCAGAATGAGGGAGGTTGCGGATTAGTGAGCATCAAAGTCACCATCCACAATGAAACAACAAAGATCCAGAAATACATCCAATTTTTAAGCATGGTATGAAATGTATAGGCTTCTACAATGTTGTAAACAATAATGTAGATATGGAACAGCTAGTGCTCCTTACTTTGTTGTCGGTGCCAGCTGTTTTGCAGTCAAAGCAATTACAAAAGCAAAGATGGTAGTCAGGGGATAAACAGAACCAATACAATGCATCATGAAAAAAACACCACATCAATATAGCAGTAAAACCATACAGCACACACTGCCAGTTACTAGTTCATCCAAAGGACAGGATCGAACCGGACAAAAAAAAATCCAATGTAATTTACCGAATACCCTGCAAATCATGTCATTAAAGTATGCATTGGTCAAACAGAAAATGAACACCAAAAAGAATGCAAAGAGGAAACAGCGGGCCAATTAACCAGGACACAAGGAGAGAAAGCATAACAGGAAAATAAAAAAAAGCAGCTATCACAGATCATTGTAGGAGAGTGAACCATATCATGGACTGAGAAAAGCACGAGATCATCACATCTAAGACCAATTGAATCAAGCCATCGATTAAAGAGTCCATTGAAATCCAGAAGCAGGCAAACAACACCAACAACCAGGACGAGGGGGCATACACTTTCTCCCACACTTGGGATTCCATCATCCAGTTGTGGCAAACGACACATCAGTAGCATGTGGGATAATGCTTTAAAGAAAGCTGGAGTTCATAGTCAAACCTGTCCTAGGTATGAAACATTGCCTCTGGAAACTTGGTTGTCAGACGAAAATAAATCTTGAAAAATTGTATAATAGAAGACTATAACTAATGACATGGTTTAATATGTGTTGTTGCCAAAGTGACATTGTATTTATCTAATTTTGAGACCTGGGACAGGCCAGATGATGGTTCAATTATACATAAAAATTAAGAAGGGTGCCTGTACCAACTATGGGATCGCAGGTCCAGGATTATTTTGTCAAGGTTCTATCTGTGGATTTTCCTGTACTGTGGCGTTCCCACATCCCAGTGCTCTCTGCTCTAGCCTTGTGTGTGCCGGTCCTCCAACTTGTGTCTCCTGCTACAGTAGATGGACGGCTTCATCACTGCCCGGACAAGGAGTCAAACAACTGTCTCCTTCTTTTTGCTATGGTAAAAAGATCTTAACATGAATAAACCATTGGGACAGAGTGGTTGGCTGTCAATTTAATAACCACGGTTGATTTCTAATGGGCTCTTTTAAACTTCTGCCTTATTGAATTTTTGGCATTTTGTCACCACAGTAGCTCTGAAGATTAATGAGTACCACCAAATCATAAAATGGTGCCACTCTTCAAGTGCAAATGGAGTTAAAGCATTTAGTTTCTCATAATGACAGACAGCTGAATAAGTAAAAAAAATCTATGTTAAATACCTTCCACATAGTTTCTTATCTTCAGTAAAACGAAACTTTCCTTCTTGAGATTTAAAAATGACACTAACTTTCATACAGGGTCACACTGCCTAGAGTAGAAGATGGTTATACTATTTACCAGAAAAAAAATGTGTTTACCTATGTAATTTTTTTGCTTGCCCTGTTTGTTTTTGTGGTAATTCATTTTCCTCTATACTCTTATTTAATGTAAAACAAACACCATTTGTTCTGTCCGTTCCCCTGATTATAAATAAACATGTGACACTGATATACTATCGCTCTTTTTTTTTTTAGTTCAATTCACAATTGTAGGTTTTTGATTAATTGATTTTTGCTTCATATCGTTGAAACAGTATCTTGAAATGACACATAACTTTTATTACAGCTCCCTCAGCTTCTACGCAACTGATGATACACGGCTGAGGGAATCAGCACAACTGGAGTTTAATTAATTCAGATGTGTGGTTTAGATATACTTTGATTAAAGAAAAAAAATAAACAACTCTCATACGCTGTAAGTGCTTCTTGTTTATTTACAAGAAGCATCTACTGTGACCCATGCCTCACAAAAAGGAGATCTGAATCCATAAAATCAAGAGATGCTGATCTGCACACGGCAGGGAAGGATAGAAAGTAATGTTTAACGGTTAAAGTAACTGTTTGGGCATCCATCAGTCCACATTTAGACAAGCTGTCAATAAACTAACGTAGGACACCCTTGTAGATACCCTTCCTAGTAGGGCGTAGCGCTAGTCTGCCTGTCTGAACCTGGCACACGGTTTGCAGCTCAACCTGGTCACTGTGTGGATTGGGATGTGGACCAGAAAGCTCTCCATCTAATCTGCACTTGTCTGGACGCTCTGCCATCGACCTGTGTCCGGTCTACTCTGGTATACAGCCACTGACCTTCTCTGGCTTCACCGTCACCTGTCTAAACCTTCACCATCGGTGCTGCTCCACCCAGACATTGCTCGCCTCCCTCATTGGAGATACATCCGCTGTGGTTTCGCATGAATTTCCATTACAGTGACTACAAAGCAATACAATTCTTCTGGTCCACCTTTCATCACCCTCGCGGGAACACCGCCCAGAGTGTTGATCACAGCGCATTAGCCATCCAAGCCAGGTCAGATAACACTACAGTCAAACACAACAACTCCACCATCAACTTCGGTCTGCTTAACATCCGCTCACTCGCGAACAAGGGTTCATCTCAATCAGGATGTCGTCACCGACCATAAGCTTGACGTTTTTTGTCTAAGTGAAACATGGCAACATCCCAACGACTTCTAACAACTAAATGAATCCACTTCACTGCGCTTCGTTTACAACTGCTGTCCTCATGGCAATGGCTCGAGAGAAGGTCTCGCGATAAATTACCGTGAGAAATGGAAAGTCCTGCCTGTGTCTCTGCCTGTTTTCAATTATTTTGGTCCCACTCCCGCTATTGTAGCCACAGTCTACCAACCCCCAAAGTCACATTGTAACTTTTTAATGAGACTTTTCCACCTCTACTCACCTATTTATCCACTCTCTCACTTGAGGGGCTTCAATATACACATGGACAAAATTAACTCACTTCTCACCAGGGATTTTTCATCATGCCTAGACAGTTTTGGATTTCATCAATACACAAATTTCCTAACACACATAAAATGACATATTCTGGATTGAATCTATGGCTCTGGTCTCATCCCCTCCAACTCGTATCTGCTGAACTCCATGTAACCAACCATTTCCTCCCCTCATTCAACACCATCCTCTCCCTCTCTGCAATCAAGCCCCCGTGTCTCATCTCATTTCTGAATATTAAGGGCATTAATACTGATACGCTCTGCTTCAATATTGACAGTATTTTTACCCTGGCCTCTCCTTTCATCCCCAATGATCTTCTATCACATTACAATAATGGTTTATGCAGCATTTTAGATTCTCTTGCCCCAGTGAAAACATGGTCCGTTTCCATAACCTCCCTGAACCTCTGAACTCTGGTCCATGAAAGCCAAAGGTCGAAAGCTTGAGTGAGTTTATAAAAAAAAAAACTGGTCTCACTAGCCATAAAGAAATGCACAAAATACATATTTCACTCTACAAGGACTCAAATACTCTAACTAAATCCAAATAATATTCTGGTCTGATCAGCTCCAATGAAGGCAACACCAAGACTGTTTTCACTGCTTAACAATACTCTCCAGCCGCCGCCACCCCCACCCCCACCCCTCTGTACTCAACTGACACCTGTAATTCGTTAATGCTCATTAAAATCCACCTGCAACTATCTTCATTGCCAGCTTTTTTCCAGTTTTCTACTCCCCGACGTGACAAAATCACAAACCTCATCAAGAAATCCAAGCCTTCCACTTTTTAGCTCGATCCCCTCCCCACAAATCAGGTCCAATCCTGCCTTCCCTCTCTGCTCCCCCTCATTTCTGCCATCATCCACTCTTCACTTACCACTGAAATTGTTCCATCACTTTTTAAGACTGCAGCTGTCGCTCCATTATTGATCCCAATAACTACAATAACCTCTGCCCCATCTCTAAACTCCAAAATACTAAAAATATTCCATCCATCCATTATCTGTACCCGCTTTATCCGTTTCCAGGTCACGGGGGTCTGTCGGAGCCTATCCCGATGCATATCAGGCGAAAGGCAGGGGTACACCCTGGACAGGTCGCCAGTCTATCCAGGGCCACATACAAACCACCAATCACACTCACACCTAGGGAGAATTTAGAAAGATCAATTAACCTACTCTGCATGTTTTTGGACTGTGGGAGGAAGCCGGAGTACCCGGAGGAAACCCACGCAAGCACGGGGAGAACATGCAAACTCCACACAGAAAGACCCACCGGGCCGGGAATTGAACCGGGAACCTTCTTGCTGTGAGGCAACAGTGCTAACCACTAAGCCACCGTGCTGCCTACTAAAAATATTTTGCCTACCAATTACACTGTCACCTAACTCAAAACTTTCTTTATGACCAGTTCCAGTCTGGTTCTCCACCTCTTCATAGCATCGAAGCCACCCTCCTTAAAAATCACTAATGATCTCCTCAATGCAGCTGATTCTGGTCTGCTCTCATCCTCCTTGAACTGAATGCGGCCTTTGACACCATTGCTTAAATTGTTCAGATCCTACCCCTCCCCAGTCACTACAGGTGTTCCCCAGGACTGTGTTCTGGGGCCCCTTCTCTTCATCACTTATCTCCTGCCCCTCAGCAGTATTTTGTCACAAATTCAATATCCAATTATATTGCTTCGCCAATGCCAGCCAGCTCTACCTTTCCAGTAAACCAGACTCCATGCTCATACCCTCTGCCCTCACCTCTTGCTTATCCAAAATCAAATCCTTGGTTCACCCTAAAATTATTGAAATTAAACAGGAAAGAGACAATGCATAACCCCTGTTTTAATCTCCTTTGCACTAGTTACCAGTACATTTTAGAATCCATTTAGAAAATGTTTAGATCTTACTTTCAGAGGCTTATGTGGTCAAGCTTCTGCATGCATATCAGAGTTTTTACATCTCCACACCACCTCTCGCAGCATGAGATCATCTTGTCAAAGGCTGCTGGTGGTGCCACGCATTCACTTTTCGACTAGAGGTGACCGTAACCGTAGGTTGCGGAACTCGTTGCCTGCTTCTTCACATTACCTTAACTCAATTAGATCTTTTAAAAAGTAGCGTAAGACCTACTTATTTAGACAGGCTTTTAATTAGACTTGGGCTGGTAGTAGGTTGTGTATGTTCTTTATTTGTTTTTTCCATGTTATATGTTTCTTTTGTGCTTTCTCTGTTTTATGAATGTGTCCTATTCTTATGTTTGGGCTTTTGAAGTACTTAACCTGTGAAAAGTGCTATATAAATAAACTTTACTTACTTACTCCTGGTGTGGTTTAAAGAATTGACACCCTCAAAGTTGCCATGGATGTGAAATTAAATAATTGAGACCAAAATCTTTTCTTTTCAACCAGACTTAATTGTTTATTTCTGCTCTAAAGCTGGACATTTTAACATAGAGATCAATGGAGATTGACTTGCGGTTGCAGCCAACCTCCATCGGTCAGTTGAGGAACTACAATGAATCTTAGTTTTACATGAGCCTTAATGCGGAAGTAAGATGGATGGCACTTGGGCTGTACTGGGGGTCACCAGACCTGTTTCACGAGAGAATTTTCGCAAAGTAAATGGTTATGGCTGGACAGGCTAATAATTTCCTGAGTGCACAGGAAAGGATTTCACTCTGATTAAGTTGTTGTTTAATTGTAAGATTAAGTGGCAGAGTAGCTGTTTTAGCAATTATGGATTTTATTTTATTTTATCATTGTATTCAGATACTGGCATAAGCACAAATAAATTATTTGCTAATAAGCATACGCCATATGAACTTGAATCAAAACAAAACCAATTTCCAAAAGGATAGTTCTGGCATCAACATTCTACAGTTTAGGCAAGTTTAAGTCAAATTGTGTGGCACACAGTTGTGTGAATAGCTGTACTAATCTCCAACAAGCACAAAGCCAAGGACTAAATATGTTTTCTTAATATTTTAAGCAAGACTGATGTATTATTATGGTTTTGAACAATTTTAGAGTGAAAAAAGAAAGGGGCTCAATGAAAAAGTTTGGACAGCCCAGCAACTTTGAGCTCTTAGATAAATTTCATCATCTTCTGCGAAACTTAAATAGCTTGTTAGGACTGAGGCTTACTCACAGTAATTGCTAGAAACCATCAGGTGATGCAAACTTCTGAATCTCATAAATACTTCTCAAACCTTCTCTCAGCAATCAGCTGTGGCTTAATTCCTCCACAGATCCCAGGTTTTAACTTGACAGCAGCTACTTAGATCTCTATTCCATTTTAATTCAATGAGTCGAAGATGATCCGTGTGCTAATATGGTTTAGGAATACCAGCACTTGAGAGGATTAGGAAGACAGGGAAGAAACAAGAAAACACTAAAGTAAGGGAAGAAGGATGAAAAAGCTATAAGGAGTGAGATGGAGTAATAGGGTAGAAAGTAAAAGTGAGGAAAGCAGTGGGACAAGGACAGATGAATCGCTCTGAGCTGTCTAATTTTGTCTTCCCAGAGGTAACTGACATTTCAGTGCATCGCAAGCCACCGCAGTGCTCTAGCCCAACTGGGCTGAGTATTATGGGAGAATACAGAATTTAAAAAAAAAAGAAAATACATGAGAGAAGGTTGCTGAGAGGAAAGGATAGCTTGAAGAGGAAGTCAGGGAGATGTGGTTGGAGTACAGATAACCTAAGAGACGTAACTATGTGGCGTGTGGAGACCAAGATAATTCGTGAGTTACTGAAAAAGAGACAAGAAGAAAATGAGAGACAGATAATCTTAAACACAGTCTTCCTTCTTCATTAAAAACAAAACTTAAATCCTGCTGTTTTATTTTATTCCCAATCCTACCATTCTTGCTGAAGCTTTTTTTTTTTTAAAGTGAATCACGTGTTGTGTCAAATTATATTTTATTCTAACACACAAGAAACACTGTGTTGCAGTGAGTGAATTTCAACTTTCACAGACAAAGCTCATTTCAGCCATTGTGAAAGAGGTTTTTCACCTTCCTGTGTTTAATTTAACATTTGAGCTTAATATGCTTGGAAACACAAAACATGTCATGCACACCTTGTTGTTTTATGTTGTTGTTTTTTTTTTAAAGGTCCAGCGATAAGTCACGAAAGGCCAATTTTCTTTGTGTCTGAAATCACAGTTTATTGTTTTTTTAAAGAGTCAACGTCTGAATTTTCCACTTTATTAAAACTGCACCTTTCCACTTTTATACATAGAAATGTTCAGTTTGACAAAACAAGAGTCAGCGTCTGAATAATAAAATATCCTCAATTTAACCATCTCTCTCTGACCTCTTTTCTTGTATATTTATCATTTGTGTTGTTATTTCTCTCAGTAAAATATGAGCTTTGTTCTATTTTGACATCAATAAATGAGTTCTGTCATTTCAACAAAAGTGTCATGTAGAACCACCTTTTGTGTCAGGAAACATCAGCATTTGTTTGCTAGAAATAACTTTTTAAAAATGTTTAGAATTGCTAATGTGATGACCTTTTCTTGGCAGGACTTGCTCACATCTCCTGGCAGCTTAAGGACAACACGAGCATCTCAGACGCAGGAATCTTCTATGTTTTGTAGCTGCTACTCACGTCCATCCTATGTCTCAATTTTAGCAATATTTAACCAGTTGAACCATAGCTTGATGAAAGCACATTTATTCTCCATTTCCGCCCATGCTTATTTTTTAAATCGATCTTTATTCCACAGTCAGAACCACTGTGGTTATTTCTGAAGGCAAGTGCAACTTGAAGGTATGCCATTCAAGTTTTTTATTACAGTTTTGAATTTTTTTTATTTTTTTATTAGAAAATGTAGTGACAATGTAAAATACTCATGTTATGTAAAAATGATTGGGTAAAAAAAAAAAAAAAGAAAATCACCTCACCTCATCATTTATAATTTGTACAAACGGCTATGAAATTTTTGGAATTTTAGTTGCTTTTTGATGAAAAAAGATAATTGTTCAAATGATGTTAAAGGATGAAAGAGGATTGCGTCCTTCACTGTAAGATGCCCCGAATTCTAACATCTTACTTTACTCTTTCCGCTCTGTAATCTCTTTCTGCTCAGGCTATCTTAAATCCATATGGAGAGGTGAGAGTACGGTTCCAGCATTCATGTCTTGGTGGAACGCTAATACTGCTAATACTCCATCAATGCTACAAGGTCATCAATTTTTTTTTTCTTTTAACATTGATCTTGTAATCCCAATGTCAATCAAGGAAAGAAACAGTTTAATATTCCTCTAGTTTGCTTTCTGTTTCGCCGCTCCCCTATGTCCTTTACATATGCGCTTTAGCCGGTCTAGAACTGGCTTTTATTCTGAGGATTGCTTAGTTGTGGAAAGCTCAAAGGGCCCATATTAAATCATAGAGTGTGCTTGGTATTTCCTTTCATTTCGTTTTCCCTTTGTTTTGTTAAATAAACATGGTATAATATTTGAATATTTGTTATTCATCAGACCTTTTATGTACCTAAATTTAAGACCTGGTGAGTACCATTTGTTGTGTCTTGTGATTATTGCCAAGTGGGTCTCTTTTGGGTGCAGAGCTTGAAGGTGGGGGGTGGGGCAGTATGGCGCGGTATGAATAAATTAAACAATGTATGTTTGGACACTGCCACCAAAGCCAGAAGCACTGCTTGCCAACAGGCATACCAGGCAAATTCTTGTTCCAAGCCAGAAGGGGGCCCCTGTAGCCAACCAACTTTGAACTGCAACAATTTGTGATTCAAAGGAGAATTTGTTATAACTCCTTAAACTCCTTAAAGGGAGGGGCTGCCTCTACCTCTCTCTGGCTGCATCTTACAGAAACAAACCTGATGAAAGCGGGCATATAAAAATCAAGAGACGCTATCCTTCTGGCATTAAGAAAGGAAAGGAAAAAAAAAAAACAAAAAAAACAGGAGGAGCAAAAAAAAGAAAAAGACAACAAGAAAGTGGTAAGTAGTGTAGATAATGCATAATCTAATTTAGCTCGGAGCAGCTCAGTCTGTCCTGCTAATGTTGGGTGTCACAAGATAGCTACAATCAACTTGTTTACTCAATTAACAGGCTGAAAATAAAAAAGCTATCTTGGACAAATCTCATTTTCCAGCTATCAAATCAAAGCTGTGTCCAGTTAAACGTAACTGCCAGGTTAATAATGTTAAGTTATAGAATTCATTGGCAAGAAATTTAGAAAATGTGCTACTAAGGTGCATGGAGGGAAACAATGGTGGATTGTGTGCCAGTGGTGTTTATATTTTATATAATACAAATGTGTATTATTAATAAACATTTTTCTTTCCATTTTTCATTAGTGTCAGTTTATTTACTATATAAGGTCGATTAGTTAGTTGGAGGTGCCCCCTGTGAATTTTTGCCCAGGGCCCCAAGGGACTTTAAAACCACCTCTGGGCATAATGGACAGGTATTTGATGGGGCTTGTTTGACGGGGAGTTGTTCATGTTTTAAAACACATTTTACACAGAGAAGCATTTCTTCAAAAATGTATTGATAGCAATGTTCAATAAAAATATTGAGGGGGGGGGGGGGGGGGCGTTGCTTTGACCCGTGTCTTTTCTGTGCCACATGTCTGTCTTTAATCTTGTGTCTACTCTTGTCTGGTCGTCATGCTTCTTGGTCGTGCTCTCCTTTTGCACACCTGTTCATAAATTGTTGTTTTAGTATCTGGTTTATCAAATATCTTATTGTCCAACTGTCTCATGTTTCAGTGACTAAATAGTCTAGTATTTTGATGTTGTAATCCAAATTTAAAATACAGCTGAGCGTCTTGTTTCTCTTTCTAAGTCTTTATTGTAATTTGGTTTGAAGCATGGGTGATGATCTGCTTTGACGGAGTGAATGACATTTGTCAGTCTTTTGGGTTGTTTCATCTGTGAACATTACACTGAGGTTTCATCACTGTCTATATTTCAAGTTAAAGTGTGTGTGTCTTTGTGCCGCCGCAAGAAAAGAAGACAAACAATGTTTTTCTTTTCCCTATGAATAAAGTATATTCATATTATTTGTCTGTACACATGTGTGCACAGAAGGGCAATGACAGCTGGGATGTTGCCCTCTACATGAAGAAGCCTGGCGCCAACAGCAGTGCTTTTATGACGACGATACACATATTTTCAGAAAATAAAAGCAAAAAATGGATTCTCTTTGAACCCAGACATGACCACATTCTCTTGAACCAGTGAGCATCACCAAGGACGAAAGTTGACATCGAATCTCATCATTTATAAACAAAACCCAGTGGCCCTTGGAAACCCTCCTGCATCAGGGTTATTAGCAAATCAACAAGTACATTATTTCTGCCTGCAAAAGCCGAACAGAACTATACTTTCCCTCACCTGTGAGAGGCACCGCAGCCATGTAGTTGTTGGGCAAAAGAAACCTCATCTATACTTTATTTAACAGATGCACCACGCAACTAACGATAATGAGAATGAGAAAAGATAGAGGTGCAATATGTTAGAAATTAAAAGAAAAAGAACTAATGCACGAAAAAAGACACAGACAAGTTTTTGATGCTGTGGTTGTGCTTTGTTGTCATTTGTGATGTTGTTTCATCATCTAAGCAGGCGGTAAGCCCGTGAGCCCCCTGGGACCTTATCATAGCGGGGTCCAGGCTGCTCCAGCATACACCCTCCTGGTGGACCGCCGTCTTAGTTGGCTTCCAGGCTTGCTCGTTTTTGCAACACGGCACCTTGTACTACAGGGGAAAGGAGTTTTATACAACCATAAAAAAGAAAATCAGTGGGTGACATCACAGGGGGGCTGTTTAGCTCTTTTACGGTTAATGTTTAGCTGCTAAAAGACTGCGGTCACATGTGGACCCAGACCACTTCTGAATATTGGTTTGAGAGATCAGACCTCAATGCATCCTCAAACGCTCCCTGAGCGAGAATCTTACCATACACCTGTACTTAAGGCAGGCAGAGCCTTAAACTTAACTATTTTTCATATTTTTTTTGCTTTTTACTGATGTTACCTGTTTTAACAGCTCTGTTTATTGGACTGACTGGAGGACTTAATGTTCAACCGCACACAATCAGTCACAACTTGCTTTTCATCTTTTATCAACTCTGGTACACAAGAGTTACTCCAACTTTATACGTCAAGTTCAGAGTGAAATACTCTCTGTCAGTGATCATTGGATGTTTTTCACTGATGTTCTTGTCACCACTGATAACAAACTACTTTGTTATAACTGAATGCTGTGTGTCATCAGACTGCAATTCTCTGATCTTTCATCTTTTGCCCAAGGCCCACAAGTTTCATGTTTTCCAAAAAGGATCTGAAATATTGATTTGATACTACCCTTAATTATAATGCACATAAGATACACACCTCTTCCACTTTCCTTGTACATGCTGCCATTAATTCGGTTATTTCAGATTATAATGTCTCCCTTCATCTATATCCAGATAGTTTAAAAATCTGTCTCCCTACTATGCCCAGCTTATGAAGCGCTTTCAAATCCATCAACAGTTGTTTGGACAACATGAAGCGGCCCGGCAGTGTAGTATCTTATGTATTTCCAAGTCGTACGGCTCTGGCATTCCCCCTTTGCCATGTTGTCAAAGATCTGGGTGTGACCATTTTACAGCAGCATTTTACAATTTGATAAACAGATTGACTCTGTTGTCATGGAAAGCTTTCGTCAGCTTAGACTCCTGCTAAAGTCAAGCCCTTCCTGTGCCGCAGTGACCTTGAGAAACTCATCCTTATCAGTTCCCTGCTTGATTGCTGTAACGCTCTTTAATTTGGAATTAGTTATACTTTACTGTATCCCTGCAATTTGTATAGAATGCTGCTGTTCGCCTGTTGACATTAACCTGGAGACGTGAACACATCACACCTGTCCTTAACTCCCTCCACTGGCTCCCAGAACACTTCAGAATACAGTTTAAGCTCGTGCTCATTTTTAGTACAGTTAATGGCCTTGCACTTCAGTGTTTTTGTTAGAGTCTCAGTTTTCACCAGTCTATCAGAGCTCTATCTTCTGCCAGCCAGTATCTGTTAGAGGTCCAATGATCAAGCAGCAGTTGCAGGTCACAAACTCTGGAACACGGTTTCCCTTAGCTACGCACTATACATAAAATAAAATAACCGAACATAAAACAAAAGTTAATAAGACTTCAAGTTCCACTGACAAAGCTTTAAGTTGAAAGAATTAAAAGGAACCCTCCTCACTCTTTATCCTTTGAGGTTCTGCTTTCCTTGAAGAACTGTGATTCGGCAACCGTACCCAGCTGATGGAAGAGGATGGTCAAGGTTATCCACCCTGTTGTCATCAAGGCCCTTTTTCTAGATCTAGACAGTCTTGCCCACAGTAATAAACCTCTATATTGTATCTTTCAAGAGACTTAAATCATAAAAACTACTGCAACAATTCATTTCCCTCCGGGGATTAATAATGTAAATCATAATTATTAAATATTATCACACCACAGTTCTTCTCTACATCCAACTGCATCTTGCAGACACTTAAGCACCTCCTGGGAGGATAGTTTTAGCACTCTCATAAGGCTGAATGGAATAAATTCAGGGATATTGAGGCAACATTTCATTTATCTCAATCCATCTTCGTGACATGCCAGATGTAGTTAAGGTGCATGTGGTGTTGAGCTCATGCTGGACATCTGAGGGTAGATTGGCCTCTTAGTGTCCGTGCAACAGCTTGACAGGTTGGCTTGTGCTGCTAAACTCTGGAAGGCTTCCACCTGTCTCTTCATGTCAGGCTAAGCAAAGAAGCCCAGCGCAGACAGCATCCACCAGCTCCTGCTGAATCTCTGCCAGGGAGCTGCAAGGGCCATTAAGCATGATGTCATGAGCAGACAACTGCCAGGCTGTTTATTATCAGCACCATGCCTCTGCATGTGAGATGCAATAGCGAGTGTTTACAGATCTGCATCCCCTGCTTCGATTGCCTGAGACACACTGTACCTTGCAAGAGACCTGTTACTCAATAATACTTTCCTGTCAATCTCCTCTGAAGCACAGTGGGGGCTGTGGGCAAGAAATGACACACACCACAACATGCTGCAGCTTCTCAGTTACACCACAGTCACACCATGACTTCCTCTTCACATCCAGGTTGTTTCCAGCTGCGACATAAAAACCATTTCCCTCATGGAAGTCTGGGTAACCCTGAAAGGGCAGATTTCACAAAATATTATTCTGAAACTCCATAGGGTCTCAGTTGGATCTGGTAGCTGCTAGTAGAAGTGACACAAGAAAAGGGTATCATTGTACATAATTGAAATATTTTGCACTAACCAAGACGTACAATCTCTTATTAGAACCACAAGGATCGTGCATATTGTTTTGTATGGGATTATTAAGATGTTTTTTTAACTGTTTGTTATATATATATATATATATATAAACAAAATCACACAGAAAGCAATATTTTTCTACAGAAAGAAAAACCATTAATAAAACAAATCTGAAAGGTTTTTATCTGGAATTCTAAAACATAAAGAAAATTGTGGTTGTAGTTCCATGTTGTCTTTGGCACGTTGGTGTTTTCTGTTGAAATAAGGTAATGAGTTCAACCAGTGCCACAACAGTGACAGTGCATCCATCCATCCATTCATTTTCATCCCCTTATCCAGGACCGGGTTGTGGGGGCAGCAGTCTAAGCAGAGATACCCAGACCTCCGTCATCCCAGACACTTATTCCAGCTTTTCCGGGGGGGGGACTCCAAGGCGTTCCCAGGCCAGTCGAGAGACATAGTCTCTCCAGCGTGTCCTGGGTCTCTCCCCAGTGGGACCTGCCTGGAACACCTCTCTAAGGAGGCGTCCAGGGAGCATCTGATACAGATGCCCAAACAACCTCAGCTGACTCCTCTCGATGTGATGGAGCAACGGCTCTACCCGAGCTCCTCATGAGTGACTGAGCTTCTCACCCTATCTCTAGGGAAGCGCCCAGCCGCCCTGCAGCGGAAACTCATTTTGGCCGCTTGTGTCTGCGATTTTTTGTCCTTTCGGTCATTACCCAAAGTTCATGACAATAGGTGAGGGTGGGAGTGTAGATTGACCAGTAATTCGAGAGCTTGGCCTTACAACTCTGCTCCTTCCTAACCACGACGGTCCGGTACACCGACAGCATGACTGTTGAGATACTTAATCTTCTCCACTTACGGCAGGACATCTCCACCTACCCGGAGAGGACACGCCACCCTTTTCCATTCGAGAACCATGGCCTTGGATTTGGAGGTGCTGATTCTCACCCCAGCCGCTTCACTTTAAGTTTCAAACCGCCCCAGCAGATGCTGAAGGTGCTGGCCCGATGAAGCCAACAGGACAAAATCATCTGCAAAAAACAAAGATGAAATCCTGTGGTTCCCAAACTGGACCCGTCTGGCCCCTGGCTACACCTAGAAATCCTGTCCATGAAAACTATGAACAGAACCGGTGACGAAGGGCAGCCCTGCCGGAGTCCAACATGCACTGCGAACAGGTCTGACTTGCTGCTGGCAAAGCAAACCAAGCTCCTACTCCGGTTATACAGAGATCGAACAGCAGAGGGGTCCAGACCCCATACTCACGGAGCACCCCCACAGAATACCACAAAAGACACGGTAGAAGACACGCCTTCTCCAGATCCACAATGCACATATGGACTGGTCAGGCACACTGCGGCGGGTATAGACCTGGTCCAGTTAACCAGCTTTCCTAGATCGGTTCCTAGACTCAGGCTGAAAACAATGGCCTGCATCTGTTCCCTGCATTCTGCATTTGCACATAGCACTCACTTGTGTATAACTTGGTGGTGCTCATAAAAGAACCCCTGTTCTACTGTGTACACACATTTCTGTTTTTTAATTCTTACAGCCAATTAGACACACTCACTGTCCTGCTGAGCACCATCAAAATCAAAGGAAACTTTTTTTTTCTTCTTTTATTTTATTCTTTTAAAGCAGAAATGTGACTGTATCTTATCATCCTCAAGCTCACATTGTGGCAGAGATATCAAAGGAAATCCCTTTGGCTCAAATACCTGCAGTGCATCTCTTATAGTCTAATAGAATAAAGTGAAAAATAAAAAGGTTTGGTGAAGCGACTGGAGTAGGTTGTTATTTCAAGTCAGCAAAGGAAAAACATGAAAGGAAAAAAGTGACTTTTTTTTTTAAAGGAACACTGCATATTTTGATCTACATTTAAAAAAGAAATGCATCCATCTTTTTTTTTCCTATACCCTCTTTACTCTATTCAGGATTGCAGAGGGGCCAGAGGTATTCCCAACTATTATCACAAGAATCCTGAGGTACTCCCTTGACAGATGACCAGACTATCACATGGCCATAAAGAAACACATAACCACAGACACGCCTGTGGACAATTTAGAATTCCCAGCTAACCCCAACCTGAACGTTTTTGAGCTGTGGGAGGAAGTCAAAGTACCCAGAGAAAACCCACAGCAGTAAGGTACAGCAAGAAAATACAACCGGCACTACGAAACGTCCAAACATGGATTTAAATGGGAGAGTCTTCTATCTGTGAGGCCACAGTGCTAATGACCCCACCACATTTCCCAAAGGCCAGGAACGCTGGGATCTTTGCAGCCATAGTGAGTGTTGCTTTCATGTCTATGCACTGCCTGAAAAGTGTGAGGGGCAATAAGAGGGAAAAAAGAAAACCTCGCCGCATTCCTAAATCCACATACCACAAAGATGAAGATGAAGTCATTTCCTTTCAAATAACTTCGAATATGGTGTTGTATTAAAGACACCATGCAGTGGAGTGTTGGAGGCATTATTTTATACCACTCTTCCTGCAAACAGGTTTTGAGGTGTGCATGAGGAAGGGATTTTTGTTCCTTTCTCTTCTCCGAACTTTTGGAGCCAGATCAGAACTGCAGGCAAACTGGTTTGTACCTTCTTCTCATTTGCCGTTTTAATGTGTACAGACTGTGTTTTTGCATCTTCTTGTTTAATGGCTATCCCAGCATGGATATCCAAAGAAAATACGTCTCCTTTGAAGCCGGCACATTTTGTATAACCCATAACCCGGTTGGTCCTTCCACTCATTTGCGTTGGTGAACATGGAGTGCTTGCTGCTTCTTCATCTTGAAAATGGATCATGTCAGGTTTTAGTGTTCTCCAGCTGGTGCTGTCCAGCTCCTCGTTTGGATGTCTGCTTCCTGTCGTGAAAGGTCAATGTGGTCTGCTTTTATATTTCCCAGCCTTTTGACATTGGTGTTATGTGGTTACCTTGCCTTTCCGCTATTGCTCAGACTCATTTTTAAATGGATGTGACCTTGTGTCGCGGTTTCCTTGCAGATGGCATTAGAAAACAGGAGCAGATTTGTAATTATTTAGTTTCAGTGCTTTACTGTGAAGCCAAGCTATTTCAGGGACCTTATTCTCATAATCCCCAGCCCGCCGACAAAGCAATTTCTAATTCATTTCCTGAGAGTGTCAGACGAGTCTAAAAACCACGAATAAGGCAGTAAATAGCCTAATAGTTACATGGTTTCTTTTTTCAGCTGCCTTTGTCTGTTTTGCAGTAGGCAGCCCAACTTGACTGTTTTGTGAGAAATGTGTAGAAAATTAAATCAGTAAAGCTGTTAAATTATGGAAAGATTGGTTTCAGAACAGTTTGTGTAGCTGGTGGGAGGCTTATAACAAGCAACCAACAACTTTTAAACAAAGTCAGTGACTTTTTGTGTTGTAAATTGATGTTTTAAGTGATGGGGGGGGGGGGGGGGGGGGGGGGGGGATTATAATTGAGCACAATGGAGCATCTGTGCGGTAAAAATAAGCACCACAGAACATGGTATTATAAGCATGAAACTGCTGGGGTTTTAGCATGTTTCATTCCTTCCATTCAAACTAACAAGATTTAGATGCTCTACGCAACACCTGTTATTGAAAATCTGTGGTTAATGTAGCTATTGATTGTTACAAAAAAAAGGTCTTTGAAAATGCTGACTACAGTCACTCTGTCATTACTAAAATGTGTTTTTTTTATCACTTCACACGTCATTTGTATGCATCTCACTCGTTTCCTGTCACTCAGTATTACAAAAACGATCTGCTCCTTGGTGCTCTTTGTAATGCTTTTTTGTTCAACACATAATGAAGTAAACTGTGTCCTCTAACTCACTGATGCATGGGGCATCAATATGTCAGAGGACTTACTGATGAATATTGGTAATCATAAGCGTTTACCTATAATTTTTGCAAGCTCTCCACTCTTTAGCGATTAGCTGCAATGAGAAAACCTACTGTAAAGTATTGTTTTAGGTGCTCCTTGTGACTTGAAAACAGCTCTGACTGTAGGTGGACACTGCACCTCTGGAGGTTTCCTGAACTGGGGCACTAGCAGCTGTCATATGGTTGGATCTCTGTCTCCTGTGATGGCTCGGGGTGGATACCTGGGGGCTAACTCAGGGGGGTTCTAACACATGTACCTCATCAGCTTTTGCAGAGTGCTGGAGCACATTTGTTTGCTGAGGGAGGCAAGTACCATTAGGACTTTTCATTAAGGTACAGTTCGAAACATACCAAACATAACATGCACAAGTGACCGACCATCAATCATGAGGTGGCAACTAGGAACTAGTTCAGGCCATCAGTCATTCATTCTTTGCATGACTTATCCTGTTTACTCCTTCTAGTTCATAGGTCTATTTATTAAGAAAGAGATACTCGTTTCTCACATGCCTTTTGATGTCTCTTGCCCACCAGATTAAGTTACATTTATAACCCCCAATATCTCTACATATGCCAAATAGGTTAGATCAAAGCCAAAACTAAAGTGTTTTATCATTAAGAAAGCCTTTGAAGTGTTCATTGTGTGTCTTGACTGACTCAAATCTAATTGAAAACTTTATTTTAAGTAAGTCTGTATTCCGATTTAGGTGTTGCTTTCAGAATATGTACCAGACATTTTATGCCGTCCAAGCTACAGCTTGAATGTCTGCTAATTGCACTTTCCCATGAGGGAGGATGCATTTCTAGACACGCAGAACTAAGTATGCTGAGGATGGTGTGTGTTTTCTTTCTCTTCACAGATGAGCCTAGTTAGGCCTGATTAGTGACAACCAAAAGGTGCAGAAACCTTGGATGACTCTCTTCCAGCTTTGGGTGAAACAGACACATTTAACTTGCCATGTTGTTTTAGATTATGTAACCAATAGACTTTTTTTTGTCATAGTTTCTCTTGTTCTAGTTTTGGTTTATGCTCGTTTGAGTTAGAGGGAGGAAACAGGTCCCGAAGCCCCCGGACGGCTGGTCTGAGTGGCCGCTCCTCCTTTTCTGATTTCCAACAACCCCATCGGCTTCTCATCTCCACGGTTTTAGGTTATGGTTTAGATCTTTTTGATATGACTATATACTATTGTGAGTGTTTTTTCTTGACCCTGCAAAAGCTTCAAGTTCAGCTTCCACAGAACAGGATTGTTAATAAATATTTATGACAAATCAGACACGTTAGGAGCAGATGCCATGAACTCTTTTGCATCTCCTGAAGTTTGCAGGTCATCTGCAGTTGTCTTGCATGAACTGATAAGATGGCAGTGACTGGACAGATACGTCTGTTTTAACTATCTTTTTTTTTTTTTTACACACTTTTCTGCACATAAGCAGTTCGAATGACCTCAGTTTGTCTCAAAGGACCTTATCCACACTGTCAATAATATGGAGTGACATTTTTGAGTCTTGTCATTCTTAAAATAGCAATTTATTTTGACATAGGTCTATTGCCCACAGGGCTAACATTAATTGCCATCTTTCTCCAAATATATATTCCATTCTAACTCAAAACTGCTTCAGTTCATGTCATTTTGGTCCCTAATGAAAGCTTACACTCCTTAAAATCTAATAATAGACCTTGGGTCTAGGGCACTCCCTTAATATCTGATTAATGCTGTCTGTGTAAACACAGAGATATTCAACTTACCCATCAGTGATTTGGCTTCGCAAAGAGCAACAATTCTCTTATTCTAAATCCAAATTGGTGGCACCCTGTGGAGAACTTGACCTCTAGTGGGACAATCCAACTATTTTACTATAAGTTCAGACCTTCGTTGCATTGCGGACTCACTATTCCTCTCTCAAATGCAATGCACCAACACAACTGCTTCTGCTAGTACATACACACTGAACAGTAGAAAAAGGAGAAGAAAAAATAATTGCTGTAAACAAACTTAGTACTTTTTGATCACTACAGTGTCTGATAAAACTAATATAGGTTACTGAAATTAGCCATGCTCCAGCCTACACCCTACAGGTACCACCGCGGTCTGCCAGCAGAGACGGTTGGTCTACCGAAATGGGGAAAACACATTTATTTTCTCTTATCTCTTATTGAAAACACTGGAAATATGAGTCAGAACTGAACCTCTGATTTAAATAAAGAGACACTTGTGATGCAAGCATGCTAATTTGGGCAAAGCTGGACATTCCTTGATTGCGATGCAACAGAAGAACTGTGAATTTGAAAAGCATGTAAAACATCACCAAAGACGTTATTTCATTTTTCTATTTGTCCCCATGGGACATCATCTAAGTGCCAGATAATTGCTCTCCCTCCTACCGGTGCGGTCTATCTAACTCGGCTTCAGAGTTGCCAGATATCAAAGACCACAAACTACAAAGCCTTACACCCTGAACTCCTCACGCTGTGAACACTTTTCTTAAGACCGTTGGCATGGAGTGACAAGATTCACATTACTGGATTTCAAAGGCTCCGAGGCCCACCACATGCACCAGCAGACAGATACTAGAGGAGGTGTACACCCTCCTCACAAAACCACACACACTCCTGCACACGCCTAACACATCCATGCTCAAAGATAACCGACAGAAGCTGCAAGTTCTGAAGGCAATCTGTGTTCTTTAGACCAAAGCAGGAAAAAGAAATTGATTTTATTCAACAGATATTTAAATAAAAGCGAGCAATTCATTATGTTATGTCTTGTAATACCGCTTGTGAAAGACTGTGCCAGGTAGGAGCAAGGATAGCCACAAAGGCAATCCTACACTAACTTAGGGAGAATCACGTGCAGGGTCCGTACAGGGACGCAGCAGGGATTTCAGGTATTTTTGTTGCAATGTCTTAAGCCTTAAATCTATGCGTCCTAATGAGCTTGTGCACATTGTCGGATACAGGATTGCATTTATTTAACACAGAACGCATAACAAAGAAATGACAACAGTTTAAGAAAGCTTCCCTTTGTAGTTGCACGTGTAATTACGTGTAAGTACCCAGATACATCTTTGTACAATATGTGTATAGTAACTGTAAATGCAGAGTATGTAACATAGACGTTATCTAACAGGCCAGCAGAACACACTGCTGCACGTAATTAGCAATCAGCACCACGAACTGTGTTGCCCTGCTATACTTTAACTCTGGTTTACTATTCTGCTCACTGTTAAACTTTGTTAATTAAAAATTGTGGCACACAAACGATGATAACAGCCGGCTGCTACTTCATTTGCTTCCTGCAGGTTTTCTTTAAAGCCTAAATATGTCCAAAACTTTCACAGCTTGAAAATTCATTTTTTGGTCTTTCATACTGACTGAAACTGGACCTCCCAGTTTCTCAAAAAAGGATAAAAGAGAGAGAGGGAATTATATGAAAACTTGTATTACGTTTATGACGGCTTGCATGAAACTTTAAAGCATCTTTCTTTCTTTCTTCTTTCTTTCTTCTTTCTTTCTTTCTTTCTTTTCTTTCTTTCTTTCTTTCTTTCTTTTTTCTTCTTTCTTTTCTTTTCTTTCTTTTTCTTTCTTTCTTTCTTTCTTTCTTTTTCTTTCTTTCTTTCTTTCTTTCTTTCTTTCTTTCTTTTTTTCTTTCTTTCTTTCTTTCTTTCTTTCTTTCTTTCTTTCTTTCAATATATGAGCTTATTTTGAGGTTGACATAGATGTGATATAATGACCTGGACTCTGTCACTACCTGCATCCCCAAAACAGTGGAGAGCTCAGTTAGTCTTTTAAAAGAAAAACAAAAATAAAATCCAGAATTTGGTAAATAATGTGATACAACTGAAATTCCTTATATACAATCACATATACTTTTCAGATTATTGCAAAAACAAAAAAAAAAATGGGGAGGGGGGGTCTTTGCCCTGCAGTGTTTCAGTCACGATTTAAGGAAAAAAAAAAAAAGAAAAAAAAAAGGATTTTCCATGAATTGCATCATGGTTTCTGTCCGACTGTCAAGTGAATTTGAAGTGTATTTTTGTGTCTAAAGATAAAATGTGCATTAGCCAAGTTCCCTTTAGCTGGTTTTTGGAGCAAACCTGCATTTGAAGGCAGAAGACAATGCTCCTTACAGCAGGTAAGTACAGTTTGTGCAGCTGTAATAAAAAAAAGTAGCTGGAAACAAAACTTGGAGAAAGACAATATAAACAAAACCAGTCACATTGGTCTTATTAGAGATAAAGCTGAGGAAAGGTCTTACAGTGAGCGTAGCATGCTTGTATGTGTTTTTGGACCTATATTGAGTGTTACCATGATAAGTTCTTACTTAAGACATCCTCATGTGCTAAGAAGAAAAAGAGAGAGGGATGTACGAGGTGTGGTTGGAGACAACAGCGTTTAATCTTTGCTGACGACTTTTAGCTGAACTCCAGATCTTTAAACTCTTGAGAAATGCAAGACATTTAACAACTTAGCAAATGTATGAGAACTTTGGAGGGGGATTGGAGGGTTTTTCTTAAAATTTTGCGGTTTCTTTTTGGCATTTCTAATGCCTAGTCAGCATGCATCTAAACTCTTGAAACAAAAATGCCAAATGTGACTGGAATCTATCACTAATAAAAAAAATAAATCCACTGAATCTATCAAAAGCGCTCAGTCCTACCAGTTATGAATTATGAAGGTGAAGAAGCTTGTGCATCAACAAATTAATATTCATATTCAGTAAGCAAAGAGATCAGAAAGCTTTCAAAAAAGGTGTTTGTAAGAAAATCTTAAGTTGGTGCTTTTCTTGTAAAAGAAAAACACATTTAGAAACAATGTGTAGCATTTTAGGGATTGTATCTGTGTATATATATATATATATATATATATATATATATATATATATATATATATGATGAAGGCATATACAGAATATAGTATGTTGGCAGTAGCGACGTTGTTGCACTGTTCATGCTTATTAAAACCTCTCTTTAGTGCACATTCACTAGTCCATCAAAGCCACTTTCACTTAATTTGTACAACATACTGAGTCAAAAGCTTTGTTAGTTGTAAAACCAGTATATCCTTTGTATTACTTCTGCCATGGCTTTGACACACACACACACACAGAAACACACACACACACACACACACACACACAAACAAGATACTAACTTGGAATGAATAACTTCAATAATTTATGAGACTCCAAAACTAATACAAACTGCACAGCAATACTCACTTAATAATTAAAGCCCTGAATTGATTGTTGCATTACAATGCTTGTGTTGAGGGACATTAGTCAGCGCTGCTCATGGTAATAACACGGCTGACTCCCTCCTATAAAACCATCTTTACTTCAGCGGGTGAACCGAAATAGAAGGTACAGGGAGGAAATGAAGGGAGAAATAAATGTAGCAGCCATTTCAGAGGAGGACTAAAAGACAGAAAGGCTGAAAGGCAGTCTTGTGAAGAACTAGAATAACAAGCTATCAAAATGAAAGAGATAAAAAGGAAGCGAGAGAATGGAACCAAATGATAGTTAGCGGTATGCAATTCTACCTTATATGTGATTTAAATGCTGTATGGCACCTCCATTTCACTCGTTCATTCATTCACCCTCACGTCTCTGACCTTTTTCTATCACTGTGGATCTTCTCCAGTGAGGCGACCCTGCAAAATATTCAGAAAAGGCAAAAAAACAGCTGGCCAGATGTTCAATGTTAGCACTCATCATTCAGAAACATGAGTACATGAGGCACAAGTGTCTCCTGTGTGTGCTCGCAGGAGTGATGGTGGCAGAGGACTGCAGAGATGGAAAGGTGGTGCATTCCCTCATGAAAACGTGGCATCACCCCAAATGTGGTCACTCTGAAGCTGGCTGCCAACTCCTGCAGAAAGGCTAAATAATTAAAAAAAAAGAAAAGAAAATTCTCTCAGAAACTGCACATCATTTATCATCATCACTTTTATTTACTGCAGGGAGCTTCACTGAGAGTGCTTCAAGGGGCTGGAGCCAGGGGAAGGGCTCTAGTGAATTATAAAGGAAAATTAAACAAGTGGACCAAAATATTTATATGATGATGATGGCAATGCATATACACATAAATGATGGGGTATTTTGCATTGCCAAGCAAGTTTCTTCAGAAGCTTTCAGAGATGACACAGACTGCCAGTATTTGTTCTGTACCGTGGATGTTGGAGCACATTCATAGAGCTGGAATGACGTTCACTGGATTAATCTTGTGAAGATTATTAAAAAAGATCTCCCTATTTTCTACAGCCGTTGTTTTTACGTCCCATTAAACCTATCTGACATTGTTCGGCCTTACTGTCAACCACCACCCCGATAGATCAGACCCGCATGTAGAAAGACCATAGGGGACTCCCCATCCAAGAGGCCGTTGCTTCTCAAACTGTTGGTTAGCGCTATGATCGATCAGAGCAACGAATAAGGTGCATAAGTATGCAGAGCGATGGAAATGAGTCAAAGGGAGAGTGTGTTCTGTTGAAGAGTAAATCCAACCGTTGCTGTAGCTGTTTGCAAGGTAGGTGTATTCGTTATTTTGCCGAGGAATGATTTTTGAGGTCAGTTTTAGAAGAAAAGTCCAAATCTCTAACTGTTGATGCCAAAGATGATTCAAACAGCCGTTAAACCCGTACTTGCACCAATCTACACCGTTCACATCCAGCTGCACCGCTGCTCCGTCATCATCGCATTAAACCCGCCCACAGACTCGCGCTATAAGAATAGATAGATTTGATTGGCTCCCCATGACTCTGAGGCATAATTAATGAGCTCCAACGCGTGGTAGCGGGTTTCTAGCCTAGTTAAACACAGATTAGTGCGCACATGTAAGTGACGTGGACAAATAATGGACAAATAATGTTTTGTAATATATGTGTGCTTAGCTATCTCAGAATCTGTTGTTTTCATACAGTTATACATTTAAAACTGAAGATTTTTTTACCTGTCAATTTTTCTTTTCTTTTTTTTTTTTGCTGGAGGTATGTTTTGTAATTAAGAGAAAAGGACCAACTCCAATCTGTGGAAAAGTGAATGACTTTCTTCGACCGATTGCTTCAACACCAATTCCTCAATATTTCCTAACTGCTGCTCAAAACTATAGCAAAGGTCTTTGTTAATAAAGATGAAAGAAAAGGACATGAGAAGTGTCTCTTTAAGTTGCGGACGAACTTAAAAATGCTGCAGGGAGGAGTCACGACAGCAACTGAAGGAACTACAAGAAAATTGCATCTGCAAGTCTACTGCAAAAATGAAGAAGAGTGTTTAATGATAAGTTTACTCAAGGTTTTTGCTTCCTCTTGTTCCACTTACACAAATGAAGCTTGACTGAACAAATATGTTAACAGCTCCTTTGTTCCTCCGCCAGCTGTCTCTCTTCCTCACCTTCTGCCCACATCCAGGTTTCAGCTTTTGTAGCAACTTGCTGTGCACGAGGGTTTTGCTCAGATTCTTTTTCTTAGTGTTCTCGTTGCTCCAAAATATAAATGAGCTTGAGAGTGAGATCACTGTTATATTTTAGAAAATGCTGTTAAGGGATCTTGCATACTGATTTTTTTTTTTTTTTTTTTTTTTTTTTTACTTTAATGCTGTCTTTTTGCATCTCTGCTGTCAAGATCACAGACATCGGTGAGAAGTTCAGGTGTCTGATGAGAGAGCCCGAGCAAGTTTTCTCCATCACTGAAAATCCATTGAAGGGCCTCAGTCAACTCTCAGACCAGAACCAGTGGTCATCAGCTTGCTCCACGTGTCTTATCTGAGGAAGAATTTTAATAATGTCATCTGTATCTGATGATGGATCAAGAACCACAGGGGGACAGCACCACCAAGAGCAAATAGTGAGATGGGATGAATGATTAAATACGTCTGGGTATGATATGAGCATCAGAAACTTGTGATTAACTTGATCCAATTAGGTCACATGAGTCAGAACACTCAAAAAGGTGAACCGGTGGTGTTTTCTACAAGCTTTTGGTGACTTGTTCCTGTTTGGTGAGGTACTATCAATGAAAATGTTATGAAAATTAGATGTACATTTAGAAACCACCAAATGTCATACCCCACGCTACAGAATATGACGTACTTTTAAATATGAGGATTATCTTGACCAGGGACCAGACCGTCTGTGCTGTCTCCAATCTCTGCTTGCAGCCGCGTCTTATCTCTTTCCCTATCCTTAGTTGACATTCCAAAGGTTTCCACCTCAACAGATCACGTTTTATTAAATATAACTTCTCTGTAACGTCCTTTATTCCCCTCTTCGTCACTCTCCCCACTGGGACTGCTACTTTTCCTCTCAGTCTCTTCATTTCTTCACGTTATTCCACGCTTGTGTGGACCTTCTCAGAAAGACGCTCGCACCGTAAGGATGCTCCATTTAAGATCTGTGACTGGCTGCTGCAGTTACACACAGCCGAAAGCTCAAATGGCCATCGTGAAGCTGCGAGCCGCCACGTACAGGTACGTGTTCACACGCTCAGCAGTCGTTTGTAATAGATGACTGAGTAGAATTTCCTCTGTTGGTTAAAAAGAATTGAAATTCCACAGCAGGCATGATCACAAATCAATAACCCATTCTCGCAGTTGCCACGATAGACTGTGTTTGTGCATTTCTAGAGCTGGTGAAATTGTGTTCTGCCCCTGTAGCTCCATCTCATTTCTACTGCCTTTCTCTTTTTTGTCCACAAGCCATATTTATCAGATGAAATGTATTGATCCTTCAAAAAAACAAATAAAAAAAAAGACTTCACAGCAGATAAAAGAAAGGATCTTAAATTAGAACTTGACTGTCTTCATGTTATTACATCTGGACATTTTGGAAAGATCAGTAATGAGATGGTAGAACTGTGCAGGGGGACATGGATCAAGATGTAAATGGAATTAATTTAAAATAAATCCACAGGGTCTTTGCAGTGGCTTTCGAGATTAAATATATATGATGATCTTAGTTTGTATATGTTGAAGAAGAACTTTCAAATGCAAATATTTAACCTTGGATTCCCCTCTGATCGCTTTAACACTGCTCTTAAGCCCTCCAGTGACTGAGTTTAGGGTGTCCCTGAACTCAAACATGGTTTTGAAAAACCCCATTTCCCAGAGAGCCCGGCGTAACCGCAGGTACGGTCTATTCTCTTTTCTGAACTTTATGTGAAAACATTACTAATTCTGGCATTGAACCATACTTTGCAAGGCACGGGAGGTGAGTTGTGTGATGCAAATCCAGAATAGATTTATTAGTCACACCACCTCAGGAAGAATCGTCCGCTGCAGCTTTTGAAATACTCTAAATGGATTGTTCTCTTTTCAGCACTGCTTCCCCTGTGTGAAACTTGATTGCACTCACAGACCAGCTACATTTCTGAAGTCTATACTCTCCTGGCTCCATTTACTTTTGGCAGGCTGTCCTGAACCGAGCCTGCTACTTGATCATTAGCATTTAAAAATGATTGATGGCTTCCATACCCCGGGGGATTAAACCACTCTGAACGATGTCAGACTTTAATATTTGGTCAAATGGTCCAGAGGCTTTTCTGTTCTTGCATGTAAAATATAAGATCTGACATGCATTTATCTTTATCTACCACAGATGAACAGTAGTCGTTCAGTTCTGCGGAAGATCTCGGAAGGTCTCTATAAATTACACAATATAAATCCTTAGTAGATTATATTGTCATATTATTTTAAACGTGATGCAACATATGGTTTGAAGATTACATTATTAATCCCAAAGGGAGACTTAACTGGTACAGTGTAAAATCAAACAAACATTGACCAAAAGAAAAAGTCAAAATAATTTTTTTTAAACATGTAATGACAAGACACTGAAAGTTATTCAAGCAGCAGGAATACTGTGATGTTCTGATCATTAATGCAGCAGAAGTGGTGATTCCAGTTTAACATTCCCGTTGTGTCCCCCTCATCCTACAGAGTCAACAAAAGTTCATTCAACCTTCAAGAAATATAAGTTTTATTGGCAGAGTGTTATGTTAAAGGCCTTTAGTTTCACTGTTCTGCTCACTAGGAAAGCAGAAGCTGTTTGGAAAGTTGTTGTGGATTTGTTGAAAGTGAGGGGAATTTGCTTGGACATTGTTGAGTGAAGGAAAAAATCCAACGAACATGGTGGAAGATTTACTTTCTCTTTGTGTCTGGAACAAGCTATGTGGGTTTTTTTATATATATGCTTTGATATCCAGGCACAGAGGGAAGGTATTTCCTATAATGAGTGGGAACGTTGGACTTTTACTGCTTTTCCTGCTGCATTTGTGCAGAATTTCCCGTCAAGAGGGGATCTTTTGTAGAGGACTGCAAGTAAAAAAAGGTAGGTTGAAACTGAAATTAAAGTTGTTATCTTGAACTTTGAAAAGCAAAAACCTGTTTAAAAATATAAAGATTTTTTTAATCTTCAGTTTAAATGTCAATTAGATTTTTTTTATTAACTTTGAAAATTCATTTAAGCTTTTTGCCATTTATTTGCAAAAATCACATCGTAAATGTCAGATCTTTTTTTTTTTTTACCAAGTTTGAAACTTTTTTTTTCAGGTTTAGCTATTTTTCTTTTCATCTTTCTGACCTTTAGATTTGTTCACACTGTCTGGGCTATTTTTTTTTATTATTACGCCATGAGGGGTGAATCAATGGCAGGATGGTTGAATAATGAAGAGCTTTTAGAGACGTATCCTCATGTTAAGATATACTTATATCACCTTCAGGAAACGTGGGAGCTGATTACTTCTTACACACCTCCTATTTGTGGCATTTATTGGTGGTGAAAACAGCATAACAGGGTTAAGTTATTCAAGCTGTTTCCATCGCCCCTCGACATATAAATCACAGTAATAGCGGTTGGTAAATGGTTGGGGAAGCACTGTATTGTAAAATAAGGAAAAGGGGTTTGTTAAACACGGATGAAATAATCCAATCACACGTTTAAAGGGTAGTTTGCTCATACTGTACGATAACTGCCTACCGCTTAGAAGTGTCCTGCAGCTCACCACCATCACTATCTGGAAGGGATTCACGGTTGAAAATATACTACTCGATTACAACGCTTCCTCAACACAACAAAAAAGAGACTACCAAGTCTCAAAAACCATATTTTTTTTTTGTTGTTTTCTTTTCTTTTTGGTCGCGGTCCTCATGAAACTAGTTAACTGAAGAATAGACTAAATGCAGCTGGATAAACCCGTCGACTTCACCAAATGTGGGTTCCGTGGCTCAGCCTTGTGCTGCAAACACGTCGACTGCGGTGATCTTCTCTGTCAACCGACGGATGGGCCTTTCAGCTGAAATGTTATCTGCCTGCAAACCTGCTGCAAACACCGCCAAACGGCTGAACAGCTGCTCCATCTTAACATTGCCATTGTAGAAGCTGACAGCAGTACAGAAGACGCTGATAGCTCAAGAGGGAAGGAGTGGCTATCGTGCATGAATCCTTTTGTACAAATGCCGACAAAATTAGGGTGTGTAAACTAGTTTTGTGTTTGCGTGACCAAGTGGCTCTGTGGGTGAGATGGACAAAAGAAACCAGCAGTCACAGGAGGAGGAGAGGAAGAATGATCTTTTTTGTGACAAGGATTAACAAACGTGCACACACACACACACACACACACACACACACACACACCGAGTGAGGAACACATTTGGAATTCATGACCAATAGTTGGAGGAAAAAGAAAAAAGATTCTCAAACGCTGCTTCCCCTACAGCAGTGCACACACAACCCTGTTTTATTTCGTGATGGGAAACCCAATCATGTCGAGCCGCTGTTCAATTGTCAAACTCGTCTTTTGCCAGGATATTGAATGTTCTGCTCCCATCTTTTATGTTCCGTCATCTGTTGGATGCAACTGAGTCACCTCATCTCACCGTCCTCACCTTTTCTCCTCTTTTGTAAATCAAACAGACCCACTGGAGAGTTTCAGAATAAACAAGGTGATCATCAAGTACTGACATGATTCTGCACAGCTAAAGATGACATTCTCTTATATTACCTTTCTAGTGGTACTTTTGTTATTTGTTGTTTTTTTTATGTTTGTTTTTTTTTTTTTTGTTGCAAAAATTGGAACTGTACAAACACAAGAAATGAACCTGTCTAACATTGAATGTCACACTCTTAGAAGCAATGAATGTCATTCCTGTCTAATGTTTCATGATTGTTGACTCCTGTGTCCTTTTTAGATTCGTTGTATGCCTGGCTCATCACTACCTCAAGAGGTGGATAAAAGGACGGTGTACTTCTTGTTTCAGAGCCTTTTTAGAAGAACATTAATTAAAAAAATTAAATTAAAAATTTTTTTTTTTTTTTTCACATATGATTTTTGTATCAGTGATGCAGAATCTCTTGATAGGACGCTGCATCATTTAACTGTCTAAGTTCAGACACAAACGTGTCTCTGTATTAGATTAAATATTGAGATGAGGAAGGAAGGGAAAAATCTTCTCCAATGGGTTGAAATAGCACATTCCTGAGGTTTAGTGGACAGGTCGCAAATGTATCACTAGAGCTATTTTTCATCCCCATCCCCTTCTGAGACCACCAAACCGCCGTGGCCACTGCATGTCTGTAACGCCATTTCTCGATTTCTCTTGGAGCTAATTATAGATGTGTTACTCCTGCAGTCAAGGTTGTTGAGTGGAAAAATCTGTGTCCAGTTTAATGAGTGTGTACACGGTGTGTTAATCAGTTAGCAGGTGTGAGATGGCGAGTGGTGGTGCAGCTACCAGCTCGATTAAGTCCTGGCTGGCGAGACAGACTCACCACATCAACATGGCTCAGATCTATCCACACTCATTTGCCATCTGTAGTTTCAGTGAATGGCTTTGTGAATGGCTTTGTAGAGCTTGGCTGCCATACTTTCTTCTTTTCTTTTTTTGTTCCCACACATGTCTTGTAACCCCAAAAGGGTTAGGGTCAAAAGGATTAATCCTTGGTCATGAAATACAATTAAATACATTTTCTCTTTCTATTTTTAATCGTGTGCTGAAGGATTTTTCCAGATATTAATATTCTTCCTCACAGGAGTGTGATTTTTATCCAATCAGCTTTCCAAGATCACCCTCCAGCTTCACTTTCTTTTCCAAATAGATGGAGTTGTTTTTTGCCTCTTTAAGCCCGTTGGAGAAGCCACTAATATAACACCAATGTAGTCTATGTAAATCCCTTCAAAAAGCAATACTGGCTATCCTGCCCCCACTTTGATTGGCATGTAGAGTATGAATTTAATTTTTGACTTCACAGTACACATTCATGTATTTTTATTTTTTTTTTTGAGTTGTTTGGCACTAGTGCCCTTTATTGACAGTAGGTGGGCAGGTATAGAGAGGGGGGAAGACATGCAGGAAAGAGCAAAAAGCCGGGACTCGAACCTGTGCTGGCTGCATGAGGGCAATAGCCTCGGTAAATGGCGCCCGCTCAACCCACGGAGATATCCAGGGCCCACACATTGCTGCTTTTAATGGTAAATCCTTAAAACAAGTTGAGCCTGAAGTGTTTAATGTGTCCTGAAAAGGTGGTGTGGTACCATAAATAGTGACATTGTCGCGGTGCAAGGTGTCACTTAAAACAAACAAGAAAAACAGGCCATCAGAAACACTCCTTCAGGACTGGAAAAAAAAGTTTAGAAAAAGAGATGGCAGGAAACTGGCTGCTCAGGCCAATGACAAAACTTCTCCCTAGATATTTGACGCTATACCGGATTCAGTCGTCGGTATTACAAACATCAAAATGCACACGGAGACAAATCACTCAAACTCAAAATAAATACAAATCATGACATCAGTGAGCATCACTGTTGAAGTAGCAGCAGGTCCCACAGAAGAGATGCCGGACTGTGGTACTAGATATGACTGTTGTAAATATGAAATCGGAAATCCAGGTTACAGGTGACGGGAAAAACCAGGAGATATTGACGAGAAGACTACAGGTTCTCAAGTACTGTTGTCCGAATGTTTGGTAGCAGAATTGGTATGGTAATCAACGGTCTGTCAGGTCATGTTTTTACGCTCTGCTGTGTTGCAGTCGGGTCAATAAATGGGAAGGTTTCACGTGTGAGGCCGTCTGTGTGGGCTTATCTGATTAGGGCCCCTGTCAGCCTGCTAAAACCACATACAATATTTGTTGTTTGTTTTTCCCTTGCAGCACCTTAGTTAGAATTACCGCTGCATCTTTTGTTTCTCTCTCCATTTTGTAATTTGCACCATGTCCATGGGTAGACATGCATGTTCAGGATGCACCGTTTTACCTCCTGATGTGGTGGTCACTGTGCGAGGATTTATGCGAATCATTGAGCAGAGGGGGCACACTGGTCGCTTGTGATTAATTTGCATTCATGAAGAAACATACATTTTTCACGAGCAAATCTGACTTTTACTCTCCGTTTGTGAATCGGGGGGAGGGTTTTAGTATAGAGGTGATTTATATGCAAATCTACTCACAGATTTACGAAGATTTCATGAATGAGGCCCGGTGTGTGTGTGTGTGTGTGTGGCTAACCTGATTGTATTTTCTTTCAACCTGTGGTATTACTCCTTGTTCATGTTCATGCTGAATAGAACAGCTGAGGAGCAGGGAAGGAACAAATCTTCCGAAAGTTGAGGAGGCTTTTTCTCCTCTTGGCAAGAGGAAGATTGTGTGACAGAAGAATATCTGTACTGTAATCCTCTTCTGTGTGTGTGTTCTTCTCTTGAAATGTCACTAGCTCCTGTATGTATGCCCCAAGGAGCCAAAATGCCAACTCAAATCCTAATGTACTGTACAACTTCATAAAACTTGGGACTAATTGGATTATCCATGCTGTTTTACTTTTTTCAGGGAGACGGTTGAACAGAGACAGTTTATAAAATAGGGAAGACAGGGACTCGATTGTGGTGAAGTATTGGCAAATAGCAAGAGGTGGTGAGAAAAGAAGGTTCTAGGTGACTTCACTTGGATAAAGTCAATGCTTAGACGGTGGAAAGTGCATTTTAAAGTGCTAATGAATCAGAAGAAACAGTCAGATATGAGAAGGCTGACGGTCTGGGTGGTTGGTCCAAATGACATACCTACAGAGATATGAATATATATTCAAGTCAGATTGCAAGGGAATTGGAAACGAGACTGTTTAACACAACAATTGAAAGTAAAAGGATTCCAGCGGAAAGGGAAAGAAGTGTTCTGAAAAGAAGAAGAGTGAGCAGAGCTGTAAAAAACTGCAGCGGCATAAAGTTGTTCAACTGCAGCAAGAGGTTATAGGAAAGAAAAGTGAAAGGCAGGTTCAGAACAGGTGATGATTAGTGAGTATCGTAGTGACGGCCATGGGGATGCTGGAGGCACTGTCAGGTGTGGCAGAGCGAGGACTTGTGGGATGCCTTTCCTGGTCTGACCGTTGTGGGTGGTTCTTTTCTGTGTGTGCTGTTATTATCTGATCATTTTTTTTTCTATGTAGTTCTTCTTCAACTCACCAGGCTTGTGCTGTAATTCTTTCAGCACCATAAGTTAAACTGGAGGGGCAGGTGATTGACGTAGACTTTGTTTTTGGTCAACAGCGACTGTGAACTCTCCTTTTAACTGCAGCTATGCCTCATTTTGTCTACACCACCATCTTTTGACTAAACTTACAGGCTGGTTTATTTGTTTCATTTCAGAGAATCGGGACATGTCTGATGTACCTGTATAGTGACTTTTCAAAGGTTCTTGTCATATTCATATAATAATTAAATTATGAGCTCTCATGAGAAATCATGAAATGTGAAATACCAGAGACAGATGGAGTCAAGATTAAGGCGGGATTGAACCAAAGGGTTGGTTCTGAGCCGCCTCTCAAGATCAGAGAAAAGTCTCTCTGCACTATGATGTGCGTAGATGATATTGTAATCTGTAGTGAGAGATAAAGAAAAGACGAGAGATGAAGATGTGCTCTGGAGATAGGAGTTATGAACGTCACAACATGTGAGAGGAATCGATGTACAAGAAACAAAGGGAGGGCAGGAATGTGGAATGAGTTTTCTATACCTGGGATCAAATGTTGGGCTGGGTAAGAGAGGCAAAGAGGGGAGAGAATGAGTGTCGGGAGTTATTTATGCAGGCCAGAAGTTAGACAAAAAGGCTGCTGTTATGCATTTTATTTCTAGTAGCTGCAGATACATGTCATAGAAGAGCTCATTCTATTTCTATTCCATAACGCTTGAGCCCAATATTGTTTTATTTATCTACCATAACCTTCCTATATGACCATGAGAGATTAAATGGAGGGAGAACCCAGATCAAGACAAGAATAAAAAGGGTAAAATGCTATAACTTAATCAAACTTTATTTGTATGGCACTTTTCATTCAACTTGTGTAACACAAAGTGTTTTAAATGACTAGCACAAAAGCACAAACAATAAAAAATAAAAAAAACCTTTCCAAGCGTCAACCCCCAAAACACATTATCATGCTCGTGCACACAAAAACAACATACATGTAGACACATACCAATGACATTAAAAATAGAGAAGTGTATTGGTTGTATCAGGAAGAGCATCCGGCGTAAAATCGGGCCAAATCAATGTGCAGTCATTACACTCCTTAATGCATTTACCAAGAGCCTGTGCAAGACCCTGGTCTCCTGGTGACATTGTAATATATATCTGCGTGTCATCTGCATAGCTGTGGTAGTTTATTTTGTTGTTCTTTCTTTATAAGCTGTGCCAGTGGAAGCATGTAGATGTTAAACAGAATAGGTCCCAGGATGGAACCTTGGGGAACTCCACATGTGATTCTTGTCTGCTCAGATGTAAAGTTAGCCTTTGACACAAAGTACTTCTTGTTCTCTAAGTATGTTTAAACCAGTTTAGTATAGTTCCTGAAAGACACGCCCAGTTTTCCAGATGTCTAAGTAATATATTGTGGTCAACTGTATAAAATGCAGCACTGAGATCCAGTAAAACTAAGACTGACATGTAGTGCAAAACAGCAAATGTAGCACTCATAAAAAGTGCTTCATATCTTGCTATTTTGCACTTTTGCATATTCACTTTTTTGTTTTTTATTTTTTGTTCTAGGTGACTTAACACACAAGGATGTAGCGTAAGAGGAGTTTTGCTCATGTTAACAAAAACAATTCTGCACAGCACATAAAGCTGTTCTTACAGTCATGTTTTTTTTCAATGGATAACTCAACTTAGATGGGTTTTATTGTTTCTACTATCTTCACAGAAAATAAAGATGTCTTTTAAAGGATGAACATTTAAGTAATACAATAAACGGCATTTGAATGGAGTGTTAAGTATCTCTAGGAATTTTTAAAGTAAATAGAGCCTGATTACTGTTTTTATACCTAACAGGAAGTTATTTTTAAGCAATAGAAAAAAAGAGAAAGAAAGTTAGCAGAAATTGTGTTCATTGTGCAAATATGAATGAAAGTCTTGCAATCCATGTTTAGTTGGAGTTGAAAAAATTAAAAAGTTACAATCCAGATTGTTTTGTTAGTTGTTCCTTTACCTTAAAATACTTCACATTGTTATTGCCACTATTATTATTGCTCATGTTATCATTCATTCGTTGTCTACTTATAGCAGGTAGTTTGGTCATCCCCGTCACTTAATGACTGATATGATAGCACGTTGATGTTATCTGCACATGCATCATGCATATAAAATCAAATTATGTGATTACCATTACATTTTATTAAAAAAAAGAAAAGAAAAAAAGAGAATTTGTATCCTTGGTATATATCCAGAAGCCAAAGTTACTTAACTTTTTACGTAGAAAAGGACGATAGCCACTAATAAGCTCATGCCTACATTGTCACTTTTTGACCCTCTCACCATCATCGCACTCATACCATGTTTGTGCGTGATCAATTACCGATGCATGTGTACCAATACTGTCACTCTTTCTCAAGTGATGTAAACCAGGTTTAACAGAAAATACTTTTGTCTCTATGGCAACTAGAATCTGGCTCCATTTTTGAGAAAATTTTAAGAACCCTGTTATGATTGACAGTCACAGCATGACATGCTTATTATTCTTTCCGAGGGCTATTTCATCTTAACCCAAAATATTAAATTTTCTCTTAATCAAATTAAAATGTTCTGGATCAGGTTAGATAAGAGTTGGCAAACTATATATGCTCAGGATATTAGTGCTATTCTTTAAAAACCTACACCATCCATACACAATCCCGCACTGCTGACGCATGTTGGAGGAAAACGTTTAGAGAGTCATTTGCATTTATGCTGCATGTGGCACTTCTTTTGAATAAACGGCATTATCATAATGTTATGGTAGCAGCTGAACAGCAGTGCAGTATCTATATTTTACAACAATTTAGATATTTATTGTGGAGCAGACAATCAACACTTGGTAGATGAGGCTTTCCTGACCCCTTTTGGATTTTTTTTTTTTTTTTTTTTTTTTAAGAACCTAGTATTTTCCGGGACAAACAACAGACAGTACGTTTGAAAGAAGACAATTTCAACTTGAAGTAGGCCCTGGTCTTTCTGCATGTGTTTTGTGTTCAGCTTACAAATGGTTACCTGGTGACTGAGCTGTGTGCACATGCCCAGTGTTATCATGGTAACCGGTCAGAGAGGCCGGGGAGTGAGTAAAAACAAAGACACACTCTTAATCATGCAGGTCATAGTAATCGTCAAATGCTTGAATCATGGCCTCTGTTCATCCTTTTCTTTCTTTTTAAGGAATAAAGATATTAACTCAGAATTTTGTCCTCGTTAATATGAAGTACGTTTTTCAGTCAATGATTTTGACCTACTCCACAAGAATGTTTAAGTATTTAGATTGGATTTGTAATCTCCTCCTCCTGGGTTTGCATGCTCAAATGGTCCCAGGAACTATGTTGTCGGGTGGAAAATTGCCCCGGAAAGTCTCCTAAGGTAAATTGATCTGTGGGGCAGTCAGTCTTGTATGACGGGAGTAGAGCAAGGAGCACATCGTCCCTCACCTGGTCAAAGGATAGTAGGATCCCACCTAGGAACCTGGCCTGGGGAGAGACTTCGCAAACACCTGGTGGTGGGGCCTTCACCCATGGGGTCTGGCCAGGCGTAGTCCTACTGGATAACATGGATCTGAACTACTGATCCACCACCAGCATGATGGGCCACATGAGTTTGGTGGTAACTAGGTAGCAACCTTTTCCAAAGTGTGCAGGATGCATTTTTTTATTCTTTTATTGGCCATTTTTTTGACTACTTTTAATTTAACCTCTTTATTTCACCTTTAAAAAGTCTATGTGCCATGTAGTGCTGAAGGAAATAATACCACTTATTTTCTTATTTTGATGTACTGTGTAAACAAATTGGACTGAAAAAATCACACAAATACCTGAAATCTGAGTTGGAAATTTTTTATTTATTTATTTATTTATTTTTATCTGTGATGAAATGTTACACATGTGATGAAACACATGTGTAACATGTGTTTCATCATGAATCGTTTTTATATCTTAAAATGCAAATTTAAATTGTAAATTTCAAAAAAGTATGCAAAAATGTAGCAAACAACAAAGTCATATACAGTTTTTATATTAAAAGCCATGCAATGCCTCACACGTTTTTATGGATTTCCAAGAAAAAAAAAGGGTGTCAAAATAAGATGCCACACTGGTTATTTGTGTGGCATCTTTTCAAGCATTTCTTGTCCAGCACAAGACAGATGTTCACATCACAGTCCTGACACCTCCAGGTGTGTTTCTCCAGTTATCCACCTGGAGGCAGTGTCTCAAAACTCACCATCACGGTCCCTTCTTCTCCCACAACTTTCCTCTTTCCCTCTGCAGCCAAATGCTTTGCGCTGTCATAGGATTTTCTGATTGGTTGATCTGGTGAATTTGTTCCCACCATTTCCCAATAATGGTTGTTCCTGCACCAAATGTGATGACAATATTCAGAAAGAAATTGGTGTATATTATTGATAATAACTCTGGTTTGTACTCGGCCTAATAACACAATTTAAACATTTGTATACAGTTTGCAGAGTGCATTCTCAACATAAGTTGACATGGAGACTCAGCTGGGCTGCGTCCGCTGCTATGTCATGTGGACTTGATATAGTTCCACACTGGGGTTGCCTGTGGCGAGGTGTTGAGCCAGATCTGGATTACTTGTTGCCCCCCAACTTGGTTCCTGTACATTGGGGTTCTGCCTGCGCCTTTGGGTTGAAGAACGGAAATTACCTGCAGGAGTTTTAAGTAGTGATTGAGTGGCAACACAAAGTTGTGATTTCGTCTGATGAATGTGACTTGTACTATTGAGCCGACAATACAACCCACTTCTGAAATGATCCTGTTACAACATTTAGCCCCATTATTGCCCATTTATGAAATGACACAGTCAAACTCCAAGTTGCTACCTGGCATGATATCTGACATACCTACTTTCCATTTAAGTAGGTGTAACTGACACATCTGACATACCTACTTTGATGAAAAGCTATTTCAAAAGCGCTGCTTTCTTTCCAGGGTCTCAATTAACATGCAAACTTTTGACATAAAAGGGAACTCAGATTCTCAAATTTTTTTTTATTTTTACCGTGTGTGCCAAGCGGGGTGGATTCTTGATATTCTTCAACAAGCCCTTGGAGGTAATTTTAGAGAGCAGGAGCATAGTTGTTGTTTCTGAACAACCACAGTTACAGAACATTACACGAACCAAAAATATGTGTGTATCTAATACCTAGTGTTGTCTAAAAGACAGAACTGCACTAAACGAAAGTTATACTAAGGAGCCCCCTCTATCAACAGCCCCTGTGATAAGTGGTGTATATTACTTGTACAGCACAGCACACAAACAGTAATGCTTTATGTTGTTGCTCACTTGTCTTAGGGTTGAGTCTTATATCTCACTCGCTCCAAGTCTCAACACTTTCAACAGTGTCAACAGCTTTAAAGCCGCCTCCGCCAACCTTTTCACAACACATGTCAAATACTCCTCAACCCTGTGCCTCTGTGTTTTGTGCTGTTTTTTTACTATCCGAAAAGGAAAACAGAGCTGTCTCCTGCACCATCAGTCTCCGTCCATATTGTCTGTGTTTTGGTCTACAAACAAAAATAGGCCTCTTCGTTGCCTTTCTTTTTCTTTTCTAGTCTTTTCTTCCTCTCCCTCTCTGTATTTCACAGTTGTCAGAAAGACGTGTGTGCTTTGAATGTGGAGTGGAGGTTGTGTTTGGCTGTTTTGAGGCAGACCTGTCTGTCAGCAGTCCAACGACAGGCTAAGACCTATTGATTTCTGGTTACGAAGGGATCTGAAGCTGATTTGTATGCCCCACACACTCGGAAAAAATGACATATACACCTGTACAATGTCCCCATGCTGATGCCCGCTGTCACATCTTTTCTGACTATTGCAGTATGTAAAGTTTAGTGCTCAGAGGAACCATAAAAAAGCAATGTAGTGCTTTCATAGAGAATCGGGATAAAGGAGAAGCTTTTGAGCTTTTACAAACACAGATCAAATCCAAACTGAAGAAAAGGTGTACCTTTGGTCCAATTTGTCTTTTTATTAATGTAATGTGTCACATCCCTCCAAAAACAGAGATCATATATTAATGCGACAACATGCAAGTCAGACTTGAACTTTCTTCCCAGTGACACTACTAGTAATACTCCTTCCAACATAGTAAGGCAGCATTTTTAAATTGTAGGTAGTGCCATCTAGAGTAATTATAGAGATATAAAACTCGAAAGGTCAAGTGAATCTACACAGGTCAATTCACGCACTCGTGAGCGAGTTCCGCGCCAGGGATCACTTTCGTGAAGTCCTAGTGCAGCAGCGCAGGGGTTAAACAGCATCATACTTACTCCAAGAACCAAAGTCAGAACTTACTGCGGTTGGTGGATGTTTGTGGATTAATTCTGAGCAGAGCAAAGGCGATAGAGTGTGGAGGGTCACTGCCAGTACCTGTTTCATTTTTCCCTTGGCGGTTTCACAAACTCTTATCACAGACAGCTGGGATTAACGGTTCCACTGCTACCACGGTTTATCATAGCCAGGATGACCCTCTCCTTCCTTCTGCGAGCATGCTCACATGGGCTAAGACCATGGATGCACTGCAGCAGCACTAATCTGCAATTTAACAAAATGGTCAACTTAGTCCACAATGAGAAGGTGATGAAAATATTTACCATCTGCAGCGTGGGTCTGTGATTTCACATTTAAGAGTTTTGGCTCAGTTAATGCGGTTCACAGCTGGTCCAATATCTGCCAGTCTGCTTCTTGAGCAGAGAAGCCCCCGGGATCTCATACCAGAGGACACTGCATTTTCTTATTATTGTGAAACCTAATTTCATATGCTTGGCAATTGTTTCAGTCATTCGCAGTAGGCTGCGTGCTTAGTAACACTTTTTTTTTTTTTTTCGATCATCTTCTTTCCCTTTATGTATTTTGTGTTTTGACTTCTATTTAATTGGACCTCTGCAGAAGGCAAGCGTTTTCTATTCTAAACTTCATTTGTTAAAATCTCATTTCACAAACTTAATGATGCAACAACATAACATGCTTGTGTACTGGAATCTTCTGCAGTTACTGGAGAGCAGGTTCATAGACATCACCGCACGCTTGCATTTTTACACAAGCAGCACACCAAGGATCCCCTCAATGTTCATTAGACATTTGACAACGTAAACACCTGCAGACAAATTGCACCTTCGTGATTAAACGGAATTCACTTCAGCTCAGAACAGCAATGAAACATGGGGACCAAAGACATAATACAGGATAAATGTAAACACTGATAGTCTAATAGTCGTGCGCTACAGATATTTCTATTACATATTGATCTCGCTTTATGAAATTTGTATAAAATGTGTTAATGACTGCATATACAGAGAACTCATCCATGCATGACACACACATACAAACACACAAGACCCTGAATTGTCTTATCTCTTTCCAAGTTAAGTGTTTTGGGAGGCTCCCAGGAGGAATCGCTCACAGCAGAACTAACTAACACCCCTTCTTTATTTATTCTCCCTATCTCTCTGTGTCTCTTTCAACTACTATCTGCATCTTTTATTCATTTACTTCATATGTCTGTTGTGGATCAACTCAAATAAGGATTTTTTTTGTTTTTTTTAATGTTATTATTATTATTTTCATGAGATTCCGTGGGCACTAGCCGCCCTTATTTAACAGTATGTAGAAAGGGACTCGTGTGTGTGTGTGCGCGCGCTTTGTGACGAAAATGGGATGAAATGCTGCCCCATGGAGCTGAACCGTTTCATGAACTTAAAATGAGTTGTCCGTCTGACCCTAAGGCAGCTGTCACTGCTGCCATTGTGATAATTGTTTCTCCTTCCATCCATTTTCAATAGCTGCTCCATCCTGTTCAAGGTCCCCGGGGGTGGGGGGGGGGGGGGGGGTGGGGGGGGTGGGGGGGGGGGGGGGGTGGAGTCTATCCTGGCTGTCGTTGGGCAAGAGCCAGGGTACACCCTCCAAATGACTGCCAGATGATGCACACCCGCACGCCGCCTTCCTCTTGCACGTATGTCCTGGTTCTTTGATAACAGAGGTGGAGTTAAAGAACCCAGGCAGGCAGAGGGTCAGCATGCCTCATACAGAGAGGCCACAGCGACAATTCAAACCACGAACCTCCTGGCTTGGTTTGTCTTTTTTTTTTTTTTTTCAAAAACTAGATTATTTACAGGGGTATCCAAATTTTTCTAGAGAGACTTAAGGGAGATACATTAGTTTAAAGACTTTCTTTTCATGTATAAAAAAAAAAAAAACTTTTCATAAAAATCTTTCCAAAGTACTTTGTGGAAAGTGTATTAGTATGAGGTAAGGGGCAGGAAAACAAGAAAAGAGAGAGAGAGATAGCGGACCATTGTTGCAGCTTTTAGTTTTCATTGAGTTTTTTGGAACATAGACTTTACTTTCATATTGCTTTCAGTTTCCATAAAAGGTGTATCACAAAGAAACGCTTTGGAAAAAGTAATACGAGCCAACAGCTAGAAAACTGTGACTCCTTTTGTAAAGCTGTTGTGGACTTGGATTCTGTGGCAGGAATCCAAACCTGCATATAGAGGTTCTCTTAAAGCACAAAATTAGTTTGGCTGCTAGAATAATAGACTTGATAGAAATATGAAAAGGACACACAGCTATGGCCAGAATCCAAAAGAAGATTTGTTTTCCTCAGAATATAACTGAATAGGATGAAAAGATAGATCTATAGCTGCTTAAACTGACAAAGCCTGCACATGCTGGTAGATTAATCTCCATGGATACAGATGAGGAAGGTGTTCACAACATTTCGTGAAGAAATAAAGTTGTCTTCTGGGAGAAAACGACTCTTGGTGTATGTTACTATGACAACAAACAATTAAAATGCAAAACTATAAAATAGAAACAATTTACTGCAAAGAAATGTATTTATTTAGATTTTAAAGTGACGTGTCTGAATTTGGGACGTGAATGTCTGGAGAGAGTCCGTATTATGTATGCGACGAGGGGCTGGAGCTGAAGGATCTGGAGCCCACGGTGACCGTACGAGAAGATGGACCTGTGAGCTGGATGGAGGCCGATGACCTGACAGTCCGAGATGGTTTGTTCATGAGTAAGAGCTCAGACAGGTAGTCTTATGTAATATTAACCGTATATCTGAGCCTCTTCTCTCTCTGTCCCATCTCCCTCCTGTTTTCTTCCTCTACCTGGCCGACCTTCGGTAGGAGGGTCCCCCATTATGAGCCAGGTCCTGCTCAAGATTTCTTCCCTCTTTGGAGTGTGAGGTGCTGGAGGTGAGGGACAAGAGGTGCTGTAACAAGACCGATCCAGCTCCAGCTTGCACCCTTCAGCATTCAGATGATCTCCTGCTCCCATGCAGGGCACCATCGGAGGTCTTACTGAGAAAGCAGTCTACATTTATTTTAAGGCAGGTGGAACACTAAGCAAACTGCTGGTTGTTGTGGCTGATAAAACCCATCCTCTACAAACTGTCATCCTCAAACAGAAAGCCTTGTTGACTTTGGGGGTCACACAGCATGGGGCAGGGAGGAGGAGTCCTCCATCCCCTCACCAATCTAAAGGTAGAGTTAAGAGGACTGACACAGCACAAAACAGACCTCTGAATGTTTAAGTTTGTCTGCAAAGAACACATGCGTTTACTGGCTTCACTACGTAAACCTTGAGCCAGCATCCTGAGTCAGAGAACTGCTCCGGTTAATGTTTGCTTGTTTCTCCCAAAGTGAAATTTATTCTGCAAGTTTGAAACTGACTAGCACAGCTATTTTAAAAATTAACATTCTGGAACCACGTTAAACATTATTTTCAGATACCGAGCTGCAGAGAAGTGGCAGCATGTCCAGGATGTACCCCGTGAAGTGATTATAGATAATGGATCCAATCCTGCTGATTTATATGGGAACAACGCTCACGCTCGCCTTAACATTTTTTCCTTTCTTTGCAGTTTAACTCTTGTACATTTACTGTACAAATACAGCGGCTTGCTGTGCTTTGGTTTGTGAAGCCTGGTTCTTGGTTGTCTTGATCCAGGAAAGTACAGTCTAAGCCATGAAAAGGGCGAGCTGTCATGTTTGTGGATGGGTGTTACATGCTTTCCTTCTTTCCTCATTGTTGCCCTTGTCATTTGGATTTTCATGTTCTGCATTCTTTCGACGTTAATTCTGTTGTAGTTTGATTTCAGTGTTCTCTCTAAATCCCCTGTTTTATTTGGTACAGTCTGCAAACTTGCGTGTTCTGTTGAATTTTGCTTCCTGCTCGTTTCCCAGCAGAGGGTTATATTATCGAGCAAGATAATAGAGTTATTGAGGTTTATCCGGTCTAAAGCCAGGATTTCCAGTGAAATAAAGGTGGCTCTAGTAATCTGTTCTCGGACCAGGTTATGCTCCAAAGTTCATCTTAAATTAAACTGTGCTTACAGCTCAATGGGTTGAGCAAAGGGCCCCATGTACAGAGGCTTCGTTGCCCAGTTTCGAGCGTCCACCTCTCGCCCTTTGCTAAATTTTATCTCCTGTCTCTTTAACCTGCTTCCTTCTCTCATCACTTTCAAATAAAGGCCACTGGGTCACCAAAAAGCTAAAAAATTATTTGATTTAAAAGTTGCAACCCTCTGACTCTTCCTGACTGGATTAAGTACAAGTACTATAAAAACAATGATGTCAGATTTTGAAGTTCATGCATACGCATGCATCACCCACATCAGGACGGTGATGCAATGAGTCTCCCAACATATCAAACCCCAGTTTAACCCCCGTTCATAAACACATTCAGTCAGAGCTGAAGGCAACATAGGAGTTCATGTTTAAATCAGCCTCGCTGACTAATATGTGAGAATAAAGTCTCAGGACACTGGAAGCACTGAGGGCTGAAGAGTGAAAGTCATTTCTGACTTCACTTGATCTGCAACTTCCTGCCACCATCCTTTTGTCTTGATTTGCTGCAGCAGTGTTGCTCTTATCTGCAATAATTAATTCAAAATTCTTGTGAGTCTTAGTGATAAGTGTTTGCTCCTCTTGGCTAAAATAAATTGCACATGAACAGCCCGTGATAATTTTAGTTTTAGCGGAGCTCAAAAGAATCGATGAAAACATGCACAAAGCCAGAAACAGGAAGCCAGCTTTAACTTTGTTAGTCGATATCATAGTATTTCTCTTCTTGGTTCTTGCAAAGAAACGTCATATATGTATTTTTTTTTGCTCTATGCCATATCCTTGTTGTCGTGGTTATTTACACCATCATACATAGTCTTGTTTTGCTCCTGCCTTGTCTGATCTTTGAAATGTTTTTCTTTAGTCAAAAAAAAAAAAAGAAAAAGACAAAAAGAAGAAGCTTTTTTTTCCTTCTCCACCTTAATGTATTCTGCCTGAAGTCTATATTAGGGTCCTCTACTCAACACACGAATGTTAATGACCACGGGGATCTCGCCGCAAAGCTCAAAGTCAGTTTTCTTTAAAACGCACCTGCTGTAAAGAGACAGCCTTTTTTCATTCAAACCTCTCAAATTTACATGGAAAGCCATCATCATTAATATATCCCCCTAACAAAACAATCACGACTATTATAAAGCTGGGTATTATAGATATTTTTATAAAATCCTGGGTTTTCGGCTTGTTTAGCGACGATGAGCGAGGACTCAGCAGCTTGTTCATTTTGCCTGTTTGTGATTTAAGAGTGCAGTATTTTTTTGCATTCTGACTTAATTTGGCACCTCACTGACTTATATTTTATTTTTTCATATTTATGTCACGTGAAATTGTGGGTTCAGGGATTATTTAATGCACAATTGATCCTTCATACTGAGAGCCTGCAGTAATTACCATGTCAGTCTAAAAGTAAGAGTGAAACTGCTCCTCCAAACACAAGTCAAATAGCCTTACTCAGAGGGACACGGTATTAAATTACGTTATTACCAGTAGAGTTCAAATTGCACTAAAAACGGGAAACAACCATTTTGTGCCAAGTCTTGACAATTTAACTATAATTACAGAATTTAGAACATCAGCCGAAATACATGCAAATAATCTTACGTTATGCATAGTTATTGAATGTCGGGGGGGGGGGAAAGCATGTTGATATCTTGACACAAAAGAAAAATCAAAAGAGGAACCCTAAAATCATTTATAGCTCTCGTTTGATTAATTTAATTTAGATCCCGGCATGAAATAATCCTCTCTTGTGCTCAGTTCACAGATTTCACATGACCTGAGTCAGCTCCCGATAGACGCTGTTTAGTCCTGCTTGAAAGCATCTGATGGTACTGCTTTTTTCTTGCAGTGATGAAAATGGGTGGATGCAGTTGTAGCCCTAAAATATAAACTAACAGACATTGCCGATTCAAGGCAAACACCTAAAGTTTCACAATCATAACGGTAGTAAAAGACCTCCTTGACAGGGTGTCGAAAACAAAAACCACAATAAGAGAAAGTCGTTGAAAACTGGTGGGGAAACATCACACCGGACATGTAAAGAGGTCCAGCTGTACCTGGATCCGTCTGGGGGGGCGGTTTCAGTTTGTACTGTAGCTGCACTGAGCGAAGTAGCAGATGCCACGAGGGACAGCACCTCTGGAAAAGAAATATCTTTTATCAGCTTGTTTATGTGGTCTGTGCTTTTTTTTTGGCAGAGGCTGGGCGTGGCTGACCTGGTGGCTCGGGAGCTCCACACCTGTTCCTGATCCTGATCCTGAGCAGCATAAAAACCCTGGATCTGGCTCTCCGTGTGCTTGCTGCAGGATTGTTAACCACTCCTGGTAGACCGACCCCCTATCGTCTTGGAAAACCGAGCGCTCTGGTTCGCTCTCCCGTGCTGACCAGTGTTTTCTCCTTTTCATCCCCAGAGCTCCTGTGAGACAGCTCCCTCAGCCTCTCAGCCTTCACACTTGGCCGACTGCACTTCCAACCCCGCCATGTGCCTTCTCTCTGCTTCACCTCAGACTGCCGCTCCACCAGTCCTACCGGTGGAACCCCTTAGCTGCCTCCACCCCCTGTCTGCCCGGATCACCAAAATAAATCCATCCTCACGTCCCTACTTCTGTCTCGGCCTCTGCATTTGGGCCCACACATCACAGTTCACGTGCCGTGGCCGAGGTTCTATTGTGCTGCGGGGCTGTTTTACTGCTTTTGAATTAATCCAATGAATTTTGAAGTAGGATCAACGATGCCTTTAGAGCACAATGTGTAAGATGTTGATTCTCAACGTCCATCAACCAGTTTCTGAAAGGTGCAAAAAATCATATTCACTGTGTGTTTGTGTCCAAGTTTGAAGGTTATTTGGCAAGCAAACTGATGGTTAAATTGTTTTTTTAAATTTAATATATATATATATATATATAGGCAGCACGGTGGCTTAGTGGTTAGCACTGTTGCCGCACAGCAAGAAGGTTCCCGGTTCAATTCCCGGCCCGGTGGGTCTTTCTGTGTGGAGTTTGCATGTTCTCCCCGTGCTTGCGTGGGTTTCCTCCGGGTACTCCGGCTTCCTCCCACAGTCCAAAAACATGCAGTGTAGGTTAATTGGTCTTTCTAAATTCTCCCTAGGGTGTGAATGTGAGTGTGATTGGTTGTTTGTCTTCAATGTGGCCCTGGATAGACTGGCGACCTGTCCAGGGTGTACCCCTGCCTTTCGCCTGATATGCGTCGGGATAGGCTCCGACAGACCCCCGTGACCCGGAAACGGATAAAGCGGGTATAGATAATGGATGGATATATATATATATATATATATATATATATATATATATATATATACATTTTCTTCTGTTTGCAATCCAGATAAAGGAATGTAATTTTGTTCTTTAAGTGCGCTGATCTCCTGTATTCGCCATGTCTTCAAGAGTTATTCACCAAAGGCTTGAACAAGTCATTTTTATAACTACAATAGCTACGGCACTCAAGTAAAAGAGGAACATATAACATTGGCCACTTGCAGATGAGTCTGCCAGCGAGCTTCATGGTTAAAAACCTTGACTCCTGGGGAAGAGCTCAAGGTGAATGCTAATGCCACTGTCCGATCCACTCATCGGGAACATCATCACCTAACGGTATTATCAAACAAGGTCATGTGATTGTGCAAGTTAAGGGGGATCCAGTTGAGTTCCAGTTGAACTCAATATGAAAAGATGCTGATTAGAAGCCAAAAGCCACCTTTTACAAACAAGAAAGTGCATCAAAATGAATGAAAAATGAGAAGTAAACTCTTGTTTGCCATAAGACAAGAATCATTTTCTACTGTTTTGTCAGTTCAATATCATTTTACCAAACATGGGCATTGATATGGTGCATGATTTAACAAAACCAATAAGTGCATAATGTGAGAATTATCTTTGAAAGTTAAACACATTTGGGGAACAAAAAGGAGTTTGTATTCAGCATATGATATTTTAAACCTTAATACAACCACAGGTGACTATTTGCCATTCAGTGACGTAGCAGGGTAAGGAGATGGTAATCAATCTGACTGCGCAGGTTGGAGTATCTGCAATGCAGAAAGGAACAAGCAAAGCTCCAGATGTTTCTTCACTATATAACAACATTCTTGGACTCAACTTCTCTCACAAAGAGCAGGGTAAGATCAGAGTAGATATCAAGCTTCCTCCAGTTTTGGAGATTTTTCAACACTAGTGGGATGCCCTGCAGCTTAGTAAGATTGTGTTATTAACATGGGGCAATACCACCGTTGACCACATGGAGGCATATCACATGAAAGTTCACACGTCAGCTGCCGTGTAAGACACAGTAAGGTGAACCGCTAGTGCGACAAGTTGGAGTTAAATGGACTTTTTATTGACCTTTTATAACGATATATAATTTTTAGAAAACATCAGATGGCTTAAACAGCCACACTTTTTTACAACGATTGCATGAAATTTATAAAAAAAATGAAATTGTACATGATCTTGTACGACACAAATCCTGTGCAGCAGAATTAATCACAAGATCTGTTCATTAATGGTCGTTGTAAAGCAGAGTTTTATTCTTCAGTTTCTCTTGAACAAACACTGGAGATGAAGCTTAAAACAACTCTTGGTAAATGTCATGCAAATAAACAGACTAAAAAACAGAAATGTTTCAGTCTGAAATTGATTTAAACACACACAAACACACACACACACACGTTCAGGTTATGCAAAAAGAAAGTACATCCTGTCTTATTTAACCTTTTGACATATACGGTCACATGTTATCTTAGCTATTAAATATTTGGCTTATATATGCAAAGACAAAGATTTTCATAAGGTCTTAAAAGGCCGGTAAATATAATGCGTAACACACATAAGGTCGGCAAAGAACTTCAAAAAGATTTCCTGTTATCTTTTCATAAACAGATAATGTGGATAGAAAAAAAAACAACTGCCAAAGAGCAAAACCTTTGATGCAAACCAGAGGTCAAGAAGAAACTCAAAGGCTTATACTTGATCTGCAGGTAACACATTATCTGCAACAAAATGATGGAAAAAAATAAAGTTTAAAATAGATTCAGGAATGTAACTGTTTCCGAGCAGCTCATATAAACAGCTAAGGATGGTGGTAGAAATGTTGTGGGGTTGCGCTGAAGCCTCGGGGACTGGGAAGTTTTAAATTTGTCAATTAAAGCATTAATTCTTCAATTATTCATATCAGAATGTTGAAATACAATATGAGGCTGGTTATTAAAAAGTTGAAGCTGCACAGGAAGTTAACCTTCAAATGGTGTATTGGTCCTCAACAAACTACTTTGCTGCTAAGAAAGTGTTCTTCAAGCACGTAATTTTAACAGTATTGCAACTTGTTAAAATAAATAAGAAGAAAGTGGACTGGAGAAAGGGATGGGGGGAGCCCTTTGTTCTCTCTTTTTGTTTTTTCTTTTTGTTATTTTCTTTGATTTAAACACTACCCAGTCCAGTGAAGGTTTAGATGAAATGCAACAAGACAAAGCCAATGTTTAATGGAACCGTCATTCTCATGCAACTTCTTAAAAATATTGGCCCACACAATTTGGGATTGTGTTGATTTATCTGGCACCCTTGCTGCCAAGGAGAACTGAGCTAAGATGCATGTGACAGAGAGAATAGAACAAGAGCAGCACAAAAGAATGAAAAAATAAACAAATCAGAGAGAAAGTGAGTCAGTGAAACTGAAAGACAAGAGTCAGCACAGACGAAGAGGGATGCTGAAAATGTCGCTCATTCATCTCGCCTCGCAGCAGACGCCGAGGAAGATGAGGGAGATGTGACGGAAAACGTTAAAGCTGGGAGGATCTGGATCAGCCTGGAGATCACAGCTGTGCAGATCTATTTACAGGCCGGTAGTGGCTCTGACTGTTCCTGTGGATGTGTGTAATGCAGCAGCACCAGCGGCATCACGCATGCCTTTGCTGTTGAGCTCAGAGCGGGCAGGAAGATTTGGCCACAGCGCCGTTTGTGGTTGATCACTGACCGTAAGTGTGTTTGTGCCATCTAGAGGCCTGGCTTTGAACACAGGGCATTTTATTTCATATAACCCTTATTCTTCCCCAATCTAGTACATTTGACACATCGGTTTCTGAGACCTTTGTACCACCCCCATCATTTAAAAAAAATTAGTATTAAAAAAAAGTGTAATACAAACCAAAACATTGTTAATAAAATAAAACAACTACATTTAAAAAAAATACATAAACATATCTACTGTTTTCATAATCAAAGATCACTCTTTTTATGGCTCCTGTAAAAGACAGATGATTTTTTTCATATCTTACACAGAAATAGTTTTGACAGTAACTACAGGGAAAACAAAAAAAAAGCAGGTACCGATTAAGAGTAGATGCAATGTGTTTTTCAGTTGAAAAAGCAATTTAGTCTCCTCACTCTGCCGTCTCTGCTGCTCCCGGAGGGGCATCCGAGTCGTCCGTGCCACCTCTTCGGTCATCCCTCCTACATTAACAGACTTTCCCTCTAGCACAGCACTGTAAATTATCTGTAAAGTAATGAGCGTTGCACTGTGCTGAAAGACTTAAACATAACAAGGGCCACATCTTCTCTTAGTCTTTTTGTTGTTTACCAAGCATTTATTCATTTATTCTGCACTGACTCTTCGACTTCAGCCGGAACGATGACAGGTGTTGCTGGCGTCCTTCTCCTCACGGCAGTTCGCGTTGATTGGCAGGATAATAACACTGGATGAAGGATGACGCATGGGCAAAAGTAGCTTCAGGTTGCACTTTTAAAGAAGAGAAACAGACGTAGGCTGGATATTCAAAGATAGTGGATCATTTATAGCACAAATGGTGGACGAAGTGAGCTCAATTCTCAGCAGGACGTACAGCAGACAAGTCCAAGCGGCATACGTTAGACGCTGCAGGGGCGCCACTAAGCTTCCCCTCGGCACACTTAGAGGATCATACTCATCACACAATTGATGTCACATTTATTGTTAGCAAATGTGTCATGACTAATCAGCAGGAGTTTTTTTTGTGTGTGTGTGTGTAACTAGTGATTTCAATGCAAATATCAGCAGCGCTGTTTTATTCACATTTAACCCAACAATTATGGGCTCTATACGCTCCCTAAGCGCATTCTCTGTGTGGAAGAGCCACTATCCTTCACGATGAGTTAAAGTCTGAGCAGACAAAAACTATTCAGCTTTGGTGATTAATACCTATTTAACTATAGGATTGAGCTGAAAAGGATAAAAACACCTTTCAGAGCGAATTAATTTACTTTGATGTTTATAGGACTGTAATAAACAAGCGGAAAAGTTGTGAAGGAAGTGTGTGTGATCTGCATTTGAAGTAGCCGCTGATAACGACCTTTCTGGGAAATACCTGTGATCTGGGAACCAAAGATTACCACCTGGGGCTTCTGTACCCTCAAACGAAGCTGGGAGGAGGAGCTGGTTTCTGCTCTCAGACGATTTCAATGATATGCTGTAAAATCTTTCATGTCTTCTTGACTGACCTGGATGGATGGATGGATGGATGGATGGATGGATGGATGGATGGATGGATGGATGGATGGATGGATGGATGGATGGATGGATGGATGGATGGATGGATGGATGGATGGATGGATGGATGGATGGATGGATGGATGAAATACATCTGTTTAGAGTGACATTATCTTTGTAAGGGACTTTTATTTTGATGTTAAGATCTTATTCTATCAAAGATGTGACTATAGATTAGGTTGCTCGCGAATTCATAAAAAGCCTTTTATTATTCTTTAAAGGCAAATATATAAACAGTAAATGTCTGTGGTGTAAACACAGTGCACAGTTAAGGAATCTTGTGATGTTTATTAAGTGCAAATTTGACTAAATTGCTGTTCAAGAGAGACAAATATCCAGAGAAAACATTGCAGAACAATATATATGTTGTTTCATTGTGGTATTTAGTTGAATATCCATCTCTCCAACCATTATTTATACTTCTTTCTCTTGAAGGTCATGGGGGTCTGCTGAGGCAGCTGTCTTTGTGTGTAAAAGTTGGTGTTACCCCCTGGATAGGTCTTCTAAACAGAAAAACAACCAGACACACACACATGCATGCACGCACGCACGCGCGCGCACACACATGCACACACACATGCACGCATGCACACACACACGCAGACACACACACGCAGACACACACACATGCACTAAACGTCTTGATGGCGGGCGACATGGTGGAAGATATTGATGCTAAAAATGAAACTGAACAGAACAAAGGCAGGACACAAGACAGGGATGAGGCACCACAAGCTCCACCACCTAGTTTTGGAAATGGACATGAAAACCAGGACAACTTTCGACTATCAGAAAAGGATGAGGAGATTTACTATCTGAGAAATCAGTTGGAGATTATGAAAAACAGGCTGCATAGAAATAGTTTTCTTCTAGTTAATGAAACGAATCGGAAACTGGAAGCACAGAATTACTGCGAAAGGCTCTGGGAAGATCTTACTAATTTGAGAGATAATTTGAGCGATGAAACCAAACTCAGACGCTGCTATGAAAAAGAGCTCGATGACTGCAGAGAAGTTATTGCAGATTTACAAGAGTCCACGAGCAAGTACAGAACGGAAAAGTCCATGTACACAGAGGTCTACATGTTGGCTGTTGATGAGGTAAATAACTTGAAGATCTCACCTCTGAACTGAAAGGAAAGGACGAGTTGTTAGAAAATCTTGGTTTAAAGGTGGCAGAGCTCAACGTCCAGTTATCTCAGCGGAGTGCTGATTTGCAGGAGTTCTCTGCAACAGTAAAAGCACAAGAACTGATGACTGTTTTAAAAATCGACTCCTCCACTCAAACTGATGATGATTTTGTTTCTGAAAAGGTCTCCAAACCAAATGACTTCTCAAGCCATCAACTTGATGATCACGAGGAACCAGACAAACCGATCGCAAAAACAAAGACTTCAGAACCAGACTGTACCTCTGAGCTGTTCTTTGACGGAAAAAAGAAGAAGAAGAAGAAGAAGAATAGATGCTGACACAGACTACCTGCATAGCACAGACCTATGCATCCTAAAACATTTTTGGAAAATGGATTGAGAGGTTTTAAAATCCTAATTTTCTGCAGAAGATGAAATTTCCGCACAAACTCAATCAAAAAAAAAACATGAAACATTGGCACAGAACCTGCTTATGTTGATTCTGATTTATCTCTATTGGGATGAAACATTACCTATTGGTGGACCTGATCGTGGTCCAGGAGCATAGCAACAGGGTCATCAACAGGTAGATAGAGCCAAGTATTGTGACTTCAGACTGAGAATGCCAACGACATGGAGAATTCATTGTTGTTTTCACAGCTGCGATGAAACGTTGGTATTTTGACCCTTTCTTTTGTACTAGTAATTGTAAATGTACTAAGAATAATTCAAAAAACGTTTTGGACAGCAAGCACAGTGTCAAAGAAAAGCCAGGCTGTTTCCATTTAAGAACTATCCTTATACAGTAAACTTAGAAATTTAATCACCAACTAATATTTCCTTGTCAGGAATAATTGCATTTTCTTAGTGAAAAGCAGAAAAAAAAAAGTCATGTTCACCTAATTACATAAATCCAATGTGAAAGTTTGTTTTTAGATTATAAGGCATATATATTAGTAGTAGATTCAATATACTGATAAGGGGGGCCAGCTCTGTCCTGGACTCTCCACTGGACTCAGGGAAGGAGGGGGGACAAAGGATGATAGCTGTCCTCCGTGATGGACAACCCCAATACCTGACATTTCCCCACTAAAGGACTAATAAAAGGTACATCTAATCATATACCTTTGTATCTTCATATCTTAGTAATATTTAATACCAAACGATGTACAAAATAAACTCTTTAACAATTTTTTTTCAGCAAACACAGATTTTAGTACAATATATATTTATATTGCAACAATGGCGTTATAATGAAAACAAACTAAACTTCACACACAATATTAATGAGTGCATTTGACAACATGAAACGGCTGTAATTCAGTTTTTAATATAGTACTTAACTTCTTTCCAGCCTCAGTTTCTCAGTGCGTCGGGCTCTGCAGCAATGCAGCCACACAGTCCTCCTTACCTGGAACTTGGTTCATGACTATGAACTGCCTCAGATATTTGTTGACAGCAGCACTTTCCTCTGGCGTCCAAGATCATTTAAGTACAGTTTTTTTTTACCTCGGGGCATAAAAACACCACATCATAGGTTTCCCAACCTGCCACCTGGAGACAGGGATCACAATAACACTCCAACGATGCTGGGCCTGTTGATCATGAGCTGTTGCTTCCTGTCCAAACTTTTCTGGAAATACTTTCCAGCCCATAAAAGTTAAAAAATGTTGTTTAAAAATAGCTGTAATTTGTAAATACCAAGATATCATATTCTTAAAAGTTCTTAAAATATAGCTGAGCATGGACACTTTTATCAAATTGTTTTATTTCAAATTCATTAGGCTGATATATAAAATTGATTTTTTTCAAATTCATTGGGCTGATTTATAAAATCAAAACAAAAAGCTGGAAACACACCTGTCAGTGTTACTGGATTGGACACATTACTGCAAACTATTGCAGCTTTAAAAACCATTAAAAACCATTACAGAAAATAAGATTAAAAAATTTAAAAACAAGGATGAATTTTAGGACACATAAAGGAACACATAACCTGGACAAAGTTTGATTGAAAATTACCAAAACTGCTCTTCTAAACAGTATATTTTTAATGCACCAATGAGCTTCATCTGACCGACTCACCTTTGCGTGCCATGGCCACTTCGCTTCACCATAATTGTAATCAATTTCTGTGTCTGGTTCTATCCTCTTAACAGCAAATAGACACAAATGTGGCTTGTCTTCCACAATTATTTTCGTCATGGTGCAATTTTGAGATTTATGGTTGTCATGTACTAGTCTTCCAAGGGATCCATCTTTCTTGGATGCATCAAGACTGAAAGAAAGGTATAAAGTGAAAAGAAAACAAAATAAAACCATTTGTTCTCCTTTACTACTCAAATATCAAACCTCATAAAATGTAAACAATTCTAATGGATATTCAAAATGCATTGAACTTTGACTGTAATTGCATGATCCAGACAGAGTGAGACATGTAAAGATCTGTAGACAGGTCTAAAGTGTCGATACTTATCAGCCAGCTTCAAACATCTGATTTACAAGGACTTGCCGTTACGGTCCATCTGACATGTTGACTTTAAGGATTCTCCTTTTGTTAATTCACTACCAAAGCACTCAAAACCTTGTTTCAAGTATTGATTTATAATGTCTTACTTTCTTCCAAATAGGAATCATTATACGCTCACCACCACTGTTGATTTTGCCGCTCAAATTCAAACAGAAATGTGCTCTCCCTCTCTGTGTAGAGCCTTGACTGGCGTTCTTCTACTGATATCAGTTCGCTTCTGTATTCCAATACAAAAGCACCTGGATTGACAGGCTGGGCAGCAAACACTCCTCTTCCTTCATTTTAGAGATAAATTTGATAAAGAGAAAGACTGAGCTCTTAGCCTTTCCATACAAAGCATGGACGACATTCCAAATGAATATAGCATGAGAAACTATGGCAAAAGCTTTCTTCCTGTCCAACTAACAAAGGAGTTCAAGAGTCCGTGATACTGTTTTTTCAGTAAAGCATAATGCGTTTCATAACCCTATTGGCATCAAATACAGTTTTAGAAACGTGAATGTTTAAAAAGTCTGATTATAAAGACAGTGAGTTGTTTAAGTCTGTTTAGCTTCATTTGCAGCTAACAGCACAGACAAAACAAACGCGGCTCTGAATCTCCATTTAATTTACTTTTCTTGAACTAGACTAAAACAAGTCATGGATGGACTATATCAATTTAAGATGATACAGTTAAAGTAATACAATTAAAGTAAAACAAACCTACCTGAAATGTTACGAGACCTCATGCAGGAGAGAGTCAATTCACTGTGATGCTAAAATAGTGCGAGAGAAGGTCAGTGAGTGAAAACTTTTCAGGATAATCCACAACAGTTCAGTAATAACTTCACAGTTCAACACAAACTAACCCTCAACACAAACAAAAAAGCTTTGGCTACAGTGCTGAATTTTAAATGGAGGAGTTTTGGGGAAGTCTACAATCAGTCAACTTCAGCTTCAACACAATACTTTAATGAAGCTGCTGTAAGATTTAATCTGTGGAGATCTTTATTCAGCGGCTGTAAGGAACTGTAAGGAGACTTCATAGCTCTCGGTTATCTGTTGGCTGGGTGGGACTTGGGCTGGGTGGCTGGGGTGATCATTCTCCTCCCCTCGCTGCTTCTGCAGAGATAAGAGCTGAATAACTGCAAAAGTGTCAGAAGACATCCCAGTTCACCCACAGCTTCAGAGAGTCGGACTTATTTAGGTGACTAATGACTAATTCAAAGCCTTCATGAGATCACAAGAAGTCTGAGGCTCTATCTTTTGCAGAACTGAAAATAGAGAAATATACAAGACCCTCAGCACTTAAAATGTCTTTTAGTGATACAAATCTGACAGATGGTGAGAATGGAAGTCTTAAAAAGAACAAAAAGAAGCAGAAGGGGGAAGATGCTTGGAGACCAGAAGGACCCAGAGACCCTTTTGCCATGGTTTGTGCCGTTGTTTGAGTCTGAGCGAACAGTGTTCAACCTGTTTAACTGCATGATATTTAACTTGGATGTTTGTTTTTGCATTACATGAAGCAAGACTGCTTGTCAATTGAAATTATCAGGTTTTTGCTGGTAACTTGTTTTCAAGCCAGTCAATTTTCGTGTGCAAAATATGTTATTTTTTCCCTTTTGCTGTGCCAGCTGGACTCTCTGCCAGAGAAGAAACAGCAGGAGATCCAGAAAGCCCTTCATCTCTTTTCCCTGGGCCATAGTCCGCCCAAGACCCTGCAGCAGGCCAGAAGACACACCTACCACTTCTGGGACACACAACCTGTCCCCAAACTCGGTAATGAGACACTCACTTAAGAGCAAATGACGTGAGAGAGCAAAATGATCCGTGTACATCTGTCCATACGCAGCACGGCTTCTGACAGCTGAATACTTTGTGCAGTGAACGACGGTTTTATAAACATCACAGCCCCGTTCATATTAAACTCATTATGACTTATCTGATTGTTATTAATGCCTAGAACGCAAAACAAAACAAAACCGATATGTAACAATGTAGTTAGAGGTTTTAGATTTGCTCACAGGCTCATTTTGCTACCTTGGACAGAGACCAGTTTCCTTATATCAATTATTGCTGGCAATAGTTTTATTTTAATCGGATACTTGAGATATTGCTGTGTAATTTTCCTCCTGTTTGTCTTTGGTTGAGACTATTCATCACCCCATCTTATTGCATTTTATTGGCCCATTACAACTTTTTACAACATTTACATCAGCACACACCAGTAGTGATGTAGGAACATCTGGCTCTCTAATAAACTGAACCAATGCTTTTGCTCACTTACATGAGTCTCCTCCTTTATACTCTCAAACTCTTTTTTTTTTACATTTGGGTCCACACCTATTCAGACAAGTCAAGGTTTTTATGACTTTTAACTTTATACGGTACTACAGTAGATTTAAGAGGTTTCACATAAACATTAAGGGATTAAAGCCATTTTCACCAAAGTACCTATTCGGAACAAATAACAACTGTAACTATGATTTTTAATACTTGGATGCTAATCTCTTTGCAGTTAGACTCCCTGAAGTCTGGAGCTCATGCGAATCATCTCCTCAGCGTTTCCTGTCAGGAGATGCCTTGTCAGACATTCACTGCAGCAACGTTCACTCGCTGCTTCTTTGTTGGCTTTTCCTCTTCAGTTTTGTCTGTGTCAAGTGTCAACGTTTTGGAAGACTTCAGTTCGTCGTGTTTTTGCAGTGGGATGAGTCTAACCATGCAGCCACAGAGGTGGCGGTGAAAGTCACAAAGCAAGTCTAGCCGTGTAAATCACATGATCAAACTCTCGATGACATATGTGGGTGACAGAAGAGGGTGACCAAAGCCAGATTAGTTATTACCCTCTAGGGCAGAAAATTTGACAAGGCTGGAAAAGAAAAAAGAAATGTCTAGACATGAGCGAAGTGGTCTTGTCCAGAGACATTTGTACTAGCGCAGGGGACACTCAGATAAGTTCAGGCTGATGGGGGATTGGAAGCTTACAAAACCAGTTTTGGACAGATTCTCCCATGCAGAGATATAGCAAGGCTAAAAGCAATAAAGCTGTGATGTCAGTGCCCATGGGCATGGAAGATTTTAAACTAGACAAGCCCAGATTCCTCTTTTAGTCCATCTATGCATCTTCTTTTGTTATGTCAGAACATTACTATTCCTGCAGCCGAGGACAGAGTTGCTGCTGCTGGTTTAATGTCTCTCTCTTTCCTTTATGCCTATAGATGAAAGCATTACTGCACATGGCCCAATAGCAGAAAGTGAAACCTGTATCCGAAATGAGCCCTACTCTCTACCTCAAGGTTTCTCCTGGGACAGTTTAGACTTGAGCAGCCCTCCCGTGGTAAGTTACTAACCTCGAACAGCTTTGTGCTGACAGGAAATGCATCAGAACCTTAAAGCCTGATCAGCTTGGCAAAAGCATCGGTCCTCCCTGTAGCAGTGTTTGACTAATTACTAGTTCTCCAGTTGCACTCTGAACTGTTTTGCAACTGAGAAATAACTGTTTTCCCAACATATTTGACACAGACTTTTGTGTTGGTACCCTTCTATTAAAGAAAAAGAAAAAAATACAAAAATACAAAATGCCAACTTAGATAACTTGAATCTGAGAAAAGGAATAATGAAAAATAATTTACTGAAAATCGACAAAGGAAAGTCGTATCCTTTTGAATCATTAAACAAAACAAAAAAAAAAACCTGGCCTGGACAAACCAGTTGTTTGAAGAATTCAAAGAAAAGAAGATTGTTGCTACTGTGAAACATGGAGGAGGCTCGGCTCTGTTCTGGAGCTGCGTTGCTGCGTCTGGTACAGGGTGTCTTGAATCTGTGTAGGTACAATGAAATCTTCAATCTATCAAGGTGTTCTGGAGCCAAGTGTGCTGCCCAGTGTCAGAAAGTCTGGTCTCAGTTGCAGGAGGAGGCTCATAGAAGTGTCCTTCTATGAGTCCTGGTCTAAAACATGTTGTGGAACAACTGTGGAAAGAGCTGAAGTATGGTATCTGTAGAAGAAAACCTTCAAAGCTGAGACAGCTGGAGAGGTTTACTCATTAGGAGTGGACCAAAACACCCGTCTGCAGGTGCAGAAGTCTCATTGAAAGACACGCAAATCGCTTGTTTGCAGTGATTGTCTCAAAAGGCTGTGCAGCAGAATACTACTGTCATCATTTTTGTCCAGGCCAGTTTCTTTTGTTTGCTTTATTGTTTTAATGATTCTGTTGAACCACAATTGAAATTCAGTTTGATTTTTGTTAGTTGGTTTTGAGTAAATTACAATTTGTTATAACTTTCTTCTGTTTTAAGTTATTTTAGTGACCATTGTGGCTTTTTCTTTCTTTAATGTGCATATCTGAGGAGAGTACAGATAAGTGTCTGGCGACAAGCAAATGAGGTCCAGGAAGTTTGATTGTGATAATAAAAGCACATTTTTTTTATGTAATTTCAGCTGAGAGAGCTTTGCAGCTTTCTGAATGAGAACTACACAGAAGAAGATGACAACACTGTCAGATTTGATTTCTCTCTGGAGTATCTACAATGGTAAGAAACACTTTTACTACTTTCCAAAGTTACTATTCCTTACACGTTTGTCACAATGCTTACAAGAGGTTCTGGCATACAGGATACCATGAAAATGTGTCTTGAAGGGTGTGGGAAGGTTTTTCCTGCATACACACACGGCCACTGTTTTAGGCTCTACCAGGTGTACCTAATAAAGTGGCCGGTGAGCGTATGTACAGGTCCGCACCCTCTCATTCTGCAGCCACACCAATCTAACGTGCACAAAATGTAGTTTGGCTCTGTCTTGTTGATGAATGTGGGAAGTCCTTGGAGAGGATGTCGTCTTGAACGAAGCATATGCCGCTTTCAAATCTCAACGCGCTTCATCAACGCGTCTTTCTGTGTGGAGTTTGCATGGGTTCCCTCCGGGTACTCCGGCTTACTCCCACAGTCCAAAAACATGCATACTAAGTTGATTGGTTATTCTAAGTTGTGAGTGTGCATGGTTGTTTGTCTTTGTATGTGGTCCTGTGATGGACTGGCAACCTGTCCAGGGTGTACCCCCGCCTCTCCCCTGTAATGACTCGGGATAGGCTCCGGCAGATCCCCGTGACCCTGCAAAGAATAAAGCGGATATAGAAAATGGATGAATGGATGGATGGTTACTGTTACCTTTTTACTTCAGTTTTTGGCCAAAATTTCCACTAGATGAGACAAAACTTTAATCAGATAGAAGCAAAAGTAAATGTAGCCAGGAATCACAGTCTTTTCTGTTTGACCCTTTTTTATGTATTACCAACAGTGTTCCCCGTGCCTTACGCCCAAAGAGAGCTGGGATAAGCTCCTGCAGATCCCTAAATAGGTGTAAACGGGTACAGATAACAGATGGATGGGTATATATTTCAACAGATTCACAGATTACTATCTGTGGGATAGTCTGTGCTGCTTTAGTCCACTAGTTTAAGCCACTGTACTTAAAGCACCGTCCGGCATAAAATGACCACATCATTTTTTCATCTCTGATCATATTTTTTTCCTATCTAGCAAAATATATCATATCGGTAGCAGACTGCCTCCTCAAATCTCTGCACACAGCTGACTTTATTTTTTTCTCAGTAATTTCCATGAATGGTACTGCTAACCCCAAGGACACGTGCATGAAAGTATAATAACATTTATTTGAAATGACTAATCAACATTTGCTTCCCAGGAACTGTTACTGATCTTTGGCTACTGAGAATGACAAAAACTGCTGGAGGGGGGGGGGGGTTTCTACAGCCAAGTCATGATAATTCTCTGTTTAGGAAATGTGATTAATCTGAGTTTATTATTCAGGGTCATGCTACAGTGTCATTGGTATCCTCCCTAGGGTTTTACAACCTCCAAACTGGCTGTTTCACTGGCACTGCGGAGTGCGAGTAGATACCAGCAAAAAGTTAGTTGGCTTCATTACTGCTGTTCCTGCAGAGATTCGCATTTATGAGATGTGAGTAGCTCATTAATATATGCAAATCTATGTGTTGTGCAAAATCTGATGTTCAGGGAATAATAAGTGATGCAGTTTTCCTGTGAGTGTCAGAGCTAAGCCTCACAATGTGTTGTGCAGGAAGAAGCAGGTGGTGCAGGTCAAATTCCTGTGTGTTCATAAGAAGCTGCGCCTCAAGCGGATGACTCCGGTTCTGATCCGTGAACTTACCAGACGGGTCAACCAGCAGGGCATCTACCAGGCTGTCTACACAGCAGGCACTGTACTTCCCACGCCTCTAAGCTCTTCCAGGTAGAAGCTGCGTCACAAGATCTTATCTTGAGGTGTTTCAAAACCCTCATTTAAGAACTCTGTAGATCACATCTTTGGTACTTACCCTATGTTGCAACATCAGCCTTTGTAGTCCCTGCCAAATAAATAAATCCTTTTAGTGAGTGGCATCGCCCCCTGAATACCCGTAAGCTGATGGAGGTCAACTACCCAGGTCTGAGACAGAACATGAACCGGCAGAGAGCCCTGAAGTTCAACCGCCTGCCTGAGGTTAGTATGTGCTGCCATCTACAGACACAACGTTATTACTGCCTTTGCAGTGGGACAAAGTTGTTGGACTGGAAAAAGACACAAAATACTGGAGAATTAGAAAGTGAGTGATAAAAGACACCACCTTGTTTTAAGATATACTTTCCTCTCATCTTTGTCTTTGTCTCAAGGTAACAAAGGTACAGGGTCTGCGCCCAATGACCAAAGACGACGTTGGCTTGATCCACACCCTGCTCCAGAAAAACCTCAGCGAGCTTCATCTGAGCAACCTCCTGTCTCCACAGGACGTAGAGCACTGGCTGTTGCCAAGGGAGAATGTGATTGACACCTACGTGGTGGAGGTCTGACCACACTGTATCTTTACCTAAAGTTTCTTAAAAGAGCAAAAAACTCTCCTGCATAAACTCACACCGCGCCGGAGTGGTTAAAAATTGATGCACTTACCTACTTCACACGCACACAGGGCGGTGACGGCGCGCTGACAGATGTGGTGAGCTTCTACAGCGTCTCCTCCAGAGTGCTGAATCATCCTGTGCACACTGGTCTGAGAGCGGCTCATCTGCTTTGCATTGCCTGCACTGCCACGGAGATGGGCGAGCTCATGGAGGACACACTGATCCTGGCTAAATCTGTGAGTGTGTGCGACTATCAAGACATCCATTTTTAACAACTGCACAAACAATGTAGGAGAAAAGCCAAAGTAAATACTTCTTTTCATCATATATTTCCCTCTTTGATAAAAACATTTTTTGGTGCATGATAACAACATAAAGGTTGTTTTCTTTCGGCGACAGAAAGGATTTGACATCTTCTCCGCTCTTGATGTGACGGATAACATGAATTTTCTGGAGAGGCTCAAGTTCACTGTCAGTGGCAGAAGTGTTCATTACTATCTGTACAACTGGATGTGTCCTCGCATGAGCCCGGACAAGGTACCCTTTGTAGAAATTCCTTCAACCTGTCAGGACACTCCGGAGGCTGTCTTCACTCCGTGTCCCTCTGCTGATAATGTCTGGAGCTGCCAAAGTTCACAGTCAGGTTGATTCACTGAGCAGTTGTGACCGATTCTGATGTCTGTTTTCCAGGTCGGCTTGGTGATACCCAACTAACAGATGAAAGGAGGACACTGATCAGAGGACAGCGGATGTCAACCTTAATGAGCATATACTTGTGGATTTACGCAGACGCGATTCAAGTCAAATAAAAACAAAAATTAATAATGCTATTTCTTTAAACATTCACTAATGTGTTAGCAGTCAGCCCCCCTGGTGGAGTGTTTCCATGATAAAAGAAAATATTGTTTCTGACATGATGGACTTCTACATTAACGAATTCAAGCAGTTCAAAGGGTCCAGAATGTCCTAATCCTACTGCGTGACTGTGGATGCACCAGGCTGTATTAGTCTACAGGCATTACGCATAACCTTTGGTGACACGAAGCTTTTTATTTGTGTGGCCTGCACAAATCAAATGCCCAGAAGACATGTTTCTATTGCATGCTAATGTAATCCAATTTGAGTGCACACGCAGCAGATTTATAATGTTATAATGGTTGATCAGAAGGCTTGTTCCTGTGGGTTTATCCCAAACAAACCTACAGTAGAAACCAAAGAAATAGGCAGTAAAATAGTTTATATTCTCAAAAATGTAATACAGTTAGGTCTAGACGTATTTTGCCTTCATAGACCCCACCAATGGGTGTAAAATAAAACAATCAAGATGCGATCAAAGTGTACCCTTTCAGCCATTTCAACAAAAGTACAGCTTTTACCAATTAAAAATTACAGCCATTTTATCAAACATGGCTATATGTTTAGAGGCTCAAAAGTATTTGGACAACTGACTGAAGAGGAGTTCATTGGCCAGGTGTGGTCCAGTCGAGAAAGATTCAAGAGAAATTAAACAGATAAAAGGTCTGGGGTTGAAATTTTGAGATTGCATGGAGCGACTGTTTGATTGGAGCTACTTTTATAAGATCGTAGCAGATCTCAATGTGAATGGAGGATCCCACTACAAGACTGGAAAAACAACATACATCTGTGATAGAGATGGCAGAAGCCTTAGGTATGGCCAAGCACCACTGCGCTCAACAACATTGAAAGGCTAGAAGACCACGGAAGACAGTTAAAGTGGGTAATTGTGGAATCCTTTCCTTTGTGAAGAACAATCTCTTCACGAAGTCAACAGAAGTCAAGAATACAGTGGAGAAGGTAGGCATATCAAGGTCTACAAACAAGAGAGGCTTTCATGAATGTAAATACATAAGGTTTAAAGCAAGGTGAAAACCACTAGTAACGTTCACGAACAGGGACACCAGATTATAAAACAAACTTACAAAAAAAGCAAAACTCCTACGTTGTGGAATCAGGTTCTTTGGACAGACGAAACCAAGATAAACTTGTATCAGAATTGTGAGAAGAGAAAAGTATGATGGAAATGATCCAAAGCAGAGCCCTTCATGTGTCACACATGGTGGCGGCAGTGTTGTGGTATGAGCGAGTGCGGCTGCCGGTGGAACGGGCTCACAGGTGTTTACTGATAACGCGAATAATGACAGAGACGGCTGGATCGGTTCTGATTCAGTGCAGATGCATAATGACTCTAAACACTCTCTGAAAGCAGCTAGACGTTTTCAAGGGCAAAGAGATGGAATATTGTTCAGAGGCCAAGTCAGTTACCTGATTTCAACCCAGAAATAGGAAAAGGTCTGCAAACAATCAACAACTGAAGGTCACTGCAGTGATGCCTGCCAAGGCATCTGAAGGTGGAAAACAGGGAAGGTGGAAAAATAAATAAATAAATAAATTTAAAAAAAAAAAATATATATATATATATATATATATATATATGTGTGTATGTGTATATATGTGTGTGTGTGTTTGTGTGTGTGTGTGTGTGTGTGTGTGTGTGTGTGTGTGTGTGTGTGTGTGTAGGATAAGACTGTCATTTTGTGACATTTCTCCTGAGAAAGTAAGAAAATGCTACAAGCACATCATTTGAAAGAATTTCACCAACTGAACAGCTGAAAAAACAGTCGACAGCTGAACAAATACTGTCTCAGAGGAACCAAGCACCTTCAGTGACCTTCCAACAGTCTTTTTCCAAATTCTTGCTTGTGTCAACCTCTCTGGTACAAAACTAAGAGGTACAAATCGTAACCTAAATTTGAGCAGTAGGATCATTATATTATAGGATATATAAGGAAATTATTGACATGCGTGATGGACAGAGACACAAAGATAAGGAAGAGATGGTGATAATATAGTAATAGTGATTTTTCTAAACAAAAGTAATCAAACGAAGCTAAAGTGACATTACAGCTACAGATAACAGTCCTTGCTGTCATGCAGATATTGTGAGTAAACAAAAACAAAGAAAGAAAATACTTGCAGCCCAAGTTTGTCTCGGTTAAAAACATAAACAACACATTCATATTAATTAAACCAGCTCCAACTGTAATAACTGTTGTTGGGTTCAATCTTCTGGGCCTAAATAATCTGACTGGGTCAGAAGATTGAAACAAATGTCAAAAAGGAATTAAAACTTGTCTTGTTACTCAAACTGAAATCATTTGTTAAATTACACTTACAGTTTTAGATCCTGAATGGGGTCCAGTGTTTACTTGTACTTCAAATGCTTCAAATAACCGTGTGTATTTTGAAATCCATACTCTATAACTTGTACAAAGTGTAATGTGTCAAATACAAAAGCTTTTTAAATGAGTAGGGGTGTAAGAGACTTGTTACTTAACTAAATCCTTAACTAAATCTTAACTAAATACGCAATAAAGTTTGCTTATAAAAAAAGAAAATACTTTAACCCAATACGATCCACGGTCAAAGAAGAAGGGGCGTTTACCAGGAGCACGTGAACGCAGCACTGTGCTGATTTTCGACCAATCAAAAGCGACATAGCATTTTAAGTTTGAAGACACCGGACTTCCACGCACAGTGCTCTCAGCCACCTCCGCTCTCACGTCTGCTGCACGGCGCTTCACGGTTGCCGTCGTTTTCTTTGGAGAATGAGCGTTTAAAACTACACGGTCCGGAAAAAAAGGTAAATGTTGATTACCAGCTGTGTTCTGTCATTGCTGTCGTGAATGCGGTCTTACTGAGCAGGGAAAGAAAAAACGTTAACTGTCTGGGAGACGTTAACGTAAACGCTGCCGCTGGCTTTCCAAAACATAGTCGATACGATTTTTAACTTGTACTGTGTTGTGTCACAGTGAAATCTCATCTCATCTCATCTCTACACCTCATCTTGTCGCATTTGTTGACGTCTGGGGAGATTTGTATTAACAGTAAATACGGCGTGAATGCGAAAACGAACTTGTGCACCGAGTCCGTTGTTGAAGTTTAACTTCTGTATTGTTGTTTGGTGCCATTAGCACAAACCAGCAAAACCGTGCACTTCCTGCAAACGACCTTTTTATTTTATTTGATATACGTTTAAAGGAAATGTGAAGCTTTTAATGTCACGTTAAGGATTCGCGCAGCGCTGCAACACGTACCTAACAGCTGTCAGTGTCGTCTTTCTTTAATCATCAGCCTCACTCTCATCCCACCTCTCTGTTTTGATATTAAACTTCAAACCCACGCTTGCTTTGTGTTAAGGTTTGCCCCCCCCCCCCCTTTTTTTTTTATACACATGTTCCGTTTTTCTGCCTGTTTGTTGTGAAAACAGATCAAATGAGCACACACCCAAGCCCGGCTGGTTTGATGCTTTCTCCCAGCGTCTCAGTTTAGGACTCTGGTCAGCCTGCTGGGTGGCGTTGTCCTGCCCTCCTCCCGCAACACCAACCCCGAGCAGTCCCTTTGCAAACAGTGACAAAAAAAAAGTGTTAACATTTGGGGAAAACCACCTGTGAAAACAAAATGTTTGAAGGCAGAGTTACCAGCAACATTTTCCTCCTGTTCTGTAGTGGAAACTTACCTTCATTGCATTTTTTTTATTTTATTTTTTTGTTTTATCTACTGTCACAACAGGCGCTGCACATCTTCATGTTCAGAATGATGCACATTTAGGAATTTAAAGCAGTAAATTCTGCATTTTGTTTTTAAGCTGTGTCTTAAAATTGGTTTCCTTAACTTTAAGTACTTGCTGTTACACATGAAGGTGGTGAAATCTTTTAGTTGAGCCATCTACCTTTTTTCTAGACAAGCGGTTTTTACTTTTTCTCATGCGTTTGGTTTGTCCTCTGTGGGTTACTGTAGATGTTTACAGTTAGGACTCTTTTAGACTATAGAGTGTTTTGGCGTGATTTGGCAGCCAGAGATGTCATTGATGCGTTGGTGCCAAATCAGTCATTTCGGGAGATGACATTTGGTTTTAATTAAGGAACAACTTAAAGGCTCATTGCAGACTGTTTCTGCCAGGCCATTGCCGATGGCCAGCAGAAATATCTGGAGCCATCTAGGAAACGCCTATTTGAGCTAAAGCCAATGAGGGAGCATGGTACTGAGCAAAGAAGGGAATCCTGAAGTGGAAATCCAAACTCCCTTCCACATGTCCTTTTTTGTCTTTTTTTTTTTTTTATTTAATTTGTGTTCATTGCGTAGAGCGCTTGTTTCTTCCCTCCAGGTGTGGTTATGGTTCATTTCTCCATTTCATGTATTTGGTTGATGTGGTTTGAAAGACCAGTCCATGTATGTATGCATGTCTTAATCGTGTGACCCTCCATCGGTGATCAGACGCGTAATTTGAACTAGAAAATTTTGTTTAAGACTCCCAGTTGTAAAAGGGCAAGTCCTGTAATCTGAACAGACTAAAGATTGGCCAACTCCGCAAATCAGTCTGAAACCAGCTTTACACTTAAACGTACCAGATTGTAATTATCCCACTGTAAGTCACCTCATCTGCTTAGATCACAACAGGGTTTTTTTTTTTTTTGTTTTGTTTTTTTTAAGACCACCTTGATCCAGATAGCATTAACCAGTGCAGAAAATGAAAACTGATGTATGCCTGATTAAGACTGTGTGTGTCAGCACGGTGCCACATGTTAGAAGTGCTTACCAGTTGTTCTTGTGTTGGGAAATAACAAAGTCAAAGGACATTACACAGCTATTGATAATGAATATCCAGTCTTTGGAGAAAGCACTGTATTAAGTAGATCAGAAGGGATCCATGCAGGTAGTGGCTCCTCTCATCTGTCAGCCCTTTGTCTTTTCCTAATCCCAAATGACCCCAAAGACCCCAAGATAAGAGACCAATGTGCCGTTGTTGATCAGACCTGAGTGGTATGTGGTTTTAGTTAGTTGTTCTGATATAATAGCAGTATCAGAAATGCTCACAGAAAAGTAAGGTTATCGATATCAGTGAGTTTTTAGGTCTATGTATGCACCATCCGATAGCATGTACATTTTTATAAACTGACCCAGAAAACTGCTTTCTGCTGACAGTGAGACTAACTGTTCATAGTTAATATCGGCAACAGAAAGTGTAGACAATCAGCTTTACAGTGGACACTTGGACCCAAAATGTGTTCAAATGTGTTTTTAGTTGGCTTATTTCCCTGCACTTTAATATCTGGATTTCATTATTTAATAGACTCTTTGTTTGATCATTGTGATTGCAAATTGCTTAATATGTGAGGGAAACTTTCATTATAGTTTGTTGGGGATCGATTTGTAGAGGACTGTCCATCATGCAAGCTGTCATGAGGGCCAAAACAAAGATTTAAATCTCAGGATTACCAACATCAGATTTCTCACTCACACACACACACACACTAGCTCTGAATCACAGACTTACTCCCTTAGGGCGCTTTTAGGTTACTACATTTGCCAACGCCAGCCATTGCCAAAGGCAAACACATATTTATTAAGTCAGATATCTGGCGCTGTCAGGGGAATCCCCATTCCAGCTTCAGCCAATGAGCGAATTCCAACGGAGGAAACGCACAATGTGCCATTCCACAATATTAGTAGGCAGCTTCTTTATGGTGACAATCAATCATCCCCTGTTTTGCATGTGGTTATGCCTTATTTTGTTGAAAAATGAGGTTAAGAGACAGTTGCATGACCAAGTCGCTTCCAGAGATCATGTATTGTGTGAGTTACAATGAGTTACATGTAAGTTACAAAACAGGACATTGTGCAGTAACTTGCTCTGCAATAGTCCAACTCTGAAAGATCCTTAATGATTGTGCAAATAAAGACGAAAAACAAGAAGCAACTGTAGGGCAGATAATTGTCATTGACACCAGTGTTTTGATTGTGTGTCTAAACACCTCAAAGTCGGAAAAGTGAAGGTTGGTTTGATGTTGCCGTAGTTTTGAAAAACCACCAACACAAGCCAGGGTTCCACTCTGTTTTCTTTAGTACAGTTCTGTAACATTAATCGACTCAGCCCCAGCCAGCTACCTCTGCAGCAAAAGGCTCACTCTTCAGCCAGTGTTTGGTTTGTCCCCAGTGGGCTACAGTAGAACTGCAGGTGCTTGCTTTAAAGTTACAAGAACATAAAATTTTCATTACTACACAGTTGTAGCCTAATGAAAATAGAGTTTTGATTATGAATCTGCATTTCAGCCAACAGATCCCTGCTGCACACTGGGATTTGAAAGATGATTTCCATGTGTGACTTCGTTTGCTCACTTGGCAAAGTTGAACATATTCTAATTATGTGCTTATGCACAAATAAGATGGCTTTTAATTATTCCTGCTGATACTGTTCCACCTGCACACTGAGATAAATTATAAGCATTACCCCAGCTTGAGATAGACAGGACTTGGCTCTGTTACTTAACAGTTAGGTAACACAGCAGCTGAGCTGTAGAAGTTGGCTACGGAAAGTCAGATCCACCCACTCGACCCCTTTCCTCCACTCTTACTGGGCTTGACCTATCTCCTCCTCAGCTCTTAGTTGGATTTGGATCTCAGCCGTACAGCCAAGAAGTTCTGCAGTACAAATATTTATATAAAGCAGAAGGGATGTGACTGTGTGAGGAGTAGAAGCTCCACGGGGAAACGTGTGAGGGGGTTACTCTCAGGCTAATCTCAGTTAAGGCATATATTTATACACCGATCCAGCAGATAGCCTGGACCACCTCCAGTTTAGCATCAATATTGTGTGTCTGAAACAAGTCGCTTTATAGGAAACTCTTTGTGTGTTTGTCTGCTGAGGTTTTCTTGCTTTTATCGATGACAGATGTCACCATGAATAAAACATGCACACTCTAATATATGGTTGCTAAATCAAATGAAGATATTATGTTTTATGACTAGTATACCTTCGATCAATGCAAATTGAAAAGTGCCTCAAAAACATCATATTTTTCCTTTTCCTAATGAGGCCAGTCTAAAAAGGAACTTCAAGTGGCACTTTAATTTTCACCTTATTGCCATTACATTTTTATATAAATGTGTTTTTTGAGCAGTACTCTGTAAAGGAACCACATTTTTCCTGTTTTATCTATCCAAATATATTTGAGTCTGAATCCTGTCATCTGTTAGGGAGTGGCTTGTGCATTTTCACATTAAATGTAAAACATATCAATAACAGAAAAACATCACCTGCAGATTATTTGAAAGTCATCTGCAAGTTCTCAGATCACAGGGTTGATGCCACTTTTGTGGTTTCTTGGACTGTGAGGAGTTTTGAATTGTTTGTCATTACATGGTTAATACCACTACTGTTAATTCTGTATCTGCCAGCCAAAACCCATCCCCCTGCAAGACGGCAGACCCTCTAACTCCTCCAACCCCCTGCTCGGTTGCATTCCAGCTGGCCAGATGGTGTCTGCTCTGCACAGTGGACACCAGAGAGCTAAGAGGGAAAAACCCCATCAGGAGGATTCTCTGGATGAGACATTCCACCCCGCTGATTTTTCGCCCCTCCTCATGTTTTTCACCCCTGTTTCTCTTCTGTTCTTGTCTGCATTTTACATGAACGACATCCAAGTTAATAAATTTGTTGGAAAAGCTTTATTTTAGAAGAAACCCTTTTCTCACTCAGCAGTAAACTCCTGAGGGGGCAAAAAAACGGCACTTGATATAAAAAAAAATGAAATGAGACAATTATTTTATCGACATAAGGAATGTTGGTGTTCATGTGCTTGCAGTCGTGAGCATGCATATATTAAAAAAGATTTTTTTTAAATGATTATTTTGATGGAGAAATAAGTCGTCTTACATTTTCTAGTGGCCAGAAATGGTCACATTAATATGTCAAAGCACATATGTTTGTCAAATGTACCCCTTAGTGGTAGTTTTCGTTTATTTTTTATTTTATTATTTTATTATTTTACTTTTTTAGAGCTATGCACAGCAGTACACTGTATTTACTGATTTGGTAGGAAGTGGTGGCAGGAACTAGGAAAGTAAACACTGGAAGTGTCCGGTAGAGGTAAAAATAATGAAGTAAATTGCCTAATTTTAGGTTTTGAAGGCTTGGCACAGTTTTGATTCTGTGCTGATGGGTGTCGTGGGTAATTTTTTTTTTTTTTTTTTTTTTTTTTTTTTTTTTTCCCCCCCATCACAAGCAGACAAATTGGATGCACCTAAAGTTTGCTGGGGGGCAGCTGTTCCTTCTCTTCATCAGTACACAACAATAGTAGATGTTGATGGTACGGTGAGTTCTTTTATCATGCCTGCTTCTGTAAATGTCCATCCATCCATTATCTGTACCCGCTTTATCCGTTTCCGGGTCACGGGGGTCTGTCGGAGCCTATCCCGACGCATATCAGGCGAAAGGCAGGGGTACACCCTGGACAGGTCGCCAGTCTATCCAGGGCCACATACAAACAACCAATCACACTCACATTCACACCTAGGGAGAATTTTTAGAACGATCAATTAACCTACACTGCATGTTTTTGGACTGTGGGAGGAAGCCGGAGTACCCGGAGGGAACCCACGCAAGCACGGGGAGAACATGCAAACTCCACACAGAAAGACCCACCGGGCCGGGAATTGAACCGGGAACCTTCTTGCTGTGAGGCAACAGTGCTAACCACTAAGCCACCGTGCTGCCCCTTCTGTAAATGTGTCCTCTGAAAAGTAAAAATAATGTTGGAGTCGTTCTGACAGGCATCAAACTCACCACATGTGTTTTCTGTATATGTGTGTGCATGCATGTGATCCCCTGGCTAGATAAAACCCCACCCTTCCTTCTCACCACTCTGGTTTCCCTGATTGCAGCCTTACTGGAGTGTGTGTGTGTGTGTGTGTGTGTGTGTGTGTGTGTGTGTGTGTGTGTGTGTGTGTATTTCGCTTGGCCTCTTTAAGTGATTGTTCCTGTTGCGTGTGCATGTGCACTCCAGTGTGCATGTGCACTTGCTTGCTTGTTTGTTTTCCCATACGTCACATTTGATAGTTCCTCTGTATGCAGCAAAATGGAAAGCCGGATGACTGGGACAAAGAGCTAGCCTGTGAATAGAGGAAAACGCACTCGAGCTCCCCTGTGTCTAAGTTTAAAGCTTTATTGAAGGAAAGTAGGATGCTTTCTTTCTGGTAACAGACGTAGCAGAGGCCCAAGGTGGTCAGTACTTTCTTTTTTTGTTGTTATAGTGAAGGCAGATAGCAGGCATGTGTACCCCAAGGCTATTATGGTTATTATGTCAACTGCCTTTGGGTGACTGGCTACAGTCAGCAGGACTTCTGGTAAAAGGGATTTAAAAGAGTTTGTCTCTGTGAGACAGAGAGAGAGGGAGGGAGGGGGACAGATGGATTAGTCTCAGGCCTTGTTTTTACCCAGTCCTCCTCCTCCTCCTGCTACTCCTCGTCTGCAGCAGCAAAGCTTGTCCCACTCCTCCATAGAACCAGAAAAGCCTCTGCCATCCACTTTCACAAAAGCCCATTCACTCAAGCTTTTTTTTTTTTCCATTTCTTTTCCTTTCTCTCTTTTCTCACCTGTGCATTTCTCTTCATTCTCTTGTTGAATTCACCGTACATTCTCTCTGAACTTCCTTCGTCATATATATGCTTTTTTGTTTTTTAAATTGCATTCACTTATATTCTTTCCTTTCATCTGCAACCCTCGCATGCTCCTCTCCCACCTTCTGTTTGCTCTTCCTTCCTGTCACTCAAATCCTGTCACCCCCTCTTTGCTTCTTTTCCTCATGGCTCACAAGAGAGTTGAGTCATGTGAATGAAGGGCCCGTGTCGCGTGAGTCAAACACACCCTCCGGTTTGGATTATCCTTTTAAAACTCCCAGTGTAAGTGCATTTTTTAATTTTTTTTATTTATTTATTTTTTTCAATAGTATGAAGTTGTTTGGAGATGGGGCACTTTATGGTAGTTGGAGGCACTAGTGACCATTTTCTCAGACGTAGCTGCTTCAAGTGGATGGTCAAATAACGTAGTCATAGTTGTAGATACCCATGAAGACACAGATGCAAATTAATTATAGGTTAAACAAGTCACTACAAACTTGTTTTTGGAAGTTTCCTGGCAAAATTCTGCTTTGGCTTAGGGTTTTTCAAAAAACTAGAGGTGCACTGATTGAAATTGGCCAGCTGAATCCCATTTTAATACACATTTTTATAAGTTCAATTTTTTTTCATGCTTACTGGGGCTTGATTATTTTATTTTCACAGTTGTAAGTCACTTTGGATAAAGGCGTATGCTTGATGTGATGTAAGAAATATTTATAGGGACTGGCTGGCCTAGTCCGGTTCTTGCCAATTCTGTTTTTTCTGTCTAAAAACTACACTGGTTGCCAAAAACAAAAGTTGCACAAATGTCACATATTAATAGTAAGTTGTTTTTTTTTTTTTTTTTTTTCCCTTTTATCCACTTTGGCTTTAGGCGAGAACAAGGAAAAATACTATATAAAAAAATTAGATAAAGTAAAAATGAGTAATGAAATGCAATATGTAAAGAATTGTATTTGTCTCTTGGAGTACTGCAATCCAGCTTAGGTTTGGAGTCACATGTTGCGAAAGCTGTGGGGAAAAAAGCCACATAAATATCAGTAACCAACAAAAATATTTCATATACATACCAATATTAAGTAGAAGTAGGTCTTCAAATGTAAGTTTAAAGATATGCGTCTTATTTTTCTACTTAAGTACTACAAGTTGATTTGGAATTTCAAAGCTTTAGAAAAATCAATTTTTTTATTTTTGTCCATGTAAAAACTAAAATAAAAGTCCTCAAATGCAAAACAAAAAAGTGTGTTTTAGTTGACTTTTTTTAGTAAAACAGTTTGGCTTTGGTTTAGAGTGACTGGGTCACCTGCTATTGGGGAGAAAAATAAATAAATAAAATTTTACTTTTGTTACATTCAGTTGGTAATTTTATTGTCAGTCCCTAAAATGAGACTATGTTGGATCTGTGGTGAATGTCTTTTAATATACAACGTAAAATTTACTTAAAAGCTGCATTAAGCGATGGACGCTTATGCTACCATAAGGAACACCAACTTCCACCATTCACGTGATGAATAGTTAATTTGATTTTGATTAAACTTATGCACACTTGAGATCTGTGTTTGAACCACTGGAGTGCAGTAAATGGCCCGTCTGACTGACAAGTCAGGAAAAAGGATATCGGATTCGTCAGTGCAGTCCAAAGTGTCGGGGGAATGACAGTTTGGCTCTGTCTATTCTTAAGAAGTGCAAACGTTTACCACCGCTGGGCAAGGGTAATGTCGAGCCTTGTTTCATATAAATCAAACCTGTTGACGCATATGTTAGTGAGAGACGTTGCAACACCAGTGGAAGCTGGTGGCCTTTAACAGAGGTGAAGAGCGGGTACGCCAAACCAGAATTAAGTCCAGTTATCAGCTTTTCTCTCCACGCTTCCTGCATTCTTAACCACGACCCTATGATTAAATCATACAGCTGTAAAGGTGTATGGAAATTTCCCACTTTTTTTTTTTAAGTTCCAAGTTCGTTGAATTTGTAAATTGTTCTGAATACCAGCAATGCTTCTCTGAACTTCCAGCCCTGCAGGCCTCCGTACTGCATGTTGATGATAATACATCTATACTACTGCCGTTTGAAATGCAGGACTTGTGTTTTTTATCTGCAAGTTTTTCAGAACGGGCTGTATAAGTATATCAAACAAAAATAGACTTGCAATACATGAGTCCTGAACATGTCAATCATCTTTGAACTGTTTTTAGCCTTTTGTAACTTCTGCATTTGTCATATATTTTGCTGTTAGTTAGCCTGAAGCAGTTATTATGTAACCTCAAATAACTGTGTGTAACCACTGGAGCTCTTTGCAAAGAAGTAAACCTTTTAAAATGACCTAAACATTTAAACCTTAAGAGGAAATCCAAGCATTGAAGTGACAGTTTAACGCAAAAAAGAGATGTCTCGTTAATTAATAACTTCAATACTTTCTCATTCCAACTCACCTTTCTTTTTCCTATTTTTTTTTTTTTCTTGTAACATTTCTCAGGCTCATGAATAACTTCCCTATTGCTCAAGGTTTTACGCAGAAGGCTATTGGGGACAGACTTTTGACCTCTGTTTATACAAATGCTCTTCTAGCAGCCAGTAATGAATCCCTGTAGGACAAGAAGTCATAGATCCCTCCAGTGATCGGAAACTGGTGATTTAGTGTGCTTACACACGCTGCAGGAGCGGAAATATATTTGCCCATATGAACTGGTATAGCAAGATACCGAGCAAGACAACAGGGGCATAAGAACCAGACCTGTTCGTAGATGATGTCTATCAACCATCATTGTGATTCAGTGGTAATTTTAATGTTTTGGACAGGCAGCTTTAAGCAGCTCACTTTCAGGCTCTAATGGAATACAGGTGGAAGTTTATATGTTTTTTTTTTCCCTTTTCATCTCCAAAACCTCTCCTTACGCTGTTATTACCGTTCTAGAGCCGTCTTGATCCTTTTTGATCCTACGTGTTTCCGCATGCTTCACTTGTCTGTATATCTTAAGAAATAACCCTAAATAGGTACAGACGCTGCAGTGTTTTGAGTAAGTCACATGACCAAGCAAATTTTCTGGGTGAGCCCACATTTTGCTGGTAGGAGTGATGATGTTTGATGTATGACTCACCGCTGTGTTCCCAGTCTCCCCTTGTTGTTTCAAATAACAGCGACAGCTTCCAAACAAGGCACCACCGACGTTCTGGGTCTACATGGACACGCTGAAGTGTACTGTCCAGCTCTCCTTTTATAGGTACAAAACCTTGAACATTATGTAAGTGTTTGCATAGTCCTGAAATCAACATCCGAACTCCAGTTCTTTTTGCCTTCATAAGGCTGTTTGCTGGCTTTCTTTTGGAGAAGAAAGCCAGTTTGAACTGAAATCTGCAGTCAACTGCTGTGACTTGTGAATTTAAGAAACAGATGGCGAGTGTTCTATAGATGGTGCAAAGCATACGTTTCCCGTAGCGGAGGCCTCATGAACGTCTCTTAAACTGCCTTTAAATGTACACATGGGAGGCACTCTGGTCCCTCAGTGTTTAACTAAGCGCAGTTGTGTGTAAAGGGGGGATGACGCACACATTCCCTCCCATACTGATTTGGTGTGTGTGTGTAAGTGTGTGTGTAAGTGTGTGTGTGTGTAAGTGTGTGTAAAGGGGCAAAAGTTACCACTTTTAGGTCAGTATTTATAAACCAGCAGGTGGTCAAGACCATAAAATTTGTTCTCTGTTGCTTGAAGCCTGTCAGCACTTCAGAAGGTATTCTTTGAGTTGGATATTTTTTTTTTTTTCTGTCTTTTCTTAAACCATTCTTCACTTGACCTTCCATTCACCTTGATTCTTTCATACCAGTATTGTCCAGATGGAGTGCTCTCATTTCTGTATCCCATATCCAATGAATGTTAGGACTGATATGCGAGTTATCTTGTACCTTGTAGGTTCAGGCAGGCCAAGGGACAACATTGAAGCTGTGTCCCGCTACTATATAAAAGTACCTCTCCCTCCTTGGCTGTCCTGGCGCATCATAAGCATACTTGTGCTGTGAGAAACGTCTATGGAAAAGCCCCTGTTATTTATGTGTGGAGCGGTCAGAAAAGCACATAATGATTATTGCTGTTGTCAGCTGGCACACATTTGAGTGAGTGCAGTTTTTAAAGGGTCTGCAGCCAAGCCATTTGTGGTTTTCAGTGCGGAGAATACTTAATGGAACAAAACAATTCAATAAATACAATTTTAAGTTTTCTTTGGCCTCCGAACTACAACTTCACATAAGCAATCAAATGAAATACGGCTGTTTGTATTGTTTGTATTTGTGGAGATGGGATGACAGATTTCATTGACACAACAAGCACATGTAACCTGTTCCAGCATGCAGTGGTCCATCCTTAGTCTCCATACACCCAGAATGTGGTGCAAGTCTGCGAATGTGAAATGAGCAAACCGACAAACAAACGTGCTCTTAGTTTAGGGGTTTTTTTGTGCATTGTTTCTGGAGTGAATGATGAATCATTATGACTTGGATTAAAAAAGGGATTTTTTTTTTTTTTTTTTTTTTTTTTTTCCAGGCTCAAATGTTCTACAATTAGCCAATAAAAGGGAATTATTCTGTTATTTGATGTGCCTTTCCCACTTTTTCATTGCTTCCTTTTTCTTTCCACCCTCCTTAGATTTCGTCTGTGGAATAGCGCTTATATTGTCTTATTGTTGTGGATAGTTGTTTTTGAGCTGGCTGACATCACTTTTGCGGGGCGGGGCGGGGGCGGGTGGAGGGGGGGGTTGTTAAAGGGTTGATAAGGCAGGGCTTGGCTTAAAGTTTGCACAGTTTCCTGTGAAATCTGGGGAGGAATATATCCTGGTTTACGAGAACGACACAGCTGTAGAATCAGTTCTCTGAAATTACCTTCAGCACTGATGCATTATTGATGGTTCTGCCTTTCTCTTTTTTTTTTTTTTTCTTGCAGGGCTGCAATGCTTTTGATGGAGTGAAACATTACTACCAAGGACTCATCTACAATTAAAGATTGGAAACCGTATCAGCCAAAGAATCTGCTTTGAACTTTATCACTTACACATTATTGAACTACAAAATGGATGGAATAGACACCTTGCAGAGTTCTGCCCCAGAGACCAAGGCTGAGCGAATTGCTCGCTACAAGGCAGAAAGAAGGAGGGAGTTGGCTGAGCGCTACGGCAACACAGAGGAATTCACCTCCAGATATGTCCGAAAGGACAGGAAAAGTACAGAGACAACCGAAACAAAGTCTTCAACAACCCACGAGAGAGAGAAGCATGAGGATAATGGATCAGGTCTAACGTATACCACAAAGGGCTTCAAGAATAGAGGAGCAGACAGTGAGGAGCATGTCGGTGATGAGCCCATCCGAGAAAAGGAGGGGGCTACTCACCTCAAAACAGACACAGTCCCATCCTCGAAATGTGAGGATGTCGCCTCTGTGAAGAGGTCATCTCAACTCGGGTAGGTTTATATACTAGTCCCTACCTTAAAACAGAAGCACACTTCACTTTTTCTTTTTTTTTTTTTTTTTTTTTTTTTTTTTTTTTTTTTGCCCCGGACAGTCATTGTGATGAACCTGGCGGCAGCAGCAACGATACACGAAGCTGCAGCAGGCACGGTGACCTAAAAAACAAAACAAAAACAACAACAGACTATCTCAACATAGCTGTAAATCATGTACGGTGACTCTTTTCTTTTGTCTTTTTAAGTACCCCCTATAATAATTAGTAAAGACGGCAACAACAAAGTAGTCAATTAAGGAAATGCTTTGATTGTTAAAGTAAACATGACGGCAAACTTTACTAAAACTGGCCTGGTGTGCAAAGTGGCCTCCCACATTTATTTGCCGTGTTCCATTTTGATGGTAACATGTAAGCTGTGTGTTTTAGGTTCACATCAGTCGCATGGGGTATGAGCACGGAGTTGATCACAGATCCTTAGTAAGTGCACGAATAATAAAACGGTATTGTCTGGGTGACTTGGAAGACTTGACATGTACTCGTTGGCTAATAGGAATGCTTCTCCAAGAAATGTACTTACATGGAAGAAAAACATGCCCGGTCGTAGGTCTGTGGATGTTTGAGCTGCAATCAAGCTGCACGCACATAGCTGGACTTGTCTGTTCCTGAAGAAGCAGCCACAGGGACTGCAGACTGCAGAGGGAAGAACCCAGATTGACGGAGTGATGAGATAAAATCAGAGTTTGGGGCTTTTGGATGTAGAGCTCGTCAGCTCAGCCAAGTTTCTGTGCCTGTTGCCTAATGAAGCAAGATATGAGGATTATTGCGCGTAATAGCCTGTAAGATTTTGTGGATAGATTATCTTATGGGTTTTGCAAAGGCATGTCTTGTATTATTGGCTTTAAAAAAAAAACAAAAAACAAGTCTTGTTGCAAGTAATTTCAGCTTTTAGCTGAGCTATCAAGTGTTTGCTCAATATACTCTAGTCCGATCCCCACCCCGCCCCACCCCTGAAAATGTTAAACGTGATCATTTTTAGTTTTAATATTGTATATAATGAGAAATATAAATGGTGGATAGACTGAGAAATGCAGAGGGAGCTCAAAACAACGTCACAAACATTTTTATTTGACAAGTACACGGATGGTTTGATGATGTGACATGATTGTTTCTATCCCCGTCACGTCAGCTTTTATTGTTTTGTGATGTTAACTGTGCGCCGCAGCTCACTTGTAAAGTTTCTCTACAGCCCCGCCTGTGCAAAATGTGTAAGGAATTTCTTTAGATCTAGACGAGGATCGCTGTTGTTTTTTTTTTTTCTTTCAAAATACATTTAAAGATTTCTAAACTAATACTATATGAAACTCATAACTTTGTATGTTGTTTATGACTCGAACATCACATATGTTCCCTGAGCCCTCATAAGCAGCATGTTTTTTTGTGTCTGAAACAAAAAATAGCAGCAAGGAAACCGGAGCTCAGCTGTCCCACTGATAATGGGATCCGTCAACAGGTTTATCTGCGTCAAACAGGAATCTTTGCTTGTAAAGTTGAGGAGTGACATTTCAAAACATGACACTTTGACAGTCAGCTGTTAATTAAAAAAAGAACTGCAGTGTGTCTCGTTTTTAAAAGAAAACAAACTGATTCTATAAAAAGTTAGGAGCACAGCCAAACATTTACGAGCACCGACCAAAATTTTAAGAGCGCCAACAAATGTATACGGTGTAATAGACTTCTTTTGTTAGAAAATGCTGACCTGAGCCTGCGGGTATTCCTGAGATGATTCCCACAAGTTAAATCTTTGATTATTTTATCATTGAGAATGAATAAAAACATCTTTAAATTGAAAGCCAACATTAAAGTTGAGAGAGTCGAGCTGACCTGTGATTGGTTTCGAATGATTACTGACAGCTCCCGTTAGGCAGGTACTGCATACTCAAGGTGGATGTCCACAAGAAAACGATCACACCACAACAATTATTTGCACTTGCAGAAATGCTTCGCAATGTGAGGCTGCAGAAGTAAAATTCCAAGTGCACGAGCAAACAAAATGTCCCACTTTTGACCCCTGTACTATCAAACACAGCTGTTGAAGGTTCACAGTTGTACTATGACTGTAGACAATGCATGAGCGTTTGTGATAAGCATTTGATCTACCAGTAATTTGTGCTACTGTGACAGGACTTATTTCTCTGTAGTAGTTTAGTAATTATTATTGTTGGTCCCGAGAGTGTTGACCTTGTTCCAGTGTTGCCGTCGATGCTCTACTGATGAGAGTTTAAGAGATTATCTTTGCTCTCTTTGTTTTCACTCTGTGGCAGGACACACTGTACTGCTGTCAGGGACGGCTATCGCACTGAGTGGTGTGCTTGGTCTGCCGAAGTCGTGGGTGGGTCAGAACTTGTCTAAGTATCATCCACTTACTGTAAACACGAGGATCCAGGGTTTCCCAGACAGTTTTCCCCTGACAATCTGTAATGCCCGAGAATGTAGACAAATTTTAACTTCAACAAGCAGTTTGTTTTTGAGTGACATAAAATTGCCTAAATTGTAGTTAATTGGAGCCTCTTCTTTTGTAAAATGCCACTTCCTTGCTGCAGTAATTCAAGGCTGCATTTAAACTAGCGTGGTTACATCTTAAAATGTGAAACATTTTGTTGCACTTTCGCCTGGTATTCACGCTAAACCCCATTTTGGTGTGTAGTACTCGTGCATGATGCAGTCACACACATTCACTTCCCGATCGCCTCTTCTGGGACACTATGCATCCTTTCTTGGGTTGCAAAGTTTTTTTTTTTTTTTTTTTTTTTATTACCCTTACTACAAAATTAAACAATTGAAAAGAGACAGAGGGCAACAGAGAACAGTGTAATCAGCAACCTAGCACCAGAACAGAAACTGCTAATTTCTTCATTTAATAATGGTGCATCTGCCTGCATCCTGGGGACAAAGAACAATCTGCAGAAATGCCTTTTCAAAGCAAAACCACACTAATGTGGACCTAAGCGGTTTACTTGGAGAATCTTGCACCAACAACAACAGTCTTGAGTAGTGACGGCTACAACAGTTCAAACCAAAGAGTACCAAAGAGAGGCAGTTTTCTACCTTTTTTTGTGATTTTTAAAATGGTGCGGTGCAAGGTCTTTATATGTAACTAAAAATGGTAGTCCAAAAAAATATGAATAAAATATGTTAATTGTATTCAATGAAATGACTGAAATACTTTTGCAGCTCCAGAGACAAAACAACTCCGTACAAGTGGGTGTCTTCGCCGGCTTTGTCACACAAAACAAAGCATGAATGAAGTCAAAGGTTATTAGTCTATTTTGATTGTGCAGTCATATTATGCTTTTTTTTTTTTTTTCCTCGGAATGTTGCAAACCATACATCTGAAATATGAACAAGGATCTGCAAGAACAATGTCCCTTTCATTCAGTTACACAAACCAGAAAAGATCATTCAGGTTCTGGATGATTCATTTGACACTGCTACAGTGTAACTGTCACTCTGTACCGCTTTTCTTTTATTTTTTTTTTTTTTTTTTTTTTTTTTTTTTTTTTTTTTCTTTTTTTTTTGTTGGTGGCATCATTGGTAAGTGGCTTAAATGTGGATGTGTATCATTAAGCCTCTATGAAATGATGGGCTTTGTGTTCCCATCCTGAGTGAGCAGGTATGATATTTTTTTATTTTTCAACTGCTTTCATCTTCTGATCAAGCTGAACAAAAGATCACAGCTTTGATTTAAGTTCATATTAAATGATGCAGACACATGCATATCTGCATACAGCTTCTCTAGTATGAGTTAAGTTTGTGTTTTGATGCAGTTTTAATTTAACAGGTTTAAGTCGATGTCAAAGTGGTGCAATAATAGAAGTGCAGGGATCCAAAATAAGAGCACTATAAAGAAGCCACTATTGTTTATAACTGCCACCAAATGTTTGTTTATAGTATCACTACAAAATTTGCTTTGTCACAACATTTTGAGGTTGCACAATGAAATAAACATGATTTCTGATACGGGCTAGGCTTTACATAACCAATACAGAATCACTTGAGGCTGTCTAGATTGGCTCCAGTTTCAGTCATGCAGCTCGTCACCGTCTGGCCTTCTTCAGTAACCTTTGACCCCTCCCAGATGTCCACTATGATTTTCCATTGTGTTAAAAGCTGCACTCTTCCCCCCTCCTGTTACATCATCGTTGCTACCCCACAGGCAGCTGCTAACCCCCCCCCCCCTGTTCATTTTCACCATCCATTACTTCAGATTGAATGGCCACCTTCAGACGCTACACAGACATTGCTTCTGCATCATTACAGCATAATGACTGAAAGAGGAACCTCTGTACATGTTATAGGATGAGTATTTTATAAAGCACAGTAAGATGTCCTGTTTCTAGTGTATATTGGCTCATTCTAATTAGAAAATGGCTCTCTATTATACAAATTATGCACATTTGTGTAATAGTGGATGTAGGACTACACTGTCTTTTCTTCTTACTTTACAAGCATCTGTTATAAAAGGTATAATTTCATTATGTGACCTCATTTGTCTCTTGCCTTTCTCTGCTAGGCTTTGGGAAACTGGTGACACAGCAGAGCCTACGGGTAAGATGAAACCTCCACTTTCACCGCTCTCAGATTCTCTGTTCAGCAGATGCTTTCTTGTTCAAGAGCTGTCTGTTATGGAGACTGAAAGCAACGCTGAGCTCATTGCTCATGTCAGACTCGCCTACCTGCTTCACTGATGTTGGCTTTTAAAACCTCATCTACTGAGGAGCAGTATAAAAAAAGAATATGTTATTTTAGTTGGCTCATATTTACCATGTTTATGAAAACTGTAAAGTGAAAGCTTTAACTAAAGTAAGGTTGGTTCTTTTGTTGTTTGTTTGTTTTTTTTTTGTTTTTTTTAAATGGCAAGCAAATGTGTTGGCCCAGACAACAAGTTTTACTAGTGTTTTGTGTGCATATGTGAATGTATACTTTCACTGGCCTGTCTTTCTGTTTTAAATTATGCATTAACACGGTGATATTGTATAAAGGAATAAACTAACATTTTGGGAATTGGCTTATTTGCCGTCAATCCCAGAGTTCAACTAGAGTGTCAATAACACTATTTTCTTTGTGTATCTAATAACCCAGTCTGACAAAACCCCTTATAGTCCGATTCAGCTTAGTTGCCAAAATATAATATTTTATTTACATGTTGTGACTGTTTACCTCTGCCTGTTATGCTTGCGTGACTGCAGGAGAGTGACAATGGCGAAAAAGCAAATTCCTATAGATTTTTTTGTAAGTAATTCACCGTGTGATCTAGGGACTGGAATGAGGTGATTTTTCATTTTGGTTTGTTCTGAACGGTGCCTGACCAGTCGGGCTTTGGCAGGTCAATTTTATGATATTGTATGCAGCCGGTGACAGTTGTTAGTTGACTTATTTTAGTTGCAGCACGCTACAGTTTCTTTTGTTTGTGTTGGGCGAAGATCACCACCACTTTGAGTGATATTAAGTAATTCTGAAGCACAGCGAAAACTCTTCAAAGCCTGCTCGCTCATGTTTACTCCCAGGTCAAAGGTCCATTCAATAAGCTCTCACTCACTGAGTGAGCTATTTTATAAGACAGATACAAACACTTACTGAATGGCTGACTAGTATAAGTGGGGGGTTTCAATCTCTTGAGTTTGTACTTTCATCTAGCTTTTGACCTTGGATGCTTCAGGTCATAAATATTGGACTGAAGTCAAAACAATGAATGCAGTTTGAGTGGAGTCATGAGTGTACAATACTCAATGATTCGTCATATGAACTAAATCAAGCTAAGCTTTAAACAGCAGGGAAGCTTGGAAACATAAATCAGATCTGGAGCTGGGTTTTTCCATCCAGTGGAAACCGTCTATTAGATGTGCTATTATTTTGGTAAGAAATTCCAAATCTTTAATTCAATAAAAACCAGATTTAGATGGTGGACAATTGATTTGACTGTCTTTACTTAAGAAATTAGTGTTGTTTTGAAGAACATATACATGTGGTGATTTTCTGTTGATAAGATTTGAAAGATGATTATTCTCAGGGCTCTTTAATCCATTGTTGCGACTTTTTCAGACACATTATTCTTTCAGTTTACCTTTGTGGTCCAGAGATCTTAGGGCTGGAAAATACTTGTTTACCCAAGTGTTCACGTCTGTTCGTGTACACAACCAGCTGCGTTTTTGTGTACGTTTCTTACTTCAGGACTACGTGGCCTGTACGCGTGATACTGGCGGCCTCCACTTGAGGGCGAATTATGCAAATTATGCAACAAGGAAACTTTTTTGAAAAGGAAGTTCTTATTACTATTATTATTTGAGCAAATGAAAATGTATATAAAAATTAAAAATAGAAACCAGCAAATTAACTACCGTATTTTTTTGGACTCTAATTCCTAAGCTTCGGACTATAAGTCGCGCAAGTCAAAAAATGCATCTCTAGACATCTCTAACTGGACTATAAATTGCATTTGTGGGGGGAAATTTACTTTACAAAATCCTAGACCCAGAACACAAATTTCATCTGGAAAGGCAAGTTATAATAATAATAATAATAAACAGACTGAATAGGTGTCCGGTATGTTAACGTAACACATTAACGGTTATTCAGCTACACAATAACATACCTGGGAGGCTGAATAGGCAGAATTGACGTAACAAGCTCGCAACTCCAACAAGCAAATTTACCAAACTCTCGATTTTCATTCCACATAACTGAATTATCACAAGCCTTGAGCACCCTCTTGCGGCTGTAGTAATGTTTACTACTTAGTTCACACTGACCGACATGACCAACATTTGACAATACTTTGTCAAATTTGACGATTTGTTAAATCTGATTGCTTTGCCTGTTCAGCGCTGCAGCAGATTACAGATCTGCTGACTGGCACAGAGCGCTCATGTTGGTCAATGGTATATTGCAGGTCACGCATGCTCATATTTTTTTTGGAGGACATGCATAATTGATGAGCCAAACAACGAGGGTACACGTGGCAGCCATGATGCATACACATGCACATTGCTAGGTGCAAGTATATTCCAGGCCTAGCAGTGTTTCATATGTTAGTTTACTGTGGTGGAAATAACTTAATGGCTTTGAAGATATACAGTATTTTACCCATTGGTTCAATTTCTTTATACACAAGCAAAAATCCAAACATACCTGAATAAATTGTTTTAAACATCCTCACTACCTATTGTTCAATTGTATCTGTTGCAGGAACAAAAGAAAGGAACATTTAAATAAACAGGAAGAAGAAGATTGTGTGTTGTGTTACTGTTCTGCTTGTTTGATGGCAAAAATACAAAATAGTTGCCAGAATAGATTGTTCATCACTGTAGCCAAATGATTCAGTTTGAAAATGAATCGTACTGTGGTTTGAGAGATTTGATGAACTATAGGTGCTGAAGGCACCATAACAAAATGACACAGAAGGTCTCATTCATTTATAAGAGAGCACAGGACTGCGCCATTTAACTCTGGGTTAATCACATGGAGATTACAATCTATGATAAATTCAGTACCCAAAATCATGCTCATCTATGCTTTTGGTCTTGCTTGTTTTTCAGATGATGGGAAGCCTGTGAAGACTGACAATAAGAGTACAACTTCTAAGGAGTCAGATTTTAAGGTATGGTATTTGAGTGAACTTTGGTTCAGTCAGTCTGTTTCTTTCTTTATGCAAACATTTTGGATAACTGAATGCGTATTTCTGTATTTAAGAGTAAGTAAGTTGGCAGAAGACACAGCAAATGGACTACCGCTCTTCGTGCCTGTGGTGTATTTGAATTGGCTGACAAACCTTTTTTTTTTTTTCTTTTTTTTTTTTTAAATATTCAGTTTAATATATTTAATATATCTGACGGTAATTAATGGCAGTCATCTCAAAGCACTTTTACTCAGAATGCATGCAGGTTTTCAAAGTCCAATAAGTACAGTCCAGTTATATTCCAGTTTACTCCAGTTTGTAATCCAGTTATAATCTAATTAAATTTACATCTACAGTGTTTTATCAAAAATGCTGCCTCATGTCATGATTATCTCCTTATGATGACTATGGCAGTGGCTCCATCCTTGTAGCACAACTTGCATTAAGACATTGATAGGTCAGTGGAGGATGCAAGATGTCAATTTTTTTTTTTCCTTTAGAGCTCCTGCTGCTGAATCTAAAAGTAAACTTGCAACACCCGACCTGTTTTGCTTGCGAACCATTCATTTGTATTGTAAAAGAGTCGTTCTCTTCACATCACTTCACAAATCTTCACATTTGTATAACATTGACAGTCCCAAAAGGCACGTTGCCACCACTTTTCTATCCAAGTTGTCCATTGTAAAGGTTTGTCAAGATGACAGCACTGATCCAAGTTTCAGAACTTTAGATTCCAACTTTCCCGGGAATGCTACAGTTGCAAAATTTGTTTTGCAGTCTGCATGTCATTCGTTTCATTTTAATTGCTGAATTACTCACAGTCCTTCAGTGCTGCTGGTGCACACTTCAACTCCTTGCTGGAAGTTTGCTTCATTACTAACAAATTGAGCCATTCCTTACAAAGCTAAGCTGTCCTGCACCTGGATGCAACCCTGGCCAAAATAATGACTTCAGCTCATGCAGTCCGTGGAGGTCTTAAAATGGTTATGGAAAGCAAGATTTGTAGAGATTAAAGATGGGCTCAGGAGCAAATGCTTGAAAGTTCCAAATCCTTTGGGAGATCTTTACATGTGAGCTGGTTTTCCCAGGCTGCTAAGGTTTCAGAAGTGGTTAGGTTTCATAATAGTTGATGTAAATAGCTGTTCTAATTTGGCCTTTACAGAACAGGAGCAGTGCCAAGCTTGGCCAAGTGAACCCAGATGGTAGCAAGTTTCTTCAACCAACAAAACTTTGAGAAAACAGGCTCCCACAAAGAATCTATCGCTCAGTCGCACTTCTCCGCCGTATCCACCCTCTGTTCTGAGTTAAATCTGTTATTTTAAGGTGTCCCATTTGACTGTCAACAGCAACAAGGAATACCGCTTTTTGTGTCTAACTTTCCTCAGCACTTTTCTCTGCCACTCTTTCTGTTGAAAACTGGTGAGTCACTGTGTCCATCAGTGGAGACGGAGTGGAATGAGCTCACATCATGTCTCGGTGTGCACATTTTTATGGATATGGGCTGTAAAATGTGCAAACTGAGACTTCTGGAGAGAGGAGCAGCTCATTTTTATTTTGAATTTCCTGAGCGTGAATATGTGTGTTGCAGAAGGCAGTAAATCATGCAGCGCGGAAAACAAGTCCCTGCATGACCAGTGAGAATCATTTAATTTGCAAGAGCCTCCTCCAATTCCAGAGGTTCAGTTTTCAGACTTTTCTCACAGTTGGAGAGCCACTTATCTTCTCCAGACCACCTCAGGGGCTCAGTAAAGTGTTTACCCACACATCTGAATGCTATACACTGCACACATCTATGTAAAAAGATTCGGCACAAAACTCAAGAAGACGGAACGTGACGTGCATGACAATTCTGAATAAATGTAGAAAACCGCCATGTTTCAACAGTGTATCTATCCTTTCCATTTCTAGACAGGGAGTCTCAATAAATGTGTGCAGAAAATATGGAGAAAATGATAAATGTATTGTAATGATTCCTTTGAGGAGACTTAACTTGAATGTTGGGAAATGTCCAACCAGCAGTTCTATTTTAATTTACAGAAAGCATCATTAAGTGGGATGCTTGGGCACGCTGGTCACAACATCTGTTACTGTTAATGAACAAAGGATAAACCTCCTCTGCTTTTAACTTTTTAAGCTGTTTAGTATTTTTATTTTTTTTTAATGAAGAAATTGCAGTGAAAAGGTTCAAAAGAGCACTATGCAAAAGCTTGGAACACCCATAGGGATCTGATCTTTTCCTTCACCACACCATGATTCTCCTTCATTCTTTTTCTTTTTTAAATCTGTCTGCATATATTTTAGTGTTTAGTACCATGACTTAGTAAAAAAAAACATTATCCATGACTTAAATATGCATTTTAAGTTTTCTTAAACCGCAGCATGATTTTTATTTCAATTCTTTTTCATTGAGAATCTACTCACTGCATCACATAAAGAAAAAATAATATAAATAAAATAAAGTACAATATACAATGCAATTTAATACAACTGAAATCAGACCCCACTAAAAGAAAGAGGTGTAACCAACACTAGATGAGATCCACATTACATTAACAGCTTTGTAAAATTATAGAAGTAAAACCAATGCCCCTTCTTCTAAACGTCAAAAAAAAACAACAAAAAGAAGGTAATGCCTAAGTTAACCTAGTGTGACCGCAACAACCCTGTTTCATAAGTCTGATAACTGAAGGTCAAAGTACACAAATAAAGACACAGCCTCAGTGTCCACAACACAGATTGCACTTTGAACAACATACCCTAATCAGGTGCTGCATAAATTTACAAAATACAATATCAATGCACTTTAACAGACAGAGCAGGATAGTCGGGCAATTCTCAGATCACAAAAACCAATAGAAGTTAAGCAGTTCAGATTTTGATCCCATTTCAGCATCACACCAGCGCTTCATTATAATAACCAATAGTTGAAATGAATGACACTTGATGGTCAACTCCATTAATATCTACCTGTAAAAACTACTGCACCAGCACTCACAGGGCTGGCATCAACCTCCAGCTTAAAAGGTGGTGAGATCTGCAGCCACGGGCACCGGAAGATGATTTAATCGTGTTTTTACATTTTCAAAGGCGTGCACCAAGTCTGGGGGTCACACAGGTCTACAGAAGGGCTGAGTAGACGGGTTTGGGGAAAGGCGACTGTGGAAAAGCTCCCGCAGAAGTCTCGATAGTAACCTGTCACGCTGAGAAAGCAGCAGAGATCTTTCCAGGTGGTTGGAGCAGGATATTTGGCTTAGCATCTACAGGGTAAAAGTGACCCTGTCCATCCAAGTACGCCACTGTAACTGGGCCAAATTCACACTAGATGTAGGATATGGGATGCTTCTGCAAGGACTACACTGAGTCCTCGGGGCTTTAGGTTGATCTGCCAAAGGTCAATTAAACTAGATGGGTATTGAAATTTGTCAACCTAGCTAAAACAGTTTTTACTAAATAAATAAATACATTTATTTATTTTTAATGTGATGGTGCATTGGACACGCCAAAGGTCATGATGGCTTTTTGAAGAAAATAATCGGGGATGACGCATGGGTAGTGAGAGGAACCTTCCACTAACCTTTCAGCATATTCAGCGCGGTTACGTAGTTGGCAGATTGCAAATTATCCACGCAACACAGCCGAAACGTATTAATAGCTGAAGGAGTTTTCCAACGGGAGGCACTTTTCTATTTGCTTAGTTAAATCCAGGTGGAGATTTTTTTATTTTATTTATTTATTTTTTTCCTTGGCCAGGCAGGGTAGAAAAGTACGTTCAGGTTACTATTTCCTGAGTTCATTATTTAAATAAGAAATGGCATTTATGATTGAGAAGAAATAGTTATATTTCTGGAAATCAAGAAAACATGTGGAGAATTGCTTTTAGGATTGTTAGGAAGGTAAATACAACTCAAAGTTTAATTGCAACACACATTCATGAAGAATTAGGCAATTCCAGTGCCAGTCGTATAAAACGTGACCCCCCAGGAATCTGACCTTCACAGCAGATTAATTTAAATAAAACTTCTTCGTCCCTAGTGTAAGTATCAGCATAAAAGGCTTGAAAATGTTCATTAATTTCCATGTCATCCTTTTGGGAAATAAGTCCTGTTGGGTTAAACTGAGACATCTGGCAGCAGTAAACACAAGTTAAAAAAAAAAAAAAAGAGGTTGCTTAATTTTCTGGAAACATCTCTCCAACTGTTGTGCAAGAGACTGGAACAATCATGAGTCGGGCTTCAATTGATGGCCAGTTCGCTGACAGGCGGAAGAATGGAAACGTGGAATAACTAGACAAATTGGTGGGAAACGTTACACTGTCCTTGATGCAATTTATGACTGGCAGAGACTAATAAACGCAAGCTGAAGGCTTCATTTTGGCTTTCACAGTCCCCTGATATATACAGTCTTCAAATCTGTGCAGAGACCAGACCTCAGAACAGCTATTTACGCATTTTGTAAGTTCACAGGTGTTCACAGCATCTGAAGTTGTGAGCACGCGTGACATTGCATACACCCAGGGTGGGTGGCATTTCGTGCGTTTTCTCTTTAACTTCAGATGGAGCACAGCGAGGGTTAACTTCTTTCCGTGAGTGCAGGGGTGGAGCCTTAGTCACTCACTTCCGTCATCAAAATATGCTTCACAGCAGGTGCAGACCTTCAGCAGGATTTCTTTCAATTTCAAGCTTAACCTTTAGACTACGACCCTTCTGTCTACCTGTAGGAGCTGGAGAGGGTGGGGGATGGAAGCAGCCGTCACCGCGGTGATGACGGGGTGAAGCGGCAGCTCTTCAGTCGTGATCAGGAGGAAACCTCGAACAGGTGAGTATTTGTGAAATCTGTCTACTTTTAATTGGACCAAATAAATTCCTTTTTTTTTTTTTTTTTTCCCTTTTTTGATTAAATTCGTGGGCTTTAATATAAACACTAACGACTACACTGATGCACTTTGGAACTAGCAGACACCCACGCACAGCTGATCGAACAGGCTAGATGAAGCTCAGAAGGTAATCACAGACCAATTGAAAGGTCGTCGAGTGTCATAAACGGCTGCAGAGATGAACTAGATAAAGCTGCAGAGCTCGACTGTGACAGGGCACACTTTTGCACGTGCACACACTCAGATCTGTGGCCCCGCGCTAATGTAAACCAGATTAAAGTTAGTGCAGTAAAGGGAGCCTCTGGAGTGTGTGCATTTAATTTGTGAGCAAGCGTGGATACGTTTTAAAGATGCGGCTGAATTCATTCCAGCCGCTTTCTTATTTGATTTGAGTTTGTGTGGGTCGGCGAACGGTGTCCCAGTTTCTCCCCAAATCAGGAATTGTTTGATTGGAATCATCTCCAGCTGGACTTTGTCACTGGTCTGTCCAGTAAACCTTTTGTTGCATTGCAACAAAGGTTGTTTTGTTTTTTTTTGTTTTTTGTTTTTTTTAATGCATCAAAATAATGATGCATTTTCAAAACCTTACCTCAAAAAACTAAATATTCACATTAAAAAATAGTTGCACCAGAAATGAGAGGCATTCTAAAAGCGAGAATTTTTTTTTATTATTATTAAATAAATCACATTTAAAAGGTCAACAGCAAGTTCACATCAGATAATGAGCATCAGCTTGTGTTCCCACACAAGCGTTCCCAAGTGCTATGATGGTAGGATGTTAGGATGGGAAAGCCATGTACCATTAACTCATTTTACTGTGTATTTTCAAGCTGGACTAATGTAAACGCTGATTTGAAACGCGTGGTCTCTGAAGTTTTTACATCTGTCTCTGGGCTTTGTGTGACTGACCTGCCCTTTTTAAGAAACCAGGGACTGGACCTGTTAGTTCCAGTAGGAGAATGGGGCTCGAGTACAGACTCTGACTTTTTCCACAGACTCTGAGTGAAGTACTGAACATATTGTACACCGGTTACACATCTCTGGAACACTCTGACACAGAATTGTATTTTCCAGACCAGTGAATTAGGAAAATGAACTTGGGAGGCCTGTCTGCGTTTCAGTAGCAAACTTTTTCAATATTAGGTAACAGAAATGCCTGTTACCAAGTCTAACCTATGCATATGTAGATGTTGATAGGCACTGGTGATCCCACAGAGCACATCTGGATCCGTTTTTCATCCCGTCTGCATTATTTTGCACCAGCTCTTCTCGTCCTTTCGTTGTAGAGTTGATGTGGAATGTCTTTGTTAAAAAGCACTGCATGGCTGACCGAAGACTTCATTATTTTTATTTTTTATTTTTTTCTCCCATCTTCATGTCTGTTTCCATTTTTGCTGCTGTTTCAGACTCCGTAAAGCTGATATAGGAAAAGCAATGGAAAAGTCCACGGATGAATCTTCCAGGACAGAGCTGCATGGATGTTCCTCCACTACTGAGGTGATGTTTTTTTTTAATATAAGTGATACATTTTAGAAAACAAAATGTGGGCTAAACTAAAAAGATATACCTTTGGCTCATGTTGGAGACATGACCACATGCAAGCCAATTCCTAAACTCTTACTCACCTTAACTTTGGCGTTGTTTGCCTCCTGTCTGGTTTAGTTTAGTTTTTTGCTTTTGAAGTCAACTTTCAGGTTATAATTCATGTCACCAGTGTAGAGTTGCAACAGAGACGCACACATTCTTTTTTATCATCTGGACAAAACGTTGTTCCTTTGCCAAAATCTTAAACGGATCCTGCAGGTAATGAAATTATCACCACACGCACGTGTCATGTGCGCTGGTGTTCACCGGGTTAAGAGTGCACCCAGCTCGGCCTCGTAACCCGCTTGTCCTCCAACATCAGCGCGCCCTTCGAACCTTTAGCCTACCAGCAGGATGTCTGCTGTCGTTTCAGCTATTGTGTTTTAAGTGATCGCATATTGGGTTCACACAGCAGTTGCGAAGCTCTGTTGGGGTTTTTTTTTTTTGTTTGTTTTTTTGTGGGGAAGGAAAACAAGTGCTACTATTTTAAATTTGTGATCACAGCTTCAAAGAATTGAGACAACTTGATGATGCAGCATCATTTTATGTGACATCTGCTCTCCATTTTCCAGCTTGTTTTGTGGTTTAGATGAGAAAAAAACACAGGGTTAAGACCTAAAAGAGATTTTGGAGACTTGCTGGCAGAAGCTTATCAGTCATTGACTGATAAGCTTTTCTTTGTTTTGACTTTTGGGTCTTCACTTAATTTCTTTATCTGCTCATCGCTGTTCGCTCCCCAACCCTCATCTCAAAAGTTTTTTTTTTGTTTTTTTTTTTTGTCTGTCTTTGGTGAGTCCACAGTACACATGTTCTAGAAGTTTTCTTGTTGAATCCAAATCCACTTCAAGTTAAATGGTGTTTTCAGGAAATTATAAATCTCATGTCTGGGCATGCTTTTCCGTCTCTGTATATCAGCTTTCCGGTGTCCTCTCGGACGGACTTCTTCCACTCAGCAAGAACAGAGACGCCTCACCGCCTTCGAGCCCTCTCTGCCAGTCTACGTCCTCGCTGCAGCGCCAAGACTCCGGGCCTCAAAGCATCAAGGGAATACTAAAGAAAAGCCGCTCTACCAGTGTGGACTCCGACCACAGCGAGGGCTCGATGCCAGAGCACGTGCCGACCCTGCAAAGCAGCATTACCCTAAGCCACCATGAGAGCGATGAGGAGGAGGAAGACGAAGTAGAAGAAGTCAACGATGAAGAAGAAGAGGAGGAAGAGGAGGAGGAGGAGATGGAGGAAGAAGTCAGCAAAGAAAGTGACAAAGAGGATGAGTCATCAACGGAGGATATCACAGATGCTGGTAGCTTCAGCATGGTCAAAGAGCAGAGGAACAGCAGCAGCAACAGCAGCAGCAGCAGAGGGAGCTTTGAGGAAATGCGGAGTCCTTCACCCGATGAGAGCCTGGACAAGACCTCCTCCGTGTCCGAGGACGTCGACGAGCTGGAGAGCAGCATGAATGAAAGTCAGGGATCACTTAAACAGAGGTCAGAATGTACACAAACGTGGACACGGTGAAGAGTTTCCGACCTAAATGAGCAAAATACAAAATCTTTTCAAACTCATATTTCTCAGAAACGGCGTCGACATTGGTAAGGGAATTTTTACACTTAAAAACAGTGAGTCAAAGCTGATGTGGGTCGGAATGCTCACCTCCCGCCGTGGCGCTTCAGTCAGGGATGGTGGCGTGCCGAACCACTCAGCTGTTCTGTATATTGTAACCTCCTACGACCTGGCGTGCACACATGTGGACACGTGCTCTTGTCTATATCCCAATATTACATTTGTTTTTGGGCTCAAAGAAAAAAGGAAAAAAAATGTTCACCGCGTCGAAGGTAATTGTAGTAATCACCTGCCAAAGCTCCAGAACCCATAAAATAATACTTGAGACAGATTTATAAAATATGATCATTTTAAACAATCCATAGTTTTAAGCACTCTTGTATCTGAGTTAGTTTTTTTTTAATGTGATTTTTATTCTTCCTCAGAATGGCAGAGTTGACATGTGGACAGGGTGAGAAAAAAGACAGACTGAAGAAGCCAACGCCGACGCCGACTGAGCTCATCCCGACGTCTCTGGCAGATCGCTTCAACCAACTCCAAGATGCTGAAAACGCCTGGAAGAAAAAGGTTGGCTTCACGCGCCAAACCTCTGTGTTCTGTCAGTCACAAAGTTGATCACTCACTAACACCAATTACATTTTCTTCTAAACACAGTTTACAACTTTGAGAGCAATTGCAGCACACGTGTATAACGGCTGAACCAGGTCGTGCTACAAAAAAGTGATGAATCATTTTAGAGTTGAGGATTTTCGTAGGAACTTGGGGGCTCATTAACATCTAACTAGCTGACCGTGGTGCCTCCATGCTGCAGTTTATCGTCGCTGCAGAGAGCCGAGGTCACCACCGGGTCCAGTTGGGTGGAGAAACTCACTCTTCTGTTGCACGTCAAACCCAGAATGCACATTTATTATTGCTTCACACCCACTTAGAAGATAAATGGGCATGCTTTGCTTTTAGTACGACATCATGAAGAGCGTTATCTGTTTTTTTGGAGGATTTGGAGAAGTGGCATTTCTGAGCAAAAGCTGCCAAATATTGTGGTTTCTTCTCAGATTCATGCAGAGGGAAATAAAAGACTCGGCTGTGGATGCGTTTCTCCTTCAGCTGAGTCAGCTTATTTTTTCCTGGAGTTGCTGCCAGGAGGATCTCTGCTTTGGGCCGCTCAGTGTTGCAGAGAATGGAAGACACGCCTTCTACTCTTTTGTAAAAATAAAATCCTACACCATGACCAAAACACCTGCAACTCTTCCAAACCTAATGCTTCCTTCCCTTTCGCGCACCATAGTCAACGTTGGAAAAATAAATTTTTCTACGAGCAGCTGTAGTGGTTGATTCCGAGGTGTATTTTTCCTAAATGTATATACTGTGAGCATCCAGACTGTAGAGGTTTTCCACAGATCATCAAGGGCTTGGAGAAACATGCTGTCACAAGGGAAATATTCTGAGGTTGGAAGTTTATGCAGGTGACTCAGTGCCTGTTCGCTGCGCATGGACGTCCCAAAAACAGTCAGTCGGAGTCTAAGATTGCAGTGATGTAATGTGTACTTATCCTGAGCATCTTTTGACCTGGTGTCTGTTAAGAACAGTGATCCTCTTTGGGGATTTCTGGTTCGGGTTCATGCTTCATCCACAGATGAGCTAACCTTAGATTAACTCCAAGTCTGGGGGGGAAAAAAAACAAACAAAAATCCCCAGTCAAATACCGAAACATGAAGTCATTTGAGATTTTTGTGGTCAGCCTGCATTATAATAAATCAGCACAAAATCCGTAGAGATTTAGGCGGACTTCAATTAACGGTGCAAAAACTCCATCCTGCATCCGTAACCAGCCGTAACCCCGGCACAGAGCAATGAGAGCCAAGCGGTTTTCCAAAAGGTCTTTGGATCTCCTCCGATGTGACGTTACGGCGAATTAGAACCGCGATTGCTACTGTCAAGGCTTGACTGAACTCGTCACTGATGCAGATAAAACGGTCTGGTTGAATTACGTTTCGCTGCCACGCGCATGGCAGCTGTCTCTGACTTGAGAAGAGGCCATTGTTTCTCATGTTGCTGGTATTTTCTTTTTAACTTTGCAGAGCGGGATCAAACATTCGTACTCCTTTTGATGAAATGTGAAAGACCAGAAATGCAACATGTATGGTACAAACTACGATCAGGTCCAGATGTTTCCTGTTAAGCCTGCCTTGTTGTAAATTTGATTTAAAGCGTGCCTGTTGTGTATTAGGTTATGACTATTAGGCGCAAGTTGCATTGAATGATGGGACCTTCTCCTTTTTAAAAGTACTACACATCGTGTACGGCCGATGCACTCCTTGCACAGCACGAAGCTAAACTTTTGAGAGGTCCAGGTGAGTGTTTTGAGATGGGAGGACACGGTCTGCTTTTACAAAGACTTTTCTAAATGTCTGGATTTCATATTTCGAGCGACGACTCAACAAAGCTCACATTACAGCCTCCGCACAGGAACTCCAGTGTGTTTAATAATTACCCGGAAATATCGGCTTCAACGTATTAGATGTCGTCAACAAAAGCGAGGTTGATTTTCTTTAATGGGTTGTAAATGTTGGATGTATGCAGGCCTAATCATGGCTTCAATTGAGGGAGTGTAGCTATACCCCCCCTCCCCTCTTTGTTCTTAAATCTCGCTCCAGTAACTCCCACTCCTGGAGTTTAATGTTTCCCCCTGAGTTTCCCGTTTACCTCTTGTAATTCTCCGTTGTTTTCTCCCCTTCCTTTATTCCCATTTGTGTTTTTATCCTTCTCAGTTCTTACCATCGTGCCTTCCTCTGGCCTCTCTCCACACCTGCAGACTCTCTTTCTTTGACTCTGACACCTTCCTGTCAACCTTTCCCTATTTTTTGAGGTGAGTGTGTGTGTGTGTGTGTGTGTGTGTGTGTGTGTGTGTGTGTGTGTGTATACACGCATAGCGCACGTGGTTGTTTTTTTGCATGGACGTCATCTCTGGATGTGTTGCTTTTATTCCACAACTGCTTTCCTTTTCACCCTCTTTGTTTCCCGCTCAGAAGTCGGGGCGGCCCGTTCAGTCGCCGTTCCCACATGAATGTGCTTTTCTGGTTCACAGGTGGTTGGTATCTGTGTCAGCGGTTGAGCTGAGGAACTGCTTACACAGTATCGTACAACAGAGCTGGAAAGAAAAAGGGGTTTCCTGTAGTGGTTTGAGCCTTTCCTCTCCTCCCCTCTCTCTGGGGTCTTGTCAGGCCAAGGTATTTCCCCTCGCTGATTGACTCCAGAGATGGGCTCCTCGCTGCAGGGGTTATAACAGCATATAAGTGTGTTTGAGTGCTTCAAGACTTTTGGATTTGTTCAGTACAAACGTGCAAAAGTTTCATAGATGCGCTCATCACCCGTGTAGGCATCTCTTTGTTTCATGAAAGTTAGAAAACAAAACGGCATCAGTCATTGTTGAATGTAGAATGAGAAAGCTGAGCAGCTGAAGGTGGAGTAGGTGTTGTCCATGTAGACATGACTTCAGGTTACTGAACTTGCTGCCTTTTACATACCTGTTTACTGTTTTGTAACCAAAAATGGTGACCGTGCGTTATTTTGTTCAGCATTTTGCAGACAAGCGGTTAAGTTTCTACAAGTTCACAAAACTTTGAATTCATTTTCCTGAATTAACTCACTTGCACAATGTGTTCGCTTCAGTTTGACGTCAACACGTTCGGAGGATGCACAGCTTGTTTTCTCTTACGCTGCTGCTCAGCACCTCTTTCTGTCTTTTGAAGTTGCCGACATCTGCAAGTGTTTAAAAGGACGTGCAGAGCATGAGGCTGGTGACAGCTAGCAGATCACACAAGATCGTCACTCACCCACGAAGCTGTGCTTGTGTAGGGAATCCCGTGTCTTCTTCATCAAAGATGGTGCTCGAGTAGCTCAGTCTGGAATAAGCGCTGCACGTAGTTTTTCCTCCTTTTGCGCGGTTTCCCTGTGCAGTTATAGGTCTGCCTTTGCTGGCTAGATCCAAACGTTGAATGAAAGCTACTATTCAGCTTTAATTAGATTGCTCATCGTTGGTGAGGGAAAACCAGGTGGTGCAAAATTCCATTCACAGACATAAAAAGCTTCAAATATTTAAGAGGGAAATATAATTTACTATCCTGGATTCCAGTGGGACAGAGAGGCCCGGTAAACGAGCACCAGTTCATTTGTGACACACGGGTTTAGATGGGAAATATGACAGGAGGAGTAAATCACGCAGGGAACGCTGGACTGCATAAGTCACGGCTGGCATTGGTGTGTAAAACGCTGTTTCCATGTAGAGGCTCCACATTCATGTTCTGCTCTATGAAATTAAAGTTGCTCAAGTAAGACCCAGCGACGATGTCTCTTGGCTGGAACCAGGCTGTCTGTCAGATTGTTACACTCATGCAACACTTTTGTCACTCATGCGTGATCTGCATTTTCATCTGTGTGAGACGCACGTTGCATGTGAGCACATGGCCCTGCACTTCTGAAGAAAACGACGCTTTTGTAAGGCTTTGAGGAGAATTGTGTATAATCCAACAGAAGTCCGGCGTTGATCTGGAGCCCAGAATGTCGCTGGCGGAGAGGATGAAGATCCTCAAGGACAAGGAGGAGCAGTGGAAGAGCAGAGGCAAAGGAGCCGCCAACGACTCCGTCCAGTTCACCGTGGCTGGACGAATGGCCAAGAGGGGTACGCTCGGAAAATCGGCAGATCCACATGCCTTAACCTGGCTTTGGTTCCCATCTGCTACTTAACACTGAACTTAAAAGTGGATTCAACTCTTTGATTCTTCCGCAGGTCTTGTGTCAGAAACGGGGAAGGAAGAATCGCCTATTATCTCTTTCAAGAAGTCTAACGCCACACCAGTGAAGCCGCATGAAGGTGTGTAAAACGGAAAACAATGTTGTTGTACCTTTTTTAGCCATTTTAATAACATCTGACTCCCTTTTAAAGTAAGTCTGTTCCAAATCTGAGTCTTTGAACACAACACAGATCAAGGCACCTTCAGGTAAATGGTTTGTTTCTCCTGCACAGAAATCTCCAGCAGAAGTGACATCAAAGTGGAAGGAGACAAACGCCTCGACAAACTGGAGTCTTTCCTGGACAAGCTCCAAAATAAAGGTACCAGCCTCCTGTGTTGTGTTATCTGCTACTTTTTTACACATTTACTCGTTAAAGGCTTTTTGTACATGTTTTCTTTAAATACTTTATTTGATCATAAATCAGTTATTTTGAAATACCCTGTTTATATTGAACAATACAAAGAAGTATAAAATAGCTTAAATTAGAGGGACTTTTTTTTTATTCATTAAGCAGACTTATACATGAATCGCGTTATCTTAAAATAGTCTTTGTTCACGTCTCTGAGAACTTTAGACAAAAGAAAGAAAGATGTTCTGTGTAACGCTTCCTGTTGTTGTTGTGGTTGTGGTTGTCGGGGGTCAGGCATTAGCAAAAGCAAGACCTCCACCATTGAGGTGACGGCTGAGATGGAGAAAGAAGTGATGACGTTGGATGATGAGGAGACCTTCGGCAACTTCTACAAATGTGTCTCGCCCTCGACACCGCTCGACTCCAGCGTGGTTGTGACCGAGGAGGACCTCAGCCAGATCGAGAGCAGCACGCCAAAGTCAGTCCATGTTTCCCGCATATCTTACAGAAGTCTGCGGTTTCAGGCGAAGCACAGCAAAAACACTGTTTTCTGTGCCGCTAGGCTCACGTCAGCCGTAGCAGAACACAAGCGAGCCGTGCGACCAGCCAGGAGGAACCAAGGCTCCAGGAACCCTCTGCGGGCTCTGGCTGCTCGCAACGACATCCGGCAGGTCTACACCGAACAGAGGCTCAATGTGGCCTCCGTGGAGACCAAGAGGATCCAAGTGGAGAGGAGTAAGAGTGCACAAACGTATCTGCAGTAAATACAATGCTGTACATAAGCCAGTTTACTGGTGAGAAGAGGTTTGAAAGCGCTAAAATAGTCTTATATGTAAAGTAAGTCAAGTTGTTTCTCGCTGACAGCTGAGGTCGTGAAGGTATGGATATTCATATACCGTGTCACTTATTTATTTGATGACTTTTTCATGTTTTCTATGTTCAGTTCTCATTTGTAAAACCTCAGCAGTCAATCTGACCTCAATGATGTTTTTTTTTTTTTTTTACACAAAAGGGGAAGTGGAAACCCAGGCTGGCCAAGCATTGGCTATCAGAGCTCAAATCAAAAACAGAAATTAGAAATCGTATCCCAGCTCCGACGTTCTCTACTAAACCCTTTGCTTCCTGTTTTTAATGGAAGCATGTAGGTTAAGGAACAGAAATGGGTCAAAACCTTGCACATCACTTGAACTAAGTATCGGTTCTACATTTAAATGGTAAATAGATTATTAACTGTCTCTCGGCTCTTTTTGTTTCCTTTCACAATCAGTGGCAAAGCATTCGAACCTGGCTGACGTGGCCTTGGCAGGTCTCGCCAGCAAAGAGAACTTTCGCAAGGTCAAGCTGCGCAACGTGAAGTCCACGGATGTCGTGACCAACAACAGCGCCCCGCCTTTCAATAAGCTCATGCTTATTCGGATCAAAGGTCAGAAAACGCATAAGGCAGTTTACTGAGGGTTGGTTATTGGTGTGATGAGTAGCGATCCTAACGCTTAAATAAATGCACCATAACAGCAATATTTGATGCATCTGTGCCAGTAACTGATGTTGCAGAGGAGTAAGAGCTGTCATTGTGTGCAGGGCGGAGGCACGTCCAGGTGCGTCTGATGGAGCCCACGGCTCACTCCCTCAACAGCGGCGACTGCTTCCTCCTCATAACACCGAAGCACTGCTTCATGTGGAGCGGCGAGTTTGCCAACGTCATTGAGAAAGCCAAGGTAGTGAAGCTTGTGCAGACACATTAAATCCCCTGTACTTGGATACAGCAAAGAAAAAAAATTCTAAACTTGTTGGGGCAAGACTAAATTCAATACTACATTGCTTTATGTCTGTTCATCACTTAAACGGATATATGCGTATGAAAGTGCCGAACTGCAGGTAAAGACGACGATTCCAGGAGAAAAACGGTTTCCTTTTGCACTATGTAGTCTCAGTTTTAGCCGCATGCTGGTTTACAGCTGTGTGAAAGCAGATGTTGGTTGTAACAGAATCAAAACCATGGTTTTCGTCAGACTATGACTGAGCTTTTGTAAAGCAATGAGAGAAATTCATTACGTAACAGCTGATGGTTCCACTTAGTTCAGCTTAACATAAAATCTCATCAAGCTTGCTGACACCAGCAGCAAAATCTTCTTCTGCTCATTGTGAAAGATGACATCTAGCAGTTTTCAGCTTCCATGTCTGTGAACACAAATATCTGTTGACTATGAGATTCAGATGAGACGTTTGCAGCCCAGAGGGAATGCACAAGCTGCAGGAGTGGCTCACTTCTCATACTTTTATCTGTTTTCACTGGAGGGGTGCAAGTCACTGTGCACTCATTACACAATCCCGCTGATAGCAGACTGTCTGACGCTGACTGGGGCGACGGGTTCTCTGGATCTGAACTCTAAAGGCGGTGTTTTCTAAATACAGCCATTGGCATGTATAATATGTTTTGCGTTTTGTGCTCAGGCTTCAGAGATGGCGTCATATGTTCAGACCAAAGGGGATCTAGGCTGCAAGGCCCCTCAGGTAACTCTGCTGGAGGAGGGCATCAACACTGAGAGCAGATGGGCCAAAGAGTTCTGGACTCTTCTGGGAGGAAAGGTTGCGTACAGAGGTGTGACTCTAAAAAAGTGATGAGAGAACACGCTCACTGAGGTGGATATCGGTTTAGCCCTGCCCCCCCCTACTGATAGGCTCATCCTGGTTTATGCATCTGTGTGTGGATGTGTCGCAGGGGCGGGGGAGCCAGAGGAGGATGAGCTGTATGAGAGCGGGGTGGTGGAGTCTAACGGGGTGTACAGGCTCCAGGGAGACAAACTGGTGCCTCATGAAGATGCCTGGGCCTCCATACCCAGTGTGACCTTGCTCAACTCTAAAGAGGTGATCACCCTCATACACATTTTACTTCAGGAAATTATAAGCAGCTGTGAAATGGCATCAGTCCTCCAGTGGTTGGTGTTGCTGTTTATACTACAGTAGCTGAAATGGCTGAACTAAACCTTCGCTGTGCCTTCTCTCCTGCTGCCAACACAGTTGTTAGTGTTTGACTTTGGGAGCGAAGTATACATATGGAACGGGAAAGACGTGCCCTTGGGAGACAGAAAAGTAGCTGTTAAACTGGGCAAACAGCTCTACTGTGGCAGCTACGACTACAGCAACTGCAGAGTCAACCCACTAGACGCCTCCTGCACAAACAAGGATGTGCCACTGTGAGTATGGGATATTAGTCACACCAAAGAAATTTACTCAAATGAAAGAAATGGAGCAGCACACTATTTGGCACTAATCGCGACTCGAGTTTCCACTTTGTACATTTAAAGTGGGCATGAATGAGGAGAAATGTTTGTTTCTTGTGTTGTTGTGGCCCCTAGTGGATGTCCTGTGACAGTGCAGCTGTGCTGATGAGGCATTTTGTCAAGAGAATGTGATTTCTGTGCAATTATGCAGGCAGGGGGAGGGGCGTCCAAGCTGGACTCTGTTCGGCCGGCTCTCGGAGCACAATGAGACGGCGCTGTTCAAGGAGAAGTTCCTGGACTGGGCTGAGAGGAAGAAGGAGGAAGCGGCTGCAGCAGAGGAACTCAAGGTGGATAAGATTACACAACGGGCGCTTCCACGTTAAAACGCATCACCGGCCTGGTTGTTGTTGTCCTTTTTTTTTTTTTTTTTTTTTTTTTTTTTGTGACCTGTTCATGCACTTTTTGCTGCTGGAGTGTGGTTGCCCATTCATTAATAAGTACAATTTTTAGATTCATTCAAACGCTCCAAAAATGTTGGATATTTCAAACTCCTTTTTAAAATATTTTAAATTCATTTTGTCATTAGTTGATGCACGGTGAAAGTAGTAAAATCCAACCCTAACAAAGTCTTCCCGCTGTTCGTAGAGCCCAGAACAGTTCAGTCCGCGCTTGCTTTTTGACTTGGACCTGCAGCCATGTGACGCCAAAGCCCTTCTGAACTACGAGCCCGAGCCGGTGAAGACTGTTCTGGAGGGGGTGGATGTCCAGCGTGGTCACGGCGTGGTGAAGACGGAGGATGGGAGACAGGCAGCGTTGGACACGGTGGCTGTCGAAGCCTGGCACATCAAAGAGCACGGAGAGGAGGAGCTGCCTGAGGAGAGTCTGGGCCAACTGCACGAGGGCGACGCCTACATCATCCGCTGGAAGTACTCCATCACTACTCTTGGTAGGTCACGCTTTTGGCCCAGGCATTGTTTGTAGAATAAATCCTAGATGACTTTTGGAAGCATCGAAAGAATCTATAAAAACATGAGAACTGATGAGGTGGATTTGATTTATATTAGTAATAAGTTGTTTTTTGTTTTGTTTTTTTTTTGTTTCTTTTAAGAACATGTATGAGAAAAGCTCATGAATGGCTGAGGATCGTTGTGCTACTGAAAATATTAAGAAAAGCATATATGGACAAAATATGATAGCGCTTTAATGGTGAGCCTGTTCAGAAGTGAGAGCAGAAGCCTGATGGTTCTGCGTTTGCTGTGGTTCCGTTCCATTCTCCCAGTGGGGAAGCGGCAGAAACCCGGCGAGCTGAGCTCTGGAGGCCCTGGACGAGAGAGGACGGCTTGTTTCTTCTGGCAGGGCCGTCACTCCAGCGTCAGTGAGAAGGGAACCTCGGCTCTGATGACAGTGGAGTTGGGGAGTCACCGGGGGTCTCAGGCGAGTTCAGTCCATCAGACGCACGTCAACACATCAGTTTGTTTGAAATGTTAACTGACATGTTGAAAATCATTTAATTATGTTATACTCGTTAGAATTAGAAACACGGAAATCCCTTCTGTTTTTGTTTGATTAACTTTTTAATAAACATTTTCAACACTTTACTCACATTTGTTGACAGACAAATGCGCTGGCTGTAATCCATGAATGGATGGAAATTAAAAAATATATATATAATACAATGGGGCAAAAAAGTGTTAAGTCGGCCACTGAAAATAAGTATTTGGTCAGTAACAAAAGTTCGACTCTGTACTTTGTAACATAACCTTTGCTGGCGGTGACAGAGGTCAAACGTTTCCTGTACGTCTTCAGCAGGTCTGCAGACACTGCTGCTGGTACTTTGACCCGTTCCTCCATGCAGATCTCCTCTGGAGCAGTGGTGTTTTGGGGCTGTCGCTGGGCAACATGGACTTTCAACTCCCTCCACAAATCTTCTATGGGGTTGAGGTCTGGAGACGAGCTGGGCCACTCCAGGGCAGTGAAATGCTTTTTGTGGAGCCACTTCTCCATTCCCCGAGCGGTGTGTTTGGGTTTAATGTCACGCTGGAAGACCCAGCCACTTTCTCCATCTTCAATTTTTGATTTAAAATCTCACGATACATGGCCCCGTTCATTCTCACCTTAACACGGATCAGTCCCTTCCCCTTTCCAGAAAAACAGCCCCGAAGTATGATGTTCCACCCCCGTGCTTCACAGTAGGTTTGGTGTTCTTGGGATGCAACTCAGCATTCTTCTTCCTCCAAACACGATGAGTTGAGTTTTCACCAAAAAGTTCAGTATTGGTTTCATCTGACCACATGATGTTCTCCCAATCCTCTTCTGGATCTTTGGCAAACTTGTGACGCGCCTGGACCTGTTCTGGCTTCAGCAGGGGGACGCGCCTGGACCTGTTCTGGCTTCAGCTGGGGGACGCGCCTGGACCTGTACTGGCTTCAGCTGGGGGACGCGCCTGGACCTGTACTGGCTTCAGCAGGGGGACGCGCCTGGACCTGCAGGATTTGAGTCCCTCTTGGCGTAGTGTGTTACTGATGGTGGCCTTTGTCACTTTGGTCCCAGCTCTATGCAGGTCATCAGGTCCATCAGGACTCTGTTTAGTTCTGGGATTTCTGCTCACCGTTCTCATGATCATTTTGGCTCCACGGGATGAGATCTTGCGTGGGGCCCCAGATGCAGGGAGATTATAAACGGTCTTGTATGTCTTCCATGTTCTTACGGTTGCTCCCACAGTTGATTTAATCACACCAACCTGCTCACCTATTGTAGATTCACTCTTCCCAGCCTGGTGCAGGTCTACAATTTTCTTCCTGGTGTCCTTCGATAGCTCTTTGGTCTTGGCCATGGTTGAGTTTGGAGGCGGAGGACGGGTGTCTTTTATACAGATAACAAGTTCAAACAGGAGCCACTAATACAGGTAACGAGTGGAGGACAGAAGAGCTTCTTAAACAAGAACTTACAAGTCTGTGGGAGCCAGAAATCTTGCTTTTTTTTTTTTTTTTTTTTTTTTTTTTTTTTGTGGGTGACCAAATACTTATTTTCCACCAAAATTTACAAATAAATTCTTTATAAATCCGACAATGTGAATCCCTGGATGGTTTTCCTCATTTTGTCTCTCTTGGTTGAAGTGTACCTATGATGACAGAAGCTCGTCGTAATGTTTGTGACTGGCTGTTCAGATGTTGGTGAGTCAGGGGAAAGAGCCTCCGTGCTTCCTGCAGCTCTTCCAGGGAGGGTTGATCATCCACAAGGGCAGTAGAGACGACAGCTCTAACAACACAGGTGCGATTGGTGTGGAGGCTTCACTCGCTATAAAACCGTTAAACTCGTAATTAAAAAAAAAAAAAGATGACATTCTTACTGTTTTTTTGTTGGTTTTTTTTGTTTTTTGTTTTTTTAATGGTGTGTGTGTGTGTGTGTGAACCAAATATAGTCATGGAGTTATTGAGTGCAGACATGTCTGCTCCTTGTGGTTAGGGCGGTGGAGGCTGTTTTGTGTCCGTGGTGAAGCAGAGGTGGAGGCCTCCCTGGTGGAGGTGGACTGCCAGCGTGCCAGTCTGCGTTCTCGGGCCAGCCTCGTGCTGCTTAATGCTCACAAAGACCATCTCTACTTGTGGCATGGATGCAAAGCACATGCAGGTGCCAAGCTGGTGGCCAAAAGAGCAGTGGACAAACTAGCACAGAGGTAAGGCATCTGCGGGCTGCGCGGGCTGCGCGGGCTGCGCGGGCTGCGCGGGCTGCGCGGGCTGCGCGGGCTGCCCGGGCTGCGCGGGCTGCCCGGGCTGCGCGGGCTGCCCGGGCTGCCCGGGCTGCCCGGGCTGCGCGGGCTGCCCGGGCTGCCCGGGCTGCCCGGGCTGCCCGGGCTGCCCGGGCTGCCCGGGCTGCGCGGGCTGCGCGGTGCGTGATACATGGCTGAGTGCCTCCTGCAGTTAACGCAGCATTCTGTGTTTTTAAGGCAGCCCTCAGAGATGGGACTGAGCAGCACCAGCAGGATGAAAGTGGAGGAGGTGGAGGAAGGATCTGAACCTGTGGAGTTTGTGGAGGCTTTAGGCAAACAGGACATGAAGGCGTACGACTGCATGCTGCAAGGTGAAGTCCAGTAGGCTGCTTGGAGTCACTAACAACTTCACAGAGAGAAGAAGGCACCGTCATCGTGTCAACGTGCGTGTGTGTGTGTGTGCATTGTCTTTAGATCCCGGGAAGTACAACCACACTCCTCGACTCTTCCGACTGAGCGCCAGTTCTGGAGTGTTTGAAGGGGAGGAAAAGCTGTCTCCTGCTAGGGTGACGGAGGGAACCATGGCTATGCCGTTCCTGCAGGAGAACCTCTACTCCGTACAGCAGCCAGGTAGCATTCAGCCGACCAGAGGTCTGCATATAAATACACGTGAACTTTTTAAACTAAGTGATGCAAACAAAAAAATAAGCTGAAAAAAAGCACAACTTAAGTGAAAATCCTTCATCCAGCATATATTCAGTATTTTGATCAGGTGGCTTTGCATCCTTGCCTCCTGGGCGAGCTTTAACTTGAATCTCAGATATTTTGCAAAAGCATAGTTAATTGTGCAACCTTCATTCTTCTTGTTTAGCCTTGTTTCTCCTGGACAACCACATGGAGGTGTATCTGTGGCAGGGTTGGCAGCCCGAGGACACGCAGTGCACCGGATCAGCGATGATACGCTGGGACAACGAGAGGAAGTGTGCCATGGAGACGGCACTGCAGTACTGCAAAGGTGAGCGTTCACACACACACACACCCAGACTTTAGAACGTGAAAACCTCCAGTAGCTTGGGCATCCCTTTGGGATCTTTAGACTTGCATTATTTATTTATTTGGAGCACAACTGGATAACTAAACGGCATGTTCTAATTTAACTGTGCTGCTCTGATTTACAGAGAAAAATCCTCGGCGCCCTCCTCAGGCCTACCTGGTCCTAGCAGGCTGTGAACCTCTGACGTTCACCAACATCTTCCCATACTGGGAGAAGGACACCAGCATCGCTTCCGAGGTGGCTCATCTTTTTTTTTGCTGTACTCCACCCTGCAAACAATAATGTGACTGGTCTACCTTAGCCAGATCAAACTCTGGTAACGTCCCAAACCAGCCTAATGCCGGTTTGTCTAATCCCAGGAATGAATTCAAGCCTCTGTAACACAACGTTGTGATTGATCCTGCACTAGTCCACACGATTTACTCTCGCTGTTGCTGATCTGGTGTGATCGTACTCCTCATTAAAAGCCTTCGAGATCATTCTCCGTGCTAGTGAAGAGTTTGCATTGGTTTCATTGCAGTAAATCAAATATGTTTGCAGGCTGAGAGCTTTAAGAACAAAGTAGTCCTGGTGAAGGAGGTGCTGTCCAAACTCAGCAAGCAGCAGTACTCTATTGAGGAGCTGACCAGGAAGCCGCTGCCAGAGGGAGTGGACCCTCTACGCCTCGAAGACTACCTGTCCGACCAGGATTTCAAGGTGCGAGGACGATTCCTCAGGAGGAGCTGGTTAATTGAGTCTAAGTCATTTAGAGAGATTTAAAAAGGAACATGTCAGTATAAAGATCTATACAGATGATAAATATTACGTAGACATGGATAGATGCAGGTCTGTAAGTGAGTGTTTAAGGCCTTTTGTGTAAAAATAGTGATTACGCCACTAAGCCCAAGCATAGGGAAAACTTGACTGACACTTGTGTTCTGTTTTCTTTGTTCCGTTTGCAGACGCTTCTCGAAATGAGCCGAGTTGAGTTCAGTTCTCTACCCAACTGGAAGCAGAAGAATCTGAAGAAAAGCAAGGGTTTGTTCTAAAAGTCCGCGCTTCTGGACGCGAACGCTGTTCAGTTTTCCACCCAACAGCTTTTCTTCCACGTGCGGCTTCAGACAAGAGTAAAATCATGCGTGTTATGTTGTAAAGGCTCACAAAAGGCAACTGTACAATTTTATTGAAATGTTGATCTATTTTTATTAATAGTGCCATGTTTTTGTTTTGTTGTCATTTAAATATTTTTAGTGACCAATTATGTGCAATTATTATTTTTTCTAATTTTATTTTTTTAATGTTTTCTTTATACGGTAAAAAAAAAACAAAACAGTTACTTTCACATTATAAATATGTAATATGCCATTAAGGCTTTTATGTTTACTCCAACACGTCTGCATGTGTGAGAATGTGTTTGTGGTTCAAAACCGAGGGATCATTCGTGTTTAAAGAAAAATCAGCCACGTGTTCAAAGAAAGAAAAGTTCACGTTTTAAGGTCATCAAAGCAAATTATAATCTCACAGTTCCTATAGTGATGGTTTGACCTCACAGACGGACTTCTCTCGTGTAATTGCCATGGAAACGTATGACTTTTAGGTTTTTCTTTTTTATGCTATTGGAAACTAGATCACTTTTTTTTTTTTTTTTTTTTTTTTTTTTTTTTTTTTTGTCTAATTAGCTTTTCGGACTAATTTTCATAAGAATAATTAAAACGCAAACGTTTGGTACTGAATACTTCTGGGTTTTGATTCAGTGATGGCAGCCTTCTGGTTGTTTGGGACCAAATCGTATCCGTTTGTCTTGTTAAAGTGTGTGTGTGCGTGCGTGTGTGTGTGTGTGCGTGCGCGTGTGTGTGTGTGTGCGTGCATTTTGGATAAATGCACAACTCCAAAAGTATTACATGTGTATGGTTGAGCCTGCAAGAGACAAACTGCTGCATTAACTGCCTTTTAAAGCCAAACCTGTGTCACCTGTAAAACTGTCTGTGGGGTCTCAAGTAGGAAAACCTCTGCAATCGTGTTTTCATTTGTCACAATATGCATCTTGTTTGTGATGAGATCTGTGTGGTATGTGCTGCAGAGACGGGTGTGGTGGAGATGAAATACTACTCAGTATTCCCTTTTGAAATAAAAAAACAAACAAAAAACGTTTAAGATGAACTTCTTGGAGAGTTTTATAGCTTCCACATGTCACTATCAGATGCAGAACATGTGTAAATAATAATACTCTAAAATGAGGGAGACGTCATTAAAGTCACTACCAACATTGGTAAAATCTGTTCCTTTCCCGTCTGCATCAGGCGGCAACTTGTTGACTGGAGAATAACGTTAACAATGTCTGCTGATTTACTGACGAGCCTTAACCGTCACAGTCGGACCGGAACCCTGTCCAGCTAATAAAGCAAATGTGGTCACTCTTAATGTCTTTAGTAATATCTTTAGTTTGACAAATTGTTTGATTAGATGTTTTACAAAAAATGATTTGTATTAAAGGTGCATTTTAAAATGCCTTAAGGAGCCGCATGCCACAGAAGCTAATAAGATTTGGGTTAAAGTTTGAATTTTGTAATATTTAGACCGGTAGATAATGTAACCTTGACAACTCCAAAGATTCCTTTCCGTGAATATAATTTTCAAAGAACATTGGGTTACTATTTCAGCAGACTGGTAATGTTAAGGTTCAAAGTAATTCTCTGAGTTTAAAAAAAAAAAAAAAAAAAAAAAAAAATTATCAATTATTTGAAGCAAGATTTGGGAAGAATGAAGAAGCTCAGAATTCAGGACATCCCTTTGCACAAGCCAGCAGTGACGGTCGTGCGGAGGCGCAGCCAGCAGAGGGCGCTGTTGGTCCAACTTTTATTCTCTGCATATCTGCAGCCTCTGTGAGCTGTCAATTTCTAATGAGTAATAAACACGAATTAAAACTCATAAAACAAACAAGAAAAAAAACTTGTAACGCTACTTTTCATTTTGTGCAGGGAACTTGAAAACATACATATTGTAAATTTACAATATATAGTGAATATGAAAGCAAATGCACTAGAACTCCTGCGTGACTGGTACATTACAGTAGCGGCTCTAAACACCTGCTTATTTATTGGCTACATCCACGCACACTTAAGGTCTCCCCAGGTCCTGTGTGCGTGTTATGTGGTGACATGCCTCATTTAAAAAAATAAAATAAAATAAATCAACTTGCTCCCCATTTCCAACTGCCGTATTGATGTCGACAAATGCAGAACCAAAGTTATTTCCACAACAGATGGCGGGAGGCAGTTGATGATTCCTCAAACGGCAACTGGGCAGCAGGTTTGTTTATTTATCATACATCCACTCAATCCTGCCGGCATTAATCACCTGCATCGCTCTGCCCGGTGGCTCAGGTGCCACGGCAACCCACGGCTCGGCTGACGCGCAGGCCAACAACGAGGCTGCTAATACGAGGGGGATTGGCTGGAGGGATGACTCTGGAGGTGAGATGAATGAGGCGGCCACGCGGCAAATTCTCACTGGGAACGAACCGGGAAACTTCCGGGAACTTCGCCAAACAAAAACGTAATCATTTGCTACGTTCTCGCCTGAAAAGACAAGAGACTCAAATGCATGACATTATAGTCTAAGATCTGGCCCCCTGCAACCCTCAAAAGGATGAAGCTGGTTTAGAGAGGATGGGTGTATTGTATTATTTCTTTAGTCTTTGTTTAGCCCCACCTTCCTTCTAGAAGATGCAGTGAAGTCACAATTGCTGGGTGGAAACTGAATACATCAACAAAAACCCAGGATAACAAAATAATCAACTCTCGTGTGTTGCTGTGTGCAAACTGCTTTTTCGAGGCCTTTTTAAACCTTAAGATCTTTTTTTTTTTCCTTTTTTCTTTTTCTTTTTTTTAAGTGACTAACCCAAAAAGTAATACTCACTCGGAGTGAAACATCCCTCTGGTTTTGTGTGAGAAATCCAAGACCTTGAAACATTCACTGTTACATCTGAGAGCAGCAGCCAATATTAAACCAAAAGGATCCTGCAGCAACCTTGGACGCCTGCGTGTGTCGATGTGTTTGCACTGAGAACATTTGGTCGGTGATGATGATGATGTTAATCGATGTTTCTCCCCGGCTTGGCTCCCAGCAGCACTGACTCTGGATCTCCTCTGCTTAGAGAAAATGTTAGTAAGTTCTGACAGACTTTTGAAGAGCTGCAACTGGATTGACTCTTGGAGTTTTCCAGTGCTATAATCAGAATATGCATTCCTTTTTCTAAAACATAAATGTTATGTACGTTATGTAAAACTCAGCCGTATTGTGGTTTCTGACCGTCCAGTGCAGGAAAATCTAGAACTGTCCTTCTGAATTGTATGAACGCGCGTGCATCTGGCCGGCATGGCTTTCAAAATAAAGAGCTGGTGAGATGAAAATATGAGGCACACACAGAGGAAGAGAGGCTGTACACAACGGTGAGATCATTACACCACTATGTCTTCATGTTGCAGCTGAGTAGTTCTGTCAAGGTTTAAAAATGTCATACCTTGAAACTTTAATGCTGTTCCTTCCTGACCAGGCTTGTTTCTGTTCACGATGTTTACCTGGGGAGTTCGCAGGATTTATCTGTAGATCTGGAAAGTTTACAATCACCAAAGGGGAACAAAAAAAAAAAAGTTTCTAAAGAAATAAATAACATTGCACTATTGCAAAGACTGTTAAAACATTGCCTTTTATTGGCCGTTAAATAAACATTAAGCTGTTGGACACTATTGTAGGTGTGCAGCAATTAATGACACTGATCAAAGGTTACTTTGTAATCATGAGCTGCTCTGAAATTAGATTATTGTGTTAGTTTATTTAGTGTCTAAGCGCATTAGCGACTGTTGGCTGTTGAATTGAAAGTGTAAAAGCCTGAAGGTCTCAAACAGGTGAACAAAGCGTAAAGGTGTTTATAGGGTCTGTATTTAATTTTTCTAAAGCAGTCAAAACAGCTGGGAAACAGCTTCTCACTTTCCTAAACATTGTAAAAATGAATAACACGGACAGTAAACGACCACACACAGCTCGCGACGGCGCGCTCTCCAACAAATATTGCAGGAGGCATCACTGTAGCGGCGGGGACTTTATTAGGCTGCAAAGAAAGCAGGCTTAGATAACGGATCAGTTTCATTAACAGCGCAGCATCTATTCACCGACAAAGGCGCAAGGACCGGCGCTGGAAGCTTTTCTTGATTGCAAAAATGTATTTGCTCCTCTGCTGACTGGTGTCAGCAAGAGTTCGATTTGCAGTCTGGCTCTGTTGATAGTAGTGTGTGCCGATAGACGCGGTTCATCCAGCTTTTTGCCAAGAACATTTTTGAAACGGTTTCATGGCTGACCTCCCAGATGGTTTTATGCTGTGTACCATCTGGAGGATCATATTACTTATACCAAACCCCACCATCCTTGTCAAAATAAAAGCAGCATTTTTGATGACAGCACACAGTGAGGATTTATCAGCGGATGTGTCACTGCTCCTCTCTGATTGTCCTTGAAATTGAAGCGATACATTACGTTCGTGTCTGAAGCCAGTAAATACTTTT